>JBBDGP010001752.1:1905000-2442500 GCA_037952835.1 Lithobates septentrionalis
GATGGCTTGGTGTTAGATACCACAGCATACCTTCAGAGGTCTCGTGAAGTCCATGGCTGGATGGGCTATGGTGGGTGGTCACAATGTTTGTGGCTAATGAGGAATATACAATCGATCAGCCATAAGGATATAAAATCCACTTTGTGTGCATACACTGACTTTGTAAACCCAGATACAACCTTCTAAAAGTAGCAGTGACATCATCAGTGTGCTGTGCAGAGCCTGTGCAACCTGCATAGCTGTGAGAGAAATCCAGAAGGTCCACCTACTACTGGCTGCCTGCGGAAAACGAAGGGAGGGGGTGGATAGAAGACAGTCACCTTACACAAGGAGAAAGTATGGCAGCGACTGGTCTCTATTACAGGAAGCTCCTGCACAAAGACAAAGCTCAATACTGGACTACAGCATAGACCTGGAATAAATACACAACGCACACCAAGATATAAGAATACAAAATTAGCAATATATGCTTAAAATGGTTGTAAACACCTACATATACCCAGTGAAGTGACTGGCCTCAAGTGATCCTCTTACAACAGGTAGTACATGTTTATCTGCAGTCCTCTCTTCTCTACAGCTGCTCAAAGTCCAGAATTTATACAGTTTGAGCCATCAGAAAAAAAAGGGGGAGGAGAGCTGAAATTAATCGGCAGAGGTCAGTGAGGAGAGCTCCGATAGCCGATTGGAGGGAAGGAGCACACCCCCCTTCATACAGCAACAGAGCTGAGGCCATCAATCACAGACAGTTTGCTGGAGATCCCTCTTAGTCACCATTTTTCTCTTGGTGTCAAGAAAACTTGTTTGAAGTGATGCATGCTGATAGTAGAGGAGCGAGGCAGCAGACAGAAATTACACTTTGTGCTTTTAAGTGAGACAAGCACACACTATAGAGGGTAGGGTTGCACCGATAGTAGTATCGGTACCGATACCGAGTATCTGCACAAGTATCGGTACTCAAGCAAATGCACCGATACCTGTAACCGATACTTACAGGCTCGGTTCTGTGAGCTCAGCGGGTCTCCCCAGAGTTAAAAGGCGTCCGGTAATTGGAGCTGTCAAAAAATAAAAATTAAAAAAAAAGCAGCCGGCAAATGTTTATTAACATTGCTCAGCCCTGAAACACTAAAATAAAAAGAAACAGTTTCTTTTTGTATCTTTCTGTTTCTTCCATCTGCAGATCAAAGGGATGAACAAAATGTTCCTGTTTAACCTATTAACCCTTAATATACTCTAACCAGCCTTAACTAACTCCCTACTCTCCTCCATTAAATTATTATTCTCCTGCTCTTTGTTCACGTCTATTTTATAAACGATAAACAATTAAAACTTTTTTTTTGGTTTGCTTCGTTCATGAATATTTTTACACATATATATTAACATATATTTACACATTTCACATTGAAAAAGCGCTAAATTAAAAAAAAAAAATCAATTTCTTTCATCTGTAAATAACTTTTCAATACTTTGTACCATTGCTGATAGCTGAAGTTACAAAACAGTTGGGGTAGGTATCGGCGAGTACAAAAAAAAAAAAAAAAAAAGTATTGGTACTCGTAAAAAAAATGGTATCGGTGCATCCCTACTAGAGGGATATGCTTTGTTCATATTTCATGTATGAGGTTTACATACACTTTAACTTGGAGTTCAGCTTTAATAATGGACGTGTCTGGAGTTGGGTTTTGATACGGCAAAAATGCAATAAATGCCAACCAAAAAATAAAAAAAATAAAAAAAAAAAAATAAAAAAAAGACATGGCTCTTTACCTTCTCTCCATCTCCTTGGCCTACTGGCTCTTATAGGTACAACTGAATACTGTTCATCTACTCAGCAGTGTTTTTGCATACTAATCCACAGATCATACACCATAATAAAACATGGGAATGCTACCAAACCCTGTGCTTCTATCTATACAGTACATTCAGATGAGCAGCTCCCTTTACACCAAACAACCTCCCCTCCACCTGTATGCATGCATAATAAGATGCACCACCAACAGTATCAGTCAACCATCCCCTGCTCATTAGGCATACAACAGCTGAGTCATTAACCGGAACAGAGATAATTAACCTAGCACCTCCGATCTGTGATGAGTGTGAAACCTCTCATTTTCCATCTCTGTCAGGGAACAGGTCTCATCTCCTCTATAGGCTCATCTCTCGCTGTGAGGTCCTGACTTTTGCAATGTGTTATTAAGAACAGTTTTTGTGTCAGCTCTGAACATGTATCGTATTGCCTCTAATTGTTATATCCAAATGAATGCCTGCAGCAAATCACACCCTGCAGCTTTCTATATGTCAGTTTGGAAAGATTCATCATGGGAGCAAGCATCCTCTATAGCCAGCTGGTGCTATTACACAACATTCACATCCACAGCTGGAGGGAGAGAGCGGGATACATATATAAATATATGAAGCTAGGCCACCTATATATAGAACGGCTGCACCTAGATCAGGGCTGAGCTACTTTACTATCCCTTTACTCATACAGCAGATATGGCTATACTGCATGTGTAAAGATTGTGCCATTGAATTCAATTCAGAATGAAGTTCTGAAGTTTGATCTGCAACAGATTTGCCTGAAAAACATGGTGGTGAAGTGGATGGCGCTTTTCAGCGTTGGGGTCCGGAGTTCAAATTTCATCAAGTACAGTATTCTGCATGCATCAAATCAAAGATACAGTCTGGTTTTGTGCTTTTAAGTGAGACAAGTACACACTATAGAGGGTAGGGTTGCACCGATAGTAGTAGTAGTAGTAGTAGTAGTAGTAGTAGTAGTGAGCAAATCTCTTATGCATACAGTATCTCACAAAAGTGAGTACACCCCTCACATTTTTGTAAATATTTTATTCTATCTTTTCATGTGACAACACTAAAGAAATGACACTTTGCTACAATGTAAAGTAGTGAGTGTACAGCTTGTATAACAGTGTCAATTTGTTGTCCCCTCAAAATAACTCAACACACAGCCATTAATGTCTATACCGCTGGCAACAAAAGTGAGTACACCCCTAAGTGAAAATGTCCAAATTAACACCAATTAGCCATTTTCCCTCCCTGGTGTCATGTGACTTGTTAGTGATAAAAGGTCTCAGGTGTGAATGGGGAGCAGGTGCGTTAAATTTTGTGTTATCGCTCTCACTCTCTCATACTGGTCACTGGAAGTTCAACATGGCACCTCATGGCAAAGAACTCTCTGAGGATCTGAAAAAAGAATTGTTGCTCTACATGAAGTTGGCCTAGGCTATAACAAGATTGCCAAGACTCTGAAACTGAGCTGCAGCACGGTGGCCAAGACCATACAGCGGTATAACAGGACAGGTTCCACTCAGAACAGGCCTCACCATGGTCGACCAAAGAAGTTCAGTGCACGTGCTCAGCGTCATATCCAGAGGTTGTCTTTGGGAAATAGACATATTAGTGCTGCCAGCATTGCTGCAGAGGTTGAAGGGGTGGGGGGTCAGCCTGTCAGTGCTCAGACCACACACTGCATCAAATTGGTCTGCATGGCTGTAGTCCCAGAAGGAAGCCTCTTCCAAAGATAAAGCACAATGGAATATAGAGTAAAAATAAATATCCATAAATTGTTTTAAATTGGCATACAAATATTAGAAATTAAAGCTTTATTTATTTGCAATAACAGTGTGGGCGGATTTCTGCCAGTCACAGGCTGTGTCACACCCCTCCAGCCTGTGTCTTAGAATAAGAAGGAGGTGAAGCCTCCATCAAGATGCAATATCCCACTCCCATTATGTTTAGCTGGTTAATGGGCATGGAGGGAGTTGGCTGTCATTTACCACTGTGTATATGCCCACACGTGTGACTCTATAGTCACATGGATTGCTTAGATGTGATAGGGTGGAAACGCTCAGGGTAGAAAATACCCTGAAAACTGAGCATGTGCAGAGCTGCCAACACTGCTCTACAAAAATCAACAGCTGCATTGGGGACATGGACAGAAGGGGGAGATGGAGAACAGCAGGTTTTTAATGATGTGGGTTTATTGAATAGAGATAGATCGATCGATAGCCCTGTTCCAAGTCAGAGACTCACTAGGAATAAAAAAAAAAAAAAAAAAAAAAAAACACAGGAAAAGGAACAGAATCCCAGACCCTCATCTTAAAAATAAATAAATAATAATGTGTTTACAACATCAGCTGCTGACCCTGTTTTTCTTTCTGACTGCACGGAAAGGGAAAGGAAACCCAGGTGTCAGTATCCTGACACCCCCCCACTTTTTTTTAATTGATCTATTTAAAACGCATCTCCAATAAATCACAACTGATAGAAGACTGACTCCCACATTAATAAAAGGGGGATCGCCACAAGAAATAGAAGAGAAGCTCCATGTAGCATCCTGGTCAGGATCATTCTAGAATTGACAGTGTTTAAACTTATTGATATCCATCGTAGACCATTACTAGTTTTATTTTTGGTTTTGAAGGGTACATGCAATAACAAAAAAAAGACAGATCCCTTATCTCATTCAGTCCACGATACACGTTATACAAATATAGATGGGGCATCGGTCTGCCATATAAAAAAAAAAAATGAATTTGCCATAATGGTGTAATATGTGCTTCGTTTTCTGCAATTAAAGAAAATGGATAGTTTTTGTAACGAAATTTAAGCTGTCAGTTCTCCAGAAAACGTATGAAGTCAGTGAGGCGTGCACGGCTGAGAATACAAGATGGCTGTGTCACCTGAGATTGTCTCTGCGCTATTTAGTGTCTTTTCATATACTGAGTACATGGAGACGCAGAGCTCCTATAGGCTTCTACAGTGTTACTGTGCAGTCCACCAGCGCCACCAAGTGGTAAAACAGAGAATGCTGATGATGTAAAGAATAGGAACCGATTTTAATACTAATTTTTATTTAAACTAAACAGGTACTGAATGTTTTCTTGTAAAAAAAAAAAAACAGGTACTGAATGCATTCTAAAGTAACTGGAAGATAGAAATCACCATAATTATCTTCCAATTTTATCTTCGTCAAGAAGGGGGACTGCCTGCTCTCACCAAATCCCAGAATTTGGGTTGGAGTGCCTTATTGATAGGATCAAGGTGGGGGTCATGCTGAAACTGAACAGGTACACATTTAATGTCCTGGCCCCAGGAAAGCATACTTGCCTTTAGCTGCTGGAAGTGAGAAAATTGAAAAAAGCCCCGTGTAAGCCGACTGACTCAATAGATTAGGGAGTTGAATTTATTTTCAGGGCAGAAGTCTTCCTACTATTTACAGGTTAGCTTAAGACTTTTTCATACAGTACAGGTATACCTAAAATGGATTTGTACACCTTTAAAGAATAATAAAATGCACATTTTTTTTTGCAGATAAGAAAAAAAGTGCATTTATTATTTTTTTTCTTAGGAACCTGTATAAAGCATTGCATTGGCAATCAGCAGATATCAGGTGCAATGTCAGGGTCCTGCAGACTGTCAATAGAGCCATCTGCCCATACCTCCGATTACGGGCACGCAGATCAATGAACTATGAGCGAGCTCACCACCACCCTCAAAGTTCATTGAGAACTACAAGCGGTCTGCCGCAATGCCTGATTGTAGTCCTAGATCGATTATTCACAGAACTCTGAATGAATGACATGGCATATACATACACATATTACACCCCAAATATGAGTAACATGTTACTAAAGGTGAATCTATCCTTTAACACAAACGACTAAGAGGTTTGGCACATCAAGCCACCCATCAACACAACAAATTAGGTGATAATACGTAAATGATTTGCGGTAAAGTGATAGTAAAGTGATATTTTTTCAGAAGACAAGGTCCACGCTTCCCTATTGGGTGTAGTCCACTTCTTCTGAAATTTCTTTTTCCTTCTGTAGCTGGGTGTCCCAAGGCCATAGCTCCCCGTTTGCTGGTGTCTCCTTAGCAAGCCTTGCATTAAGCAGACACCTCCCCGAGCTGAGCTGTGTGCATCCAAAGACAAACACAGCATCGGAAAGCCACGCCATGCCCCTACGCCCTCCTTCCAGCAGTTTAATGCCAGTCGAAACCTAGCAGTTTAATGCCAGCCGAAACCTAGCAGTTTGTTAAGGATACAGAAAGTCCAGGGAGCGGCGCCAATTGATCCTGGACCCAGTGTCCATGACCAATGACAACAGGTAAGTGTGTGGGGGCAGAAGGAATCATACCATTGCTGGGACTTATTTGCCTTAATGTTGTGAAGGCACTGAGGTATAAAAGTGTAGCCCTACTTTAATGCTATAAACATACTATCGTTTATCTTATTTTTTTTCTGTCAGTTTTTCAGGCGGACAACATCAGACCCTCCAGTCTCCCCTATGGAGTGGCGGATGTCAGCAGACACATATCCGCTGACACTCGCTGCCATCCAATTCCCGCCCACAAAATCAGATGGATGGCGATCCTATTTACCATCCGTCCGGCAGATCAAAGCAGATGAAATTGGACAGGCGGTCCATTTCTATCCGATTTCCTCATAGAGGAGAACGTGACTGGTGTCTGTGTCCGCTCTGCAGAGTGGAGCAGAGACGGACCTGTCATCTTCCTGCTCGGCAGGGATCAGTGGAGCGATCCCTCGCTGAGCAAGCGGAAACCGCTACACAGAGGTGCCCATGTAAAAGGGCCCTAAACCAATATTTTGAGTTTAGATACACTTTAAATCTGTGTTTTTTTTTCAATTTAGTTAGTTTGTACTAGCTGTTTGTACACAGCAGCACTAAGACTGGGAGCTAGAAGCCAGTCATATGCTACTTGCAAATGTGTTAAAGAACATGCAGACGGAAAGTGAGAGCAGAGTGAGCTCGATTAAAAAGGGGTTGTAAACCCTTGTGTTTTTTCACCTTAATGCATCCCAGTTTTACTCACCTGAGCCCGTTCGTTCCCTCGGCGGAGACGCGCTCACCTTCTCTGCCCGGCTCTTGATTGGATAGATTGATAGCAGCGCAGCCATTGGCTCCCGCTGCTGTCAATCAAATCCAATGACGAGGGCGCCAGGGGGCAGGGCAGAGTGCTGCATTCTGTGCCTATGCACGCAAATGCTGGACTCGGGAGTGCGCCCTCAGGGACAGCGCTTCTCCCAGGGGGTTTACCGATGCGAGGAAGAGCTTTGAGCGCCCCCGGGGGACCCCAGAAGACGAGGCTCGGGGCCACACTGTGCAAAACGAACTGCACAGTGGAGGCAAGTATGATAAGTCTGTTTAAAAAAAAAAAAAAAAAAAAAAAAAGAAGGTTTACAATCACTTTAAGTCCTAGTCCAGACTGAATGTGTCCTCTGGATGGAGCTGCTCTCACCACTGTGTTCCTGGTGGGAAGTGCCCAGCTACTCAAGTGGAGAGAGGACACCACTGTATGTGGTTATCCACCTGGCTGAGCGATGGGTTTGTGTACAAAAATACAAATGCTTTAGCAGATAAAACCAGCTCCCATGTGTTATTTTATCTGTGTATCTCAACATCTGCCTGGAATACAGCTTTTAAAAAAGGCAGAGTTTGCTTTTCAGGAAAAAAAATAAATGCACATTTTTGCAGAAAACAAAAATGTGCATTATTTTTCCTGCAGAAGCCTAGAAAGCATTCTACCCGTGATCAATAGGCTCCTGCAGACTCTCAGTATAGCTGTCTGCTCGCACCTCCCGTATGGGCAGACAGCTACAGAAGAGCAGGAAGGATCCACGAACTACCAGAGCGCTCACCAGCGCCCTCACAGTTCATTGAGTACTACACGCCGACTGCTGCAATGGCAGACAGTGGTTGTAGTTCATTCACAGAATTCTGTGAAGGAATGATGCGACCGTCTTGGCAGAGCACCGTACAACCGCGCTATTTTTCAATTGTGGCAGCCAGTGTGGGTCAAAGAACCCCCTGCCCATTGTCACAGCGGGTGGATTCGGTGGGGGGGGGGGGGGGGGGGGCGGACGGACTACTGGCGCATGTTACACCCTAAATACGAGTGTAATGTGTAACATGCTCCCAAAAGTGAACTTATCCTTTAACTAGGACTATGAAAAGTGGAAAAATCTCTTCTATTTTTATTGAAAAAAGGTAAAGATCATGCATTGGTTGAAATGAATATTTATAAGTACAATAACATCCATCTAACCTGGTCGGATTGCTGACAGGGCATAATATAATCAGCCTTCCAGTGAGGAAAATAAAATAAAAACAACAAAAGCTTTGCTCTGTTTGGACTGCTTAACATTAACGATTTTTTTTTTTTGCATGTTCTGCCCTATTTCTTACCTCCTCAAAGAATCCTCTTCTGTGCTCTCCTCTGGCAGATCCTGCGGTAAGGCTTCTTGGGATACATTCGGCGCTCTGGTGACTGTAGCAGGCTGACTGTAGACCCGTTCCCAGTGTCCAGTCTCAGGGTTATACACTACACCCACTGTTCTCTCGTCCGGTGATGTCCCAGGTTCCAAACGGGCACTTCCACCTGGCACACTTCCTATATCTGTTCTATCCACCCCTGATGCCACTGGCTGCTCTGTGCTGCCAGCTGTCAGGCCAGCTTGGAAAGAACTGGGTGAAGGGACTGGTGGAGTTTGCCAGGATGATGTGCCTGCTGCTTCAGGATAAGCTGGTGGCGTCCTTTCCCAGCGCAGAGTGTCATTGTTGAAGGTCAGCAGGTTGTGGCATGCACGGCAGCGATTCAAGTGTCCTCTGGGCTGGTTAGAGCTGCTCTCGCCACTGTGTGCCTGGTTTGGCTGGTGGGAGGTGCCCGGCTGCTCAGGCTCTAGGTTATTATTGAGCATCTCATGAGCCTGTCCCTGTGATGTGCCTGATGCCCCAGGTTCAAGCTCATGCAGCCTATCATACTCCAGGAAAAAACGCCTAAGGTCACACTGCAGATCCGTTCGGGCAGAGGTGGGGTGGACAGGTGGCGGAGCTCCTGAGCCCTCCTGCTCTGTGCTTGAAAATCCTCTCCCTTCAGTGGCTGAAGTATATACAGATGAGGAATCTCCTTCCTGTTGGCGCAAGACAGACAAAAAACCTACAGATGCAGCACTTGTTCTGGGAGGAGGCATGGGTTCCGTTTCCGGCCTGGATCCCATGTTCAGTACAGTGCGAGTCCACTCAGAACCAGCCATCTCTGTTGAAGGCTGCTGGTAGCGGGACAGCTGCCCTGTAAGGGAGCGACGTGTAGGTCCCAGGCTCAGATTGCGCAGTGTGTTACCGGCTGTACTACTGTGTACACTGCTAAAGGCAGAAGGTCGGCTTAAAAGTCCGTGGTCATGCTGGGCAGATGACTGGTGCTGCTGACGTTCCAGAGAATGCTGGGGGTCACTCTGTACTGGTGAATAGGAAGTGGAGGTCAGCCCTGAAGAAGTAGAGGGAGCACCAGGCGCTTCGGGGTGGGGGAACAGAGGCGAAGACAGCCGTGCACTAGAGCAACGGATGCATAGGCTGACCCCGGGGGCCCGCTCCCGCATGCGAGAATATAAGAGCCTTTGGTTGCTCTCTGCTGCAGGTGGAGGGGGAGGAGGAGGTGAAGGTGTGGCTGAGTCTTGTACAGGAGGCTGCTCTCCAGCTTGTGTTCCAGAGGAGCGGGATGACAGCATGTGCAGGAAGTTGTGGAGCAACGGGGTACGTCGTACCGGCTGAGTCGGTAGCAGCGATCGCTGGCGGTAGATGGGGATCTCCGCGCTGTCCAGGGAAATCTCAGACTCCTCATCACTCTGAAAGAGAAAAAATATCAACAATGGTGTGTGGAGCCCAGCATGCAACCTGCTAAATGTGGCAGAGAGAAGACAAGGAGCAGCTTTTGTGCTGGCTGATGACATGTGATGGCTGCCCTGCCCAGTGGGCACTGCTTCAATTACTTGCCAACAAGAGCATATCTAATTATTCAATAACACAGAACCATTCTGGGGAAACTTCCGTTACATCTGCCTTCCTGCTCACACAAAATAAACTGAAAGTGGACATAATTCATGTTTACAACTTACTAATTAGTCCTCTGACTTGCTGCCTACTAAAAAAAAAAAAAAAAAAAATAAAAAGGAGAAGAGGAGGCAATAAACAGGTGCTGAAATACTGACCTAAACAGGATCAGCTCTCTGGTTAAATGCAACCCCTATTCTTCTTTGCTACCTTCTGTGTTTAGCAGTTGGTGCGTCTTACACACCCCAGGAGCTGTATGTGTCTGGAAAAGTGGCTGACGGGACAACAAAACTTTAAATCTGAAAGTGGTTGTAAAAGCGGAAGGCTTTTTTACCATACTGCATTATATGCAGTAAGGTAAAAAGCCTCCTGCATGCAGCTCCCCCCAGCAGCCTCCTCTAAATATATACCTGAGCCCGATCTCGATTCATGGATGTTCACGAAAGCAGAGGCTTCCGCTCCTCATTGGCTCAGACACAGCAGCGGGAGCTTTGGATCCTGCTGTTGTCAATCACAACCAGTGAGGGGGGGGGGGGGGGGGAGCAGGGGGCGGTGCCAAGTCTCACTCGGTGTGGGCTCGGGAGCTTCAAAGGAGCTCACACAGGTGCCCCCATAGCAAGCAGCTTGCTATGGGGGCATTCTGCAGGGGGGGAGGAGCCAGGAGTGCTCGCAGGGGACCCGAAAAGAAAAGGATCAGGGCTGCTCTGTGCAAAACCACTGCACAGAGCAGGTTAGTAAACCATGTTTGTTATTTTAATTAAAAAAAAAAAAAAAAAGAAGGAAGACGACGACACAAGCTTTAAAATCACTTGAACTCCTGGAAACTTAAAAAACTATCCTTTGAAGCAGGGTTGCGCCCACATAGCGAGCAGATAAATGCTTATTTCTGTCTAGGGGATTTGGTAAAGCAGAATCTTTGAGGTCATCAAGACCTATGCAGGAACCAAAGCCCTGTAATAGAGCTGAGGATTTCGAAGGACAGTCCACCACCAGAGCATGGGGAAGCACCATCTGTCAGGGTGAGTGGAAGATAAGATTAGGCAAGTAAAGTGCTTCTTGCTGCCCCTACACAGAAACAAGCAGAATAGTTAGGTTTTCAGAAGTTGGGCATTAAGATTTAAAGCAAACTTTGACCTGGACTAAATGATGAGATTAATGCTCAAGCCCAAACAAGCCTGTTTTTTTTTTTCCCCAAAGAGGACCTTTACTGTGGAAGCTGTGCCTAAAAAGGCAAGTTAATAAATCAAGAGCAGGGAGATGCATGCACTCCAGGTCCTTAGGTACAGCTTCCTCTCCAGCATGGAGAGTAGCACAGTAGTGGCATCACCATTATCAACTAGCAGTTAGAGGCAACAGTGTTTTAAATGATTTCACAATGCTGACGTACGTTTTGCCTGGAATTCCTGTAATCTCATAATTGTATATTTTTCAAGGTACTGTCGTGCCACGGGTAAAATTTCCAAACTTTCTATAGAACATGAATCGTTGCTTTTTGAGCTTAGATCCACTGTAAGCATCTGACCAAACCAACTAGTAGTATAGGAGGTACTGCTGTTTAATGCACTGCCTGCCATACATAAATCCCCCACAGAAAAATGTACTTTATGTTCCCATTTATAATGGTTATTTTAATGGCGTTAAAGACTTCATGACACAGAAGATAAATCTTATTGCTGCAACCAACAAGTTCACAAAGCTGTAAATGCTTTGCAGCAAATGTAATAAAACCTTTCTATGGAGAAAACCCTTGCAATTTGCATTAGGCAATAGACTTATACGTGAGATTACAATTACATCTGCATTATATTTATGGTCTTACCTGCTGGTTAGACGGGTTTACAATAGCAGTAAGAAGATAATGCCCAAGGGGATCAAATCGTACCAATCTAAGAGATAAACACAAGAGCATTAGAAAGAAATTACCTAGGCAGTTATTCCTTGTTGGTTTAACATGATATTTGCACTCAGCCATTCATCAGTAAAGTATTACATATTACCAAGAGCAACAACCTACTTGCCAGGCAATGTAAATTTACTGTAAATCTTTAGGGTAGGGTAGGCCTAGAACCTGTAGGGTACTTCTTACTGTCTGTGTCCAATGGGAGGGTTCACCCTTTTCAACTGCCCTGATGACCACTAGGCTTTAAGTGTCAGCATACCAAGACATTTTGGACCATTTCATGTTCCCAACTTTGTGGGAACGGTTTGGGGATGGCGCCTTCCTGTTCCAACATGACTGCACATCGGTGCACAAAGCAAGGTCCATAAAGACATGGATGAGCAAATGTGGGGTTGAGCAACTTGATTAGCCTGACCTCAACCCAATGGAACACCTTTGGGATGAAAAAGCCAGGCCTTCTCGCCCAACATCAGTGCCTGATCTCACAAATGCACTTCTTGAAGAATGGTCAAACATTCTCATAGACACACTCCTAAACCTTGTGGACAGCCTTCCCAGAAGATTTGAAGCCGTTTTAACTGCAAAATAGTGGGCCAACGCAATACTGAAACTTTTGGGCCAAAACTGGGATGCTCTTAAAGTTTATGTGCATGTAAAAGCAGGTGTCCCAATACTTTTGGCAATAGAGTGTACTCTATAACTTTCCTACAAACTAAATATACACTGATTTAGGTTATTTTCACCAAAGACATGTAGCAGAATACATTTTGGCCTAAATTAACAACAGTTATTTGCAAAACTTTATAACAGAAACAAAGAAAAACGTGTTTTTTTTTCTCAACATTTTGTCTTTTTTTATTCAGCAAAAAAAAGAAGAAAAAAAAAAAAAAAAAAACACCAAAAGAAAGCTCTAGTAGTGTAAATAAAATGATAAAAATTTTGTTTGGGTATAGTGTTGTATGACCGTGCAATTGTCATTCAAATTGTGACAGCGCTGAAAACTGAAAAATTAGCCTGGGCAGGAAGGGGGTAAAAGTGCCCAGTATTGAAGGGGTTAAACACTGATTGATTCGGTACCTTCTGCAGCCTCCCAATAATAGTGTGATGTTACACAGCACCCTTGATTCCTGACAATTTTACCAGACACAATGAGGCCATACTTCCAAAAGTGACAACCCAGAATATGTGACAGCGTCTAGCGACAGGTAATAAAGTGATCTGCCTTACAGTCAGTATGAATGCCAAAAAACAAGCCAAAAAGGCGGCACAATGAAAGTTACATGCTGTGACAAGCTGCAAAGAAATGGGGACACATGAAGTACACCTGCATCATGTGGAAGCAAAGTATAAAGCACAGGCATGGACTGCAAAGCCTAAATTTAGTATTTTATTATAGGCTTACCTGTAGGTAAAAGTTAATCATTTGGGAGGAGGAGGAGGAGGAGGAGGAGGAGAAGAAGGAGAAGAAGGAGAAGAAGGAGAAGAAGGAGAAGAAGGAGAAGAAGGAGAAGAAGGAGAAGAAGGAGAAGAAGGAGAAGAAGGAGAAGAAGGAGAAGAAGGAGAAGAAGGAGAAGAAGGAGAAGAAGGAGAAGAAGGAGAAGAAGGAGAAGAAGGAGAAGAAGGAGAAGAAGGAGAAGAAGGAGAAGAAGGAGAAGAAGGAGAAGAAGGAGAAGAAGGAGAAGAAGAAGAAGAAGAAGAAGAAGAAGAAGAAGAAGAAGAAGAAGAAGAAGAAGAAGAAGAAGAAGAAGAAGAAGAAGAAGAAGAAGAAGAAGAAGAAGAAGAAGAAGAAGAAGAAGAAGAAGAAGAAGAAGAAGAAGAAGAAGAAGAAGAAGAAGAAGAAGGACAGCGGAGGGGGACAGAGCAAAGAAGAAGAAGAAGAAGAAGGAGGAGGACAGCGGAGGGGGACAGAGCAAAGAAGAAGAAGAAGAAGAAGGAGGAGGACAGCGGAGGGGGACAGAGCAAAGAAGAAGAAGAAGAAGAAGAAGAAGAAGGAGGAGGACAGCGGAGGGGGACAGAGCAAAGAAGAAGAAGAAGAAGGAGGAGGACAGCGGAGGGGGACAGAGCAAAGAAGAAGAAGAAGAAGAAGAAGAAGAAGGAGGAGGACAGCGGAGGGGGACAGAGCAAAGAAGAAGAAGAAGAAGAAGAAGGAGGAGGAGGACAGCGGAGGGGGACAGAGCAAAGAAGAAGAAGAAGAAGAAGAAGGAGGAGGAGGACAGCGGAGGGGGACAGAGCAAAGAAGAAGAAGAAGAAGAAGGAGGAGGACAGCGGAGGGGGACAGAGCAAAGAAGAAGAAGAAGAAGAAGAAGGAGGAGGACAGCGGAGGGGGACAGAGCAAAGAAGAAGAAGAAGAAGAAGGAGGAGGACAGCGGAGGGGGACAGAGCAAAGAAGAAGAAGAAGAAGAAGGAGGAGGACAGCGGAGGGGGACAGAGCAAAGAAGAAGAAGAAGAAGAAGAAGAAGAAGGAGGAGGACAGCGGAGGGGGACAGAGCAAAGAAGAAGAAGAAGAAGAAGAAGAAGGAGGAGGACAGCGGAGGGGGACAGAGCAAAGAAGAAGAAGAAGGAGGAGGACAGCGGAGGGGGACAGAGCAAAGAAGAAGAAGAAGGAGGAGGACAGCGGAGGGGGACAGAGCAAAGAAGAAGAAGAAGAAGGAGGAGGACAGCGGAGGGGGACAGAGCAAAGAAGAAGAAGAAGAAGGAGGAGGACAGCGGAGGGGGACAGAGCAAAGAAGAAGAAGAAGAAGGAGGACAGCGGAGGGGGACAGAGCAAAGAAGAAGAAGAAGAAGAAGGAGGACAGCGGAGGGGGACAGAGCAAAGAAGAAGAAGAAGAAGAAGAAGAAGAAGGAGGACAGCGGAGGGGGACAGAGCAAAGAAGAAGAAGAAGGAGGACAGCGGAGGGGGACAGAGCAAAGAAGAAGAAGGAGGACAGCGGAGGGGGACAGAGCAAAGAAGAAGAAGGAGGACAGCGGAGGGGGACAGAGCAAAGAAGAAGAAGGAGGACAGCGGAGGGGGACAGAGCAAAGAAGAAGAAGGAGGACAGCGGAGGGGGACAGAGCAAAGAAGAAGAAGGAGGACAGCGGAGGGGGACAGAGCAAAGAAGAAGGAGGACAGCGGAGGGGGACAGAGCAAAGAAGAAGGAGGACAGCGGAGGGGGACAGAGCAAAGAAGAAGGAGGACAGCGGAGGGGGACAGAGCAAAGAAGAAGGAGGACAGCGGAGGGGGACAGAGCAAAGAAGGAGGACAGCGGAGGGGGACAGAGGAACGGAGGGGGACTAAGGAGGATGAGGTGACAGTCAGCGGTGATCGTGTGTGGGGGAGTTACAAGCACCGATCACCGCTGTATGTCACTAAAGCAGCTGAAAGCCGCGGGGGGAGAATCTTGTAACTCCCCCACGCGCCGATCACAGCTGACAGTCAAGGTATCGGGGGAAGCATCGGGAGCATTTGCCCGAGTACAAGTACTTGGGCAAATGCTCGGTATCGGTGCCGATACCGATACCATTATCGGTATCGGGACAACCCTAAGTGTAGCCTTACGGCTTCACGCCAGGAACCCTACTGGGCCAGGAGGGAGGAGGGAAGAAGCGGAGGAGGTAGCAATAGGGAGGGACAATATCTCTTCAATTTACTCAATACCATTATCAAGGATGCTCCTGATCACAAAAACATCCATCTTTCTCGGTGGAAGAAGTCTTCTACCTCTATAGTCATTTTTAGAGATCGACCGATATGTGATGCCGATTTTTTTGGGCCGATATATTAGGCTGATTTTTTTTTTTTTTTTTTTTTTTTCCCCTTCATCTCATATAATCTAACAGTTAGACCCCTTTCACACTGGGGCGTTTTTCAGGCGCTTTTGGGCTAAAAATAGCGCCTGTAAAATGGCTCCCCTGCAGTCTCAGTGTGATATCCCGAGTGCTTTCACACTGAGGTAATGTGCTGGCAGGATGTTAAAAAAAGTCCTGCAAGCAGCATCTTTGGAGCGGTGTATACCGCTCCTCCACCACTCCTGCCCATTGAAATGAATGCGCACCGCTGCCGAAGCGCCTGCAAAGCGTTTCAGCAGCGGCGCTTCAGGGGCACATTTAACCCCTTCCTCGGCTGCTAGCTGGGTTATAAGCGCCCTGCTAGCAGCCAAATAGCGCCGCTAAAATGACGGTAAAACGGCGCTAAAACTAGCAGCGTTTTACCGTCAACACATGCCCGCTCCAGTGTGAAAGCAACCTTAAGTGATACAGAAATTTTTTTACATTTAAACATTTATTAAACAAAACAAACCTCCAATCAGTTCACTTGTATGTAGAATTTAGATAAAAAAAAAAAAAAAAAAAAAAAAACTTAATTAAATACACAAAAACAGGTAATCAAAACTTTTGGATGAAAAAAAAAAAAAAAAATAGGCCAACTTTAATGCTTAATTTTTTTTTTTTAAATTAGTGTATTTTTTCAAAAAATATTGCATTTGAAAGACCGATGCGCAAATACCGTGTGACATAAAATATTGCAACAACCGCTATTTTATTCCCTAGGGTCTCTGCTAAAAAAATATATATAATGTTTGGGGGTTCTAAGTGATTTTCTAGCAGAAAATACAGGATTTTTACTTGTAAGCAAGCAGAAAAGATTGTCTTTAAATGGTTAAACTGAGAGCCTCTACACACAGAGTTCAGTTCATTCATAAGTGTAAACATTGTATCCTTCAGGTTCTTTTTATCAGATTTGGCAGGCTGCCCAGAGGAGAGAAGTGATTCACAGAAGTTTTCAGGCAACTTGTATTGAGACTTCTATTACAGAAGTCATTTGCGCTGATATCGGCCTTTTTTATCAGCACAATCGGCCGATGCCGATTAAGTAAAAAAACACCAAATATACGCCGATATATCAGTCGACCTCTAGTCATTTTTGTGGCAGTCCTTTCTGTCCAGTTTTCTTCCAGACTACTACAACACAATATTCAGTCACTGTAAGACAATTTAAACCAGTCCCTATAAAGACCAAACCATTAGCCACCAAGGATCACGCTAGCCCTGGCCCAGTGACTCCATAATCTGGTACTGGAATGAGGAGAAGATGCATGCAATGCATGTCAGCTTGTCAGGCTGGGAAGGAGTTCTGGACTCCCCGTCAGTGCAGGGGACTTAATCGTTGGAGAAATCCCGGTCTCCCAATCAACATCCTGGAACTATTTTGAAAACCATTTATCATTTTCCTTCTACTTCACAATTATGTGCCACTTTGTGTTGGTCCATCACAAAAAAATCCCACAAAAATCCATTTACGTTTTTGGTAGTAACATGACAAAATGTGGAAAATTTCAAGGGGTATAAATACTTTTTCAAAGCACTGTATGTGTGGGTAAGTTTAAGGCTAGGTTCACACCTCTGCATGTGGCTGCGGGGGGCAGGAATCACATTTGTTCCAACACCCAAACTGCACTGCTCTTATGAGAGGCGAAGGGCTGCCATTCATTCTGAATGGCACCCCCACGTATCTCAACACGTAGCGAGATCGCAGGTGCAGGAACCGCAGAGAAATCGTATGGTCAAAAAGACCATGCGATTTTCCTGCAGCCACCTTATTGAAAAAGGTGCATGCACCTTTTTTCTGTGGAAACACGGGCACAGCAGCCCATACCATTAAACGGGCTGCCATGCCCACACAAACGCGGCTCACATGAAATGCAGAACAGATGTAAAAAGACAAAAATAATTCAAGCTCTGTTTTATTAAATACATCATTAAAAAAAAATTTATGCGATTAACACAAGTTTCTGAATTTAACTCAACTACCTGCAATCTACTGCGAAGCAGTACTAACACTGCGGGAGTGAGGGAGCAGAACTGTAAGTCAATCAGTTGTGTTGCATGTAGTCACCCAAGAAGGAATGCAATGACAGCAGAAAAGAGGAAAGCGAGCAGAGATATGATCTTATATGTCTTCTGCAGATCTTTTACTGTCTACAGATGATTTTTGGGATGGTGAGAAGACACCACTGTATTCATTCTACAGTTGAAAATCGGAAAACTGTAGGCATAATCCACTTGGCTGCTGACTGGCAGAGATGGGTTAATCTTAAAGTGATTGTAAAGTCTTTTTTTTCTATAAAAAGTAACAAACATGTTATACTTACTTGCTCTGTTGCAGTGGATTTGCACAGAGCAGCCCAGATGCTCTTCTCGGGTCCCTCTTCTGTGATCCTGGCCCCTCCCTCCTGTTGAGTGACCCCAGAGCAAGCAACTTGTTATGGGGGCACCCAAGCAAAGCTGGAGCTCCGTGTGCCCATTCAGACACGAACCTGCAGGTCGGCCCCTCCTCCTCGCTCTCCTGATTGGCTGACTGTAATGACAACAGCTGGAGCCAATGGCGTCGCTGCTGTGTCTCAGCCAGTCAGGAGGGAGAGTCCTGGACAGCCAAGGGACTCATTGACATCGCTGGACAGAGATGGTGCTCCGGTAAGTATTAGAGGGGCGAGGCACACAGAAGGCTTTTTATCCTAATGCATAAAACGCATCAAGATAAAAAAAACCTCCTGACTTTACAAGGCTGGATGGACAGAAATACACATTTTGTAAAACAGCCTGCATTTCATGTGCATGTGAAGGGGGCACGAAACAGACATTAAAAAGATAAAAATAGTAGCATGAAAACCCAAATCACACAGGAGGATAGGGCAAATTCGCAGACAAGTAGAAAAAGCTTTGTCCCCCTCCACGTTTTACCACATCAAATCTCTTAGCAAAAGGAACTTACCGCACACGTTCCATCTCACTGGCCGTCTTCACTACAGCAAAGGGTTCTCGCCGACTCCAATCCCAAAAATGGATTTCATTGGCAGTGGCGATGAGCAGCAGCTGAACTGTGGGGTGGAAGGCCAGGGATGCAATGGCGTTGTTACTATCTGTGAACCAGCTCTCACTGCCACCCTGAGGACAAGAAAATGAAGGAATGTAATTGGTGACAGAACTCCATGAAGCTTGTAAACCAATAAAATTAAGTTCTCTTATTTGCTACGTTTTGGTCAGTTAAAATTTATCATTGGAAGCATTGTTATTTTTGTTTGATAAATGCAAAAAAAAAAAACAAAAAACAAAAAACACAAAAAAAACCCCTTTATCTTGCTGGAATTTTAGAGCCATCCTATATCCTCCTCAGACTTTCTGTATTACCTCAAAGGGGCCATTTAGCCTACCCAATGCTCATTTGGGCTACAAAATAATTAGCCTTTATGTTGTAGAGACCCAAGAGTGGGAATGGCTTAGCAAAAGACACTGGGAGGGCTGACACCACTCATTCCACAAACATGCTTGTGTTGTCAGCCCACAACAGGACTTGGGATTTGAGTGCATTTCTGGTAGATTAACAGGACTATTTTATTTCCGGGTCTTTAAAAAGAGATAGAACATGGGGAAATGTGCAGAGATCTTGCATTTTTTGCCTTGACATACACTTTAAGTGCAGGTATCACGTAGATTAGCCCTGCACTATTGCTATAAACCAATGAAGGAATCGGGCAAATGTTTTCAGATATTCTTTTTTTTTTTTTTACACAACGGAAATCATTCATCTGCAGACTGACAGGTAAGTCTTATTAGCAGTGTCTTAATGCAAGAACAAAAACTAGGCCAGAGACTATTTTGCTCTACTTGAATCCTAATAAAAACATTACCCACAGCAGCAGGGAAGACAGGACTGAAAGTAAAACATGAACAACCCAAGGCAAAGGAAACTCCACCAAAATGCACTTAAATTAATTAGACCCCTTTCCCACTGAGGCAGTTTTCAGGCGTTTTAGCGCTAGAAATAGCACCTGAAAACTGCCTCTCATTCATTGCAATGGGTGCTTTCATACCCGGGCAGTGCGCCTTCTGGGACGTTAGAAGTAGTCCTGCAAGCAGCATCTATTGGCCTGTTGCCCCTGCCTATTGCAATGAATGGGCAGCGCTTCCGAAGGGCCTGAAAAGCGATTTAGAAACGCCGCAACACAGGAGGTTTCAACCCCCTTATTGGGGTTAAAAGCGCACCGCTAGCGACCGAAAAGCTGCGCAAAAGCGCCGCTTAAACAGCGGTAAGGCACCTCTTAAACAAAAAGAGGCTTTACCGCAAACGCACAGGCAGCCCCAGTGTGAAAGGAGTCTTAGACTTAACTTCAGCCAGGCTATGCACATTTTACACACTGGGGCGGTGTGCTTGCAGGCCGTTCAAAAAAGTTATGCACGCCGCATCTTTGGAGCGCTGTAGGAGCGAGCGGTGTATACACCGCTCCTAAAGCGCCCCTGCCCATTGAAAACAATGTGGCAACGCCGTCAAAGCGCCGCTTTGCGGGCGGTTGGCGGTTTTAACCCTTTTCCAGCCACTAGCAGGGGATAAAACTGCCCTGCTAATAATAGAACCGCTTTACCGCCAACGCCCGCCCCAGTCTGAAAGTAGCCTTATCGATTGTTGCAAATTAAAATTCTCCCCTGCGTAGATGGTAGACAATTAGCTTGCTCAACACTATAATTGACCTACATCAATACTAAACCATGAAGAAAACAAATGATAATAAAGGAATTGGTAGATATAATTAACGTAGGTATAAATGAACTACCATTGAATAAAGGAGGGGAGGGGAAAGGGGAAATAAATAAAATTAAATGAAGGATTTATGCATATGTATAGCTAAGTGGTTGTACACCATGTAAACCAACAGAGGGTTATGCCCCGTGACCAGACAAAATATAAGTGATGTACAACAAAAATCAACAAACGATGATGCAGGGTCTAGATGATACTATGGATCTCAAGACCCTCATTTAATCCATTGGGGAACAAAGAAGCCAGTTTATAGATCCAGAATGATTCCCGTTTGCACAATAAAGAGAACCTTTCATTGTCAGTTAGGGAACCACTTGAAATATATTCAATGGCTACAACCTTTAGACAATGGGTGTTCTTGGCAAGGTGACTTTTGAAATGGTGGGGAACACAGTGTTCTTATGGCAACAATAAATCGATAAATGGTTCTTCTTATTGATGTTTGCCTGTTTATCTGTCCGCACAATAGCACTTTTCCTTATGGTTGCCATTGAGTGTATGCACTTTTAAATCACATCTCTCCTGGTGTGTTCACCCATATAGCTGCTTATTGGGCACAAGTAGGACATAAAGAATTACTCCCATTGTTACAAACGTCCCAGTTTTCTGGCGCCAGACTTTTTTTGCCGTTTTCATGACTTTTAATAAACAGCCACTCTCACCTGGCTCATGATCCAGCCTCACCCCAGGCGTTTTCACCCAGTGTCCTCCCTCTGCATCTTTACTATGGGCACCCGGCTGTGACAGCATGTGGCTTCACAGCCAGGTGCGAGCTGCGCTCTGCAACTGGTCCCAAAATCTTCTGGAACCTGTCATAAGTCTCAGAAGACTTCAGGAGGGGGAGGAGAACTTCCGCTTCCGATCGTCTAAGGCGACCGGAACAGAAGTGGGATTGGATACCCGATCTCCCCTCCTCCCCAAAAGCTTTAATTATCAAGCAGCTGCTGCACCTGCAGGGCTCTAAAAAGGAAACCTGCCGGGTCTTCAGCCTTTTAGACTTGATTTCCTTTTGGGAGTATCTCACCAAAAATTACATTTTTGTTGCAGGGGATGCTTGATATCTGATTTGTATCTTAGTGCAGACATCTGGGAAAATCATGGAGCCAATCACACATGCAGGAAATTACATTTCTGGGGGGAGCTCTGTAAACATGCTGTGTACAGAACGCCTCCAGGTAGCCGTATTGATTTGCATTTTACAGAAAAGTATAGAGCTGCAGATTAAAAAGGAAAAGGTAAAAAAGTGGAGTTACCCTTTAATGAACAAAGCCTGTCAAAAGGCTCAATATAAATATGAATTACAGAAAGAGAAAAAAAAAGCCTCCCATTTGGGCAAGGTAGTAATTACTTAGAAGAGATTTAGGATTGAGAGAGTTTGGGGTTAGTATAACCAGTGTGATTACGTTCACCAGAGGTCCAAGAGAAAGGGTGGATTTACAGGCTCTTGAATGTATTTTCAGTCTCCTAGCTCAGCAGGGTGGGGTTGACCACAAGAGCGTCTGCATTACTTTACGATCTTTTGGATGAATAAATAGTTCCTGTGATATCTATGAACAGAGATAATCACTAATTCTATAATTTGTAACAAACTTACATGTAGATCCCATATCCGCACTTCCCCATCAAGGCAACCAGATGCAATGAGGCCTGGGATGGTAGGGTGAAAGGTTACACACCATGGGGTACGACGATGTCCCACCAGAGAATGTATACAGCGTCCAGTCTTCACTTCCGTGATGTAGATGTTGTGGTTGACATGTGTGGATGCTAACAGGGTTCTAGAAGAAACAGGTTCAGAGTTTTAAAAAAAACACAAAATATTGATCGTCCATATTAAAGAGAAAGAGCAATGCCTAAAAAGGTATAGCCCAAAAATCACCCTTAAAAGAGAACTTCAGCCACTTTTTTTGGAAGGAGGAAAGGGTTTTTGCTGCTGAGAGTTCCTGTCCCCATTGGTAGTCACCAAAAAAGATCACTCGAGTGGGAACACGTAAAAAAGATAAAAAAAAAAAAAAAAAAAAAACTATTGGATTGAGATTAAAATACACAGTATATTTAAAAAAAGGAGGGAAAAAATAACCTTGAAATGCGTTAAAGCGGTAGTAAACAGCATATATAAAATAAAATTTAATAAAAATGGGCCCTGGGCAGTTTAAGTAATAATGTGCTAGAATGCAACGCATGCTATCACATAATGACAGACTTGCCTGAAAACAAAGCCTTCTAGTGGCGCGATGTCACCACTGAAGGCGCTTCCATCTTCATATGGTTTTCTTTCCAGGTTTGCGGACTTCAGCAATACGAATGGCCGAGCCCGATGACGACGTCACTCCAGCACATGTGCACAGGGGTTGCCGTTTATGGCGTGGCTCTGAATTAACGGCACAGGTATACCCTTCCTTCAGAGTGCATACGCCAGTGACGTCATCGGCTGCATCTAAAGTAAATATCTCCTAAACGGTAAACATTTAGGAGATGTTTACAATACCTATAGGTAAGCTATATTATAGACTTACTTACAGGTAAAAATCACATATGGGAGTTTACTCCTACTTTAAAGTACAACCACGCCCCCTAAAACGTCACAGTCCCAGCATGCCCAGGGACTGTGACATCATATGGGGGCGGAGTCTCCGCCTATATAAGTCACAACGCAGCCCTCAGAGACCAGTCCAGCCGGAGAGAGCGTCGTGTCAACATCTGGGGGAAGAGAAGAGAAGAGAAGACAAGAAGCCCAGAAGCCCGGACCTCCGCTGGCAATAGAGCTACATGAAGACAGCGGAGGGGCCGGCCGAAGACCTGGGACACCGGGAGAAGAGGCCGGAGAGCGGAGAAGAACCAACCGGACGCCGGGAGAAGATGAACCGGAGGGACCCCCGAAGACGGAAGAAGACCCCGCCCCCCGGAGCTGTTTAATAAATTATTTTAAAAACCTGTGTTGTGTTTTATTATTGACACTTTTTACCTAGGTGAATGGGTAGGGGTACCATGTACCCCATACTCATTCACATAGGGTGGGGGGGCCGGGATCTGGGGGCCCTCTTATTATAGGGGGCTCCCGGATTCCGATAAGCCCCCCGCCCGCAGACCCCGACAACCAACGGCCAGGGTTGTCGGGAAGAGGCCCTTGTCCGCTTTGTGGTGGGGGGGCACCGTAAGGCGCCCCCTCCCCCAAAGCACCCCCCCATGTTGAGGGCATGCGGCCTGGTACGGTTCAGGAGGGGGGGGGGGGGCGCTCGCTCGTCCCCACCCCCTTTCCTGACCGGCCGGGCTGCGTGCTCGGATCGGGGTCTGGTATGGATTTTGGGGGGACCCCCACGCCGGTTTTTCGGCGTAGGGGGTTCCCCTTAAAGTTCCATACCAGACCTAAGGGCCTGCGACGGGGCTCGCAAGGTTTCAATCTCGCCAAAAAAAGCGGCGAGATTGAATTCCTTTTCTAGTCCCGTCGTACCTGAGTCACGTTCAAAATGAACGGACTTGTCCGTGTGTGGGAAAGTCCGTTCATTCTGAAAGTCCGGCGGAAGTCCGTCGGGAAGACCGGATTCCGGAAAGTCCGGCCGTGTGTAGGCAAGTCCGGCCGTTCAGAAAGTCCGGCGGTAGTCCGCCGGAAGTCTGGCGGCAAGTACGTCGGACCTAGCTTTCTAGAAAGTCCGACCGTGTGTACGCGGCATTAGTGTTACTGACTAAATTAGGAGCCTTATTAAAAGAAGCTCTGATCAGCTATCTACTGGATATAGGACATCGTCCTGCCAAGCCGCCAGATTTTACTTGTTGCTACCTAACAGGCAGATACCAATTTTGGAACCTATTTTGTTCTATGACCTCACCGCTTCCTGTCTGGCGCCCATCTACGCCCCCTCCTGCGCAGTGACTTCACCTATTTTTTTCTCTGTTGGAATCATTTTGCATGTAAACAAAATTGTGACTATACTTACTCCTATCCTATACACCTGACGAAGGGGTTTAAAAAGAAACGCGTCGGAAACCAGGCGTTACTATATACCGGAGAGTATTATTGTGTTGTCATACTGTTCATGTAAATTGTTACCTTTGTTTTGTATGTATTTTTTGTACAAAGTGTGATGTTTTTTAACCATCACCTTTATGATCGAACACTTGTATGTATATTTAATAGATTTTTTTTTTTGCATTACCCAAGTGTATGTTGCCTTTAAAGTCCCAATGAAGGGGGATTTCTCTTTTTTTCCTGTAGATTTCTGCAGGCAGCTTGTAGTGGGTGGACCTGCACTGTGCACAGCACAGTGACCGTTAATACTACTTTTACAAATGTGAAATGACATTTGGTGCACACAAACTGCATTTATATACTTTGTGGATATATTTCAATGAATGTTTTTGTGCCAAGAGTTCAGCTTTACGTGAACAGAGTGTGCAATACTGTTGGTAGAATCAAACTAGTATTCACAATTTTTGGCAAGTAAAGTAGATGACACTCCGCCAGCGGGCAGGGTGGCTTCAGAGAGTATATCTGTCATGAATAAAAATAGGAGGAAGAGGCTCACCTGTCTGGGCTGAACGCCAGTAGGAATGTAGAACGCGGACTGTCCGGAAGCTCCACCTTCTACAAGACAAACAGCAAAACGACAGTCACAAGGTCTGCAGATGACAGGTCACTGAGCAGGCAAGAGATAATACATGAAACAGCACTTTGACAGGACTGTAATGTCCACAGTAAAGAGAAACGTTTTCCTTTTAATCCACTTAAAGTAGAACTACAGGCAAAATGTTTGTTTTCATTTTGGATAAAGTAAGGGAGGGTTATAACCCGTCAGTTTTTTTTTTTTAACACAATGCATGTCCCATTGCGGCAATTTCCTTTCACTTCCTGTCCCACAGCCAAACAGGAAGTGAGAAGAAATCCCGGAATGCTTGAGGCCCCCCAGGTCACCAGAACTCAGGGCTTGACAAATTTGCTTTGAATCCAAGAGCCAGCAAAAAAGTTAGGAGCAAGTTGTTTTAGCATAGTGTGGGTTGTCAGCACCCGGGGCAAGGCAAGTACTTTGTGCCCCCTAACCCTAACTTACAGCAGAGCAGCCAACCTATAAGTCGGGGTTGATGGCTGGCTGCTCTGCTGGAAAGAAAAAAAACCTGTTATAGGGGGAACTTCGCTCCATTAGGCCCAGTTCACAGCTGGGCAGTTTGGGATTGTGGCAGAATTGCTTTGATCTCAAAACTACAATCGCAAAAACACAGGTTCAGGTGTCATTATTAATGGCACCTAAAATGTGCATGACAAATCGCACTGCGTGAAGCTCGTCGCCCAAAAGAGGAGCAGGAGCTTCTTTTGGGCGACAAGCTTCACGAAATGCGATTTAAATGACATCCGAACCTGCGTTTAGTGATTGCAGGAAGAATCGCAGCGATTCTGCCACAATCCCAAAACACCCAGGTGTAAATGGAGCCGCCCGGGTTCATACATATGTGATTCTGGATGTGTTTTCAAATTCACATGACAGGCTGTATATTATGTGTTCCTATTGAGGTGGATCACACAGATGCGATCCACATGCATTGCTCTTTGATTGCCAGACCTGGAAGTGATAGAGTAGAGTGGCATGTGGAGAAAACTGTTCACATAGGATTGCTATAGACGGGTTTTTGCATTGAAGTCAATGGGAGAGAGAGAACAAATAGAGGGCGTGAATCTCCTTAAAGCGGAGTTCCACCCAAAAGTGGAACTTCCGCTTTAAGAACTCCTCGCCCCCTTACATGCCACATTTGGGATGTCAAAATTTTTTTTGGGGGGGTGGGGGGGTTTGTACCTGATTGACAGGTACTTCCTGTCCCATTTCCTGCTTCCGTCCTCTCGCCGCCTAGGCGCAGCACACACCTGGCAGCGAAGCGTCAAGCGGTCACAGCTGGGTGTCCACACTTGCAATGACTGCACCGCGGAGAAGAGGGGGAGAGGAGTGAGGCTTTGTGCACCCACATCGTTGGACCGTGGGGGAAAGGCGAGTGTCCATTAAAAGTCAGCAGCTACACTTTTTGTAAATGCTGACTTTTAATAAACTGAAAAACAAGTGGAACTCCGCTTTAACTAGGGCACAGGCAGCAATAAAAACTGACATGTATTCTAATCTCTCTCCACTCTTTGCAAAACTACAAAAAAAAGTTTTGCCTTTAGTTCATTATGATTGACTACAGAAAAGATGGATCTTGTTAGCAGTATTATCATACACCAAACCAATGGTAAAATAAGTATTTATAGACAATTTTTAGTTACAAATATTTTCCCATTGGAGATCTCTTCATTTTCTGTCCTGAAAATATACCAAGAGGTGAGTGGAAATCTCCACAAAGTGGGAGAAGTTTTCCGCGTAGACAGTTGTCAGAAGGCACTCCCATTAGAGGATTTCCCACCTCTTGTGCTTGTGGCAGCTGTAAAATGCCCTATTCACTTTGTTTAGGTGACAGTGGTGAATCCACTCAAAGTGGATGTAAAGTCTTACATATACCCAGTGAAGTGATCATTATGAGGCGATACACAGAGATAAAACAAATCCTCCTATATAACTTGTACCTGTTAATCTGTAGCCCTCTACTCTACAGCCATTCAAAATCCAGAATTGATAAAGTTTGTCTGAGTTGTTAGAGGAAAAAAAAAAAAAAAAAAAAAAGGGGGGGGGGGGGTGGAGAGCTAAAGTTACCCTTTGCAGAGCTCGGTGAGGAGAGCTCCGAGAACTGATTGGAGGGAAGAGACACCCCGCCCCCCCCCCTTCACACAAGAACAGAGCTGAGGCTGTCCATCAGCTGGAGATCCCTCCCCTGTCACCTTTCGGGAAGTTTCCCAGCTGTCAGAATACAATGATCACTGCCGGCAGTTATAGCCGCCAGAAGTTGACGGATTAAGAAAAAAAAAAAAAAAAAAAAAAAAAAAAACAGACAGGATGGTTGTACTGAAGTTGATTGATGGATCGACTTCAGTACAACCAGCCTGCCTATAGATGGACTGAAATTCAGCCAGTTCCTGTTTCGATCCAATTTCAATCCGTTAAAGAGGGAGTCCACCTACATCAACAACAAAAAAAAAAAAATATTAAAAGCCAGCAGCTACAAATACTGCAGCTGCTGACTTTTAATACATGGCCACTTACCTGTCCCAGGGTCCAGCGATGTCGGCAGCCGACGCCGAGAACCCGCTCAGTTCTCGGCAGCTGCCGCCGCCATCCTAGGTGAGGGAATCAGGAAGTGAAGCGTTGCGGCTTCACTTCCTGGTTCCCTACTGCGCATGCGCGAGTCGCGCTGCGCGATCTGGATGGTCCCCGCTATCTCCTGGGAGCTGTGCGTTTCCCAGGAGACAGTGCAGAGGGACAGGAAGAGGCATAGACTCCCATGGAGTCTTAGACAGGTATCTGCACCCCCCTCCCCCCTGAAAGGTGCCAAATGTGACAACGGAGGGGGGGAGGGTTACGAAAAGTGGGAGTTCCATTTTTGTGTGGAACTCCGCTTTAAGTGCTGGCCTTTGGTCTGTAATTAGACCCAATTTCTCTTTGGTAGTATCTAAAAAACAAAAAAAAAAACAAAAAAAAAAAAAAACGACATTTATGTTGCTGGGGATGCCCAAAATCTAACTTGCATCTTAGTGTAGACTTCTGGGGAAAATCAGTAAGCCAAATCACACAAGCAGGAAATGACATATCTGGGGGGCGTTCTGTCCATCATCTGTGTAAACACCTCCAGGTTACAATATTGCTTTTTATAGAAAATTACAGAACTGCAGATTGAAAAGGAATTTTTAATAACATTTAAGTATAATAGGACTTGTGTAGCAATTTTATATATCTATTAGAGCTGCACGATTCTGGATGAAATTAATCATTTTTTTGCTTAGAATAAAGATCACAACTTTCGATTCTGAAGAACTTTTTTTATTTTAAAGATTTACAACCCTGAACATTAGGTTATCAAAGAAGATGTCAATAAGACATAATACTCTGCTTTAATCAAATTTAAAGAAATTTAATGAAAAATAATGTGATGTGTAAAGAAATAAAAAAAAAAAAAAATTACCATTAAGTTGTATTTTTTTTTTTTTTTAGTACTCGCTGATACCAATTACTGATACCTACCGCAACTTTTTTGGGAACACATTAAAAAAAAAAATTTAAATTTTGCGTTTTTTTTAATGTGAAACATTTAAATATATGTATATATGTTAAAGGTGTAAATATTAATGAACAAAGCACACCAAAGTTTTAATTAATAGATTATAAAAAATAAAAAAAATCAGCAGGAAAATAAATTAAATGTAGAAGGAGAATAAGGAGTTAAAGCGGAGTCCCACTAGTTTTTCTGTTTATTAAAAGTCAGCAGTTACAAAAAGTGCTGCTGACTTTTAATAAACACACTCACCTCTCCCCGGCGCCCTAGTGCGAGCCGCTCTGGGCATCCTGAATGACGTGTCCCAGAAGACTGCAGGGAGAAAAGGGGAGAGGGGTCGCCGCCTATGAGGCGCAAGCAGAAGTGGGAGCTGGGTACCTGTCAAAGCTAGGTACCCACTTTACTCCTCTCCCCCCCCCCCCCCCAAAAAAAAAAAAAAAAATTACATGCCAAATGTGGCATGTCAGGGGGTTAGGAATCATTAAAGCGGAAGTTGCACTTTTGGGTGAAACTCCACTTTAATAAGGCCGATTACAGTAAATTAAGTTTTAATAAAAAAGGAAAAATTTTATAAAAATCCCACAAAAAATATTTTTTTTTTACTTGACAAGGTTGCTTTAAACTGACTTCCTTTACAGACCGAAGTTCATCCCTTTGATCTGTAAATGAACAAAAAGATAAGTTTTTTTTTTTTTTAATCTCTTTCAGCCCAGAGCAATGTTGTTGATAAAAAAAAAAAAAAAGCAGCTGGTAATCTTTGACAGCTGTGAGCAGGGGACTGCTCTGCACTTGTTACATGAATCTTAGAAATGCTGGATTAAGATCATGTGGGTGGGTTGAATCGAGATCACAATCCATCATGCAGCTCTAATATCTATATTTTTTTTATTTGCTCTTTTGCCCTCCAATGAAAGTTGAGTTGCTCTTTAAAGGATCTGCAGCTGGTGGCTTGATGGCAGATACCATAGCATACCTTCAGAGGTCTAGCACAGTCCATGCCTCGACGGGTAAGGGCTGTTTTGGTGGCAAAAGGAGAACCTACTCAATATTAGGTGGGTGGTCATAATGTTAAGGCTGATTGGGATGTGCGTTTTATACGCATTACATGTAATTGTGAAAATACAGGCCTTTTTCCACTTATGTGCAACTGTAGGAGTTGAATATTTGAAGATCTAGTATTAGATGATATTAGTGGCCTTTCTACTGCTCCCTGGGCTACACTTCTTTTGCAGACTGTAGGCATGATGTTCATATGCAAGTTATTACTTCAGTTCCAATTAAGGAAATGCTGCTAGGTGGGTATTTGTTAAATTAAAATGCAAATTAGTTACCTCAAATGCACCCAGGAATAATTGACAGTTAGGCATTCATGTAGCTAGAATAGCTGATGAAACTACTGTAACAAATAAACAATTGGGACATTGTATATATAAAAAAAAAAAAAAATAAACTGCTTGGAAACTTTCAAAGAATTCTTTTATAAGTGGAAAAACTTCCAGCTGCCATAGCGGACCACCTCCTGAGAAAGCGGGCTGCCAAGCTGTTCTTCTGGCTTTAAAACGACAGGTTTTATTTCTGCTGTGACCAATGTAACTGACCGGTCACTTGCTGAGAATTGCATGGACCCGCTCATGGCTATTACTACAGGGCAGCTTACTCCAACCTGAGACACCCCGGGCTGTTCTCCATTTACTGTTCAAGTCACGCTCTTCCATCCTCTACAACAGAGGTCTCCAAACCACATCTGACCCACTAGGACATTTTATCTGGCCCGCACCAGCAGCAAGTGCTCCCACCTCCACCGTACTGTGCTATTGGTTGCTAGGACCGCCGGCTTCTTAGCAACCAGGGACGTGCTTCTGTGCATAACTGCTGTGCTTCCAGGCTACTGCACCACAACCACAGGTGTGCTGTAATTACAGCAGAATTACAGTGGTACGGGAAGGGAGGGGGTGTGATGAACAGATTTTGAAGTGTTACTAAACCCAGGACTATGCATTCACTATATCTGGTCTCCCACAGTACACAGAACATTGAAATGCAATTATTGCTGTCAATCACAGCCAGTGAGGACAGTGGCTCAGATGCGCCTGCTCGGGTGCCCCCATTACAAGCTGCTTGCTATGGGGGCACTGGGCAGGAGGGAGGGGCCAGGAGGGCCAATAGGGAACCGAAGAAGAGGAGGACAGGGGGCACATTTTATTTTTTATTGGTTTTGCACAGAGCAGGCAAGTACAAAATGTTTATTTAAAAATAAAAAAATAAAATGTGCCTTTTGTTGGAAGTCAACATGGTTTAAATATCGTATTTCTGGTATTTACACATCAAAGCTTTGTAGCATATCAGATTAACAATGGCTTGGCTCAAGCACACCCGGTGTGATAGAGATTGAAGTGCTTGATTAGCACGTCTGCAAACAAAGCTTCAAAGAGAGCCACTGCTGCCAAGATTGATGGGTTAAGCTAAGATTTGACCCAGGTCGGACAGTGGCGATTCATGGACAAATGCTGCTCCCTAGTGGACAATACTGCATGCTTCCTGGAGAATGGATATATATTACAAGGAATACCTCTTGGCAATATCTATGGTGAGGAGGCAAGTGGGGGTGGCTACGAGTGGGCGTGTATGTTTAAGTAAAAAGGAGCACACACAGGCAATTTGTGCCCCCTTTCCCTTTGGATCATGGCTTGGGCTTAAGCCTCATGGCTCTGGCCCTCTAGCCCTTCAACATCTGAGCATAGCTGATGATACAAAGCCTCGGAGAGCCTTGTGATAAGTATCCTTGATATTCTTGTATTATATGTTCTGATTGTAAGTTTTGTAATATCTTTCTCTAGTACTTCATGTTAGCTTTCTTATTTCCTTGGGAAATAAGATTACTTGTATTATTGTGATATCATCAATAACATGTGCTTAGAGTTTATTATAGACCAACTATAGGGATTAGACAAATACATTAGGTACAACAACCATTTACTTCACCACTTTAAAGACTTCCTGTATCCCTCAATAGATGAGAAAGTAAAATTCACTAACTAAACACTTTAAATGTTTATTATTTCACCTAGGAAATCCAATGTAGTCAAGAGGCACAGAAGCCAGAAGCCAAGTATGTAGCCACAAAAAGGACCACAGATGTCTAATGAGACCATGACCACAAGGCTTCAGGTGCAAACTGGATGGTAGAGGAGTGAAAATGAGACACTTGTGTGGAAGCAAAAAAAAAAATACAGCTTTGTGCGAAAATGGGATATGAGTTTATGAGGAGCCTCACCTTGCCTTCCCATTTCATGAACCGAGTCTTATCCTCCACCAGGCACTGTAAGAGACGCTGGGCACCCTGCACCTGTGTTCCCCTCTCTCGGCCCGAAAGGATCCGGACCGCATTCTTCTCCGGCACAACCCTCATGGCACCGCTGGTGCCGTCACTACGACTTCTCAGAACAAGACGAAGGAGCTGACATTCAGATGCAGAGAGGCAGACTTCATGGAAGCCTAAGTGGGTAAAAGGGAAAGAAAAGGTTAAGTTGCTGAGCATGTGGCAAATGTAAGTAAGTAAAACTGGATAAGGATAAAAAAAAAAAAAAAAAAAAAAAAAACACACCAACACAACAATTAGGTGTCACAATTAAAGTGTTACTAAACCCAGGACCCTGCATTCATTATATCTGGTCTCCCCCACAGTACACAGGAAATGGAAAAGCAATTATTTTAGTAAATATAAACCGCGAAATAAATCTTATCAGCATTATATAGCAGTTATGTGACATCTATCAGTGTCTAGTTAAAGCCATTCTCCTCTGACTGTCCTAATAGGCTACATGACCCCTGACCCTCTATCTGGACAGTGCCGATTGGTCCTGTGCTGATCACATGCACCCTCCCAAGGAAAAAGACAAGAAATCGCTCCCGGAGTTACTTCCAGGTATCGCAGATGTGCTGTGATTGGCCGGAGTTGCGATGATGTCACTACCGCACATGTGCGCGAGCCGCCGGTAACGGCACACTAGCTGAAGCAGCGGCACGAACGTGCCATTGCTTCAGTGCGCATGTGCGGATGACATCGGCACATGCAGATACAGGGGATATCTCCTAAACCGTGCATGTTTATGAGATATCGTGGGTTAGCTACAGGTAAGCCTTATAGGCTTACCTGTAGTAAAAAGTGGTCTGTAAGGGTTTACAACCACTTTAAATTAGTAAAAAGGCTTCATTGAAATCATAGTTTTTAAAGAGCAACTGTCATCTCTGCCGCAGCGGCTCCGCCTCTCACCCGCTGTTGGCTCACCGACAGTCCCATTCACTTTAATGGGACGGCTGGTGATGCGGCAGTGACACAACAAGGTGAGGGACATGGCAGCAGCAGGTGAGTGGATGCCCGCTAACAGCGCGGCCATGATGGATCTGAAATGGCAGGTGCTCTTTAAATGTAAGGACTCACTCTGGTAGTTAGAATCTTTAATATTTGCAGACAAAATGAAGGTTTTCCATTTAGAATAAGCTGTTCGGTTAGTAAAACAGCGATATCAGAACCGATTCAATCATACAGTTTGTAGTGTACATAGATTTGCAAAACAATGAGATAAAGGAATATTCCTGAACTTTGTTTTATCTCCTGGTTACTGTGACATTGTATGAATGCATCAATGTAGTGCATGTTATCTCAGCTTGCAGCGCTTGGATTCATTGAATGAGTTTACCGAAAATTGTAATAAATTCAGATTATACAACCTCATGCTACATAACTAAGCTCCATTTCATGCTGAATAAACTAAAATGATTAATGCATCTTAAATAGAAGACCATCTTTTAGATAGATCTTTACTCCAAAAAGCATTTTATTAAAATAAATATGATTAAAAAAAAAAAAAAAATCTGATTTATATCCACCCTGTTATTTGATATTTTATTTGAATTGCTCGTAAACTTTTTTTTTTTTTTTTTTAAAGTCATGTGACAGGCACAGCACCAATCGGTGCTGGCCAGACAGACTCACTCTGTAGAAAGCATACATCAGCAGAGTAATAGAAGCCCCTCCAAACAGTCTTTCCCTGCAGATGCCAACAGACAGATCATGTGACCACACAACAGCGCTGCAGGAATAAGGTACTTAGACGATTTAAAAAATAAAAACATTGACCCTGCATGTCTCATTAAAGAGAACCTGTCACCTAAAAATCAGCACATAAAAGTCCCCTATATGTGATGGGGGGGGGGAGTTACACCCAAGCACATAAAAGAGAAGAGGAGGCCCCCCACATATACGCACGTACAAACGTAAACACATGCGCTGGGGCATCTACTCCTGAAAACGTCAATTGCGATACACATTACATAGTGCTGTGTACGTCAGAGTGAGAGCAATAATTCTAGCACAGGACCTCCTCAAATACTAAACTAAAAGACCTACAGGGGGGGCTTTGGAAGCATCGCTTATAGAAATTTAAAAAAAAAAAAAAAAAAAAAAAAAAAAGGGTACTGAAGTTTGTTGCCATTTCACAGGCACACACAAGTTTAAGGTTTAAAGGGGGTTGTAAACGCTCGAGGCTTTTCACCTTAATGCATTCAGGTGAAAAACCTTCTGCAGCCCCTCTACTTACCTGAACCTGATCTTTCCAGCGACGAGAACGAGCCCAGCAGCTCCAGTCGCTGTCTTGGGACTTTATTGAACAGATTGCTAGCAGCAAATTGTGAAGGAGGCTGAGGGCAATAAAAAAAAAAAAAAAAAAAAAAAAAAAAAAAAAGTATATTCTATTGCCCTCAGCCTCCTTCACAATTTGCTGCTAGCAATCTGTTCAATAAAGTCCCAAGACAGCGACTGGAGCTGCTGGGATCGTTCTCGTCGCTGGAAAGATCAGGTTCAGGTAAGTAAAATGGGGGTGGGGTCTGGGGGGCTGCAGAATGCATTAAGGTGAACAAAACACAAGGGTTTACAACCCCTTTAACTTAGAATATACTTTTTTTTTTTTTTTTTTTTTCTTTTTTAAGTTAAAGGGGTTGTAAACCCTTGTGTTTTGTTCACCTTAATGCATTCTGCAGCCCCCCAGACCCCCCTATTTTACTTACCTGAACCCGATCTTTTTCTCCCCAGGGACGAGTACACCAGCTCTAGGTGGTGACTCGTGTCCTGATTGGATAGATTGATAGCAACACAGCCATTGGCTCCCGCTGCCGTCAATCAAATCCAGTGACACGGGAGGGGGGGGGCGCGCGGGTCCTGCTGCCTGCGTTAATGGATGCAGCAGCAGGACTCAGGAGCACGAGTGCCCCCTTGGAAAGCGGGTCTCTGAGGGGGCACTCGATGCAGGGAGGAGCCAGGAGCGCTGCTGGGGGACCCCAGAAGAGGAGGATCAGACCTGCTCTGTGAAAAAACCTTGCACAGAGGGCGGCAGGTATACCAGGTTTGTCATTTACCATGTTATAAAAAAAAAAAAAAAAACACACACCACACACCCACCCCCCTTACAACCCCTTTAACATGTTAGCTATTTATTTACTCGGTACAACCTCGTCTTTTATATTTTACCAAAAATTGGGGTCATTAATTGCAATTGTTTGCCTTAAATTCAGGCGTTTCCTAGACCTTTTCGATAATATCAAGTGACATAAAAAATTGGAACTACCACTATTTTTATTCTCTAGGACAGGGGGTCTCAAACTGGCGGCCCTCGAGCTGTTGCGAAACTACAAGTCCCATGAGGCATTGCAAGGCTGACAGTTACAAGCATGACTCCCACAGGCAGAGGCACGATGGGACTTGTAGTTTCGCAACAGCTGGAGAACTGCCAGTTTGAGACCCCCTGCTTTAGGGTGTCTGCTTTCAGAAAATATATAAGGTTTGGGGGTTTATTTTAATCTACAGGCCTAAGATGAATTTATTTATTTATTTATTTTTTTTTTTTTTTTTTTTTTTTTAAACGTGTGCAAAAAAAAAAAAAAAAAAAAAAAAAAAAAAGTGTCTTGCAGCAAAAAAGGATAAAGGGCCAGGATGCATGCATAGACAATGAAAGAATGAAGAAAAAAATAAAAAAAAAAATAAAAAAAAGTTAGACACCAACTCCAGAGACTTGGGCACCTGAGATAAATGTCATTTTTAAATTAGAACAATTCCTGAAAACTCAACATGCGCCGGCAGTCGCTGGTGGTGGTAACCTACAAGTTAGAACACAGAACAAAAAACGCACAGACATCACAAGAAATGAACAGAACTGGGACAAATGCCCATGCAATCAGATATCCACACCTCCGTACAAAGCAGCCCTAATATACAGCACCATCATTAGAAGATTAATGATAGAGAAGAGGATAGAGAAGAGGATGGAGAGAAGTGCGTGTTTTCATATCTCAGTATTGTTAAGGGAGAAGGAGAATTTAGTACAGCATGATAAAAAGTCAGATGTAGAGAACAGAAGGTGCTGCATTCAACATGAATTTGTCTACCTCGGCTTCAGGAGGGATCACATTTATGGCTTTTGAATACATGATCAGCAATCTTATATAACAGAGACACAACCAAGAAAGGTTATTTAAGGCTGACTCATACATAAACTGAAATTAAAGTACTATCATAAATAATACATTAGAAGTAATACAGGCTGACACACCAGTGTACACACTCTGCGCTCATCGAGAAATGCAAATACATCGCTTAGCAGCTTCTGCAGATATTATTGGATCCGTTACACAATGAGCCCTCTTACATAAGTGCAGCTATTGGTGCCACAAGAAACAAAAGGCAACGTCAATACTGTTCTAGATACACCATCAGGTTTAGTGAACAGCTCTTGCAAAACTGAAAAGGAAGATGAGAGCATTACACAGCAGAGACAAGCCAATGAGACAGCCGACAAGTGACGGGGCTTGTTAAAAGGTCTAAAGCATCTAACATAACCTAACATAAGTCTACGTGGACATCGGTTAAAGTGGTTGTACTTACATATACCACCCAGTGAAGTGGCAGACTTTAGGTGATACCAGGGATTAAACAAATGCTCCTACAAAATTTGCACCTCTTTATCTGCACTCCTCTCTATATCTGTTCAAATTCCAAAATTTATAAAGCTTGACTGATCCATCAGAAAACAGGGGGTGGAGAGCTGAAGTTACACTCTGCAGTGCCCAGTGAGGAGAGCTCTGAGAGCTGATTGGAGGGAAGAGACAATCCCCATCACACAGGGAGAGAGCTGAGGCTGTCAATCAGCTGGAGGTCACTCCCAGTCACCATTTTTCTGTTGGCGTCAGGAAAACTTGGCAGAAACGACTCATGCCGATAGAGGAACAAAGCGGCAGACAGAAATGACATTTAGCCCAGGTTCACACTGATGTGGGTTAGAAAAAGTGCGAGTTCAGCTGAACTCGCACGATTTCAAACTGGCAATGCAGTCCGACTTCGGGTGCGAATTGACAGACATCTGGTTCATGCACAGATGTGTATTCAAAAATCGCCCTGCAAGTCGCCAAAAGCAGTACAGGAACTACTTTTGGGAATCAGTGCGGCACCACAAACTCGGCGCCGCACCGATTCCGACTGTGCCATTGCCGGAAATGGCTACCGATTTAGCATGTGATTTGACATGTCAAATTGGTCCAATGTGAACGTGGGTAGAGTGCTCTTAATTGAGACAAGTAAACACTATGGAGGGATATGCTTTGTTCAGAGTTCATGTCTGAGGTTTACAACCACTTTTAAAAACATTACAGATGTGATTTGCAGTCAATAAATGACTAGCCCAAAAAAAAAAAAAAAAAAAAAAAAAAAAAAGGGTTAAGACAGTGGCCTAACTGGCAAACTGGGCAAAAACTAACATGCAAGCAGATGAAAAAAGCTATAAAAATTTTATATCTACCACCTACTCTAAAGCAGGCCTACATTCATAGTTAGGAAGAAATAAATAAAAATAAAGACAGGTCTATGGAGCCTAACCAATAGAGAAGAAGAAATACACTTAAAGAAAATCATCCAAATGTAAAAAACTTAGGGGCACATTTAGATCTACACGTGTGCGTAGAGTTGCAGTATTTTGTAGCGTCAGGCAGGTTGACATGTTTTTTGACACGTTTCAATGAGTTATTGAATTTATAATTCAGAGCGGCTGTGGTGACCAGCCATTGGCGGAAGCTTGTCAATATATATGTTGCCGATGTATGTTTTTATGTATTGACGTCTATGGGCCTCCAAAACATATTTGGCGGGGGGGGGGGGGTATATTGGTGCAAATGTACAGTTCTGGTTTCGGCTAAAAATAGCAAAAAAAAATATGGTGTAGTTATGCCACGATTGTTGCAGGATAAAGACGCAGCAAACCGCATCGCAGGAAGCTTGTCACCCAAAAAGGAGCCGGAGGTCGCCCAAAAAGAAGAGATTTATCGTGGCAAAAAAAACTGAACCACGTTCAGGCGCCATTAAAAATGAATGGCCCCCAAACAAGCGTAGTGTTTTACCACTACTGCCGTGCGATTTGAGATCACGGGCAGAATCACAGTGATTCTGCCAGAGATCCCAAAACGCTAAAATGTGATCAGGGCATCAACCTTGTTACTGCCACTTTTGCTGGATATCTTGGTCTGTTAAAATAGAAAAAGCAGACTTACTGGTCAGATCACCAGGTAAAAACGGAAAGGAAAGAAGGAAATAATAATAAAGCAGCCATCACATCTAAGAATTGGCAAACTGCAAATAATATTTTTTATAATATATATAATTTTTTTATTAATTACTTTTTCTGCAAGCTCCGCCATACTGTTTATAAGGATGAAGAAGGAACCCTGCAACTTCTGTACTTGGCTATTTGCAATGAAAGTCACTTGATCCGCATCTCACAAGACTTTGGCCCCAGCCAGTGAGTAGTACACAACCTCCAGGCATCAGAAGTATGCCAACATTACACAGGCACGAGGAAAAAAAAAAAAATATTACAGTCATTTCCAATAGCTGGCTATTTATACCACTGGAAACACTATTCAAAAAAAGGTCCTCATATGTGATCTGTAAATGAAAAGATCCCATAAAACATCTTCCAATACACATATGTTGCTGGTTTACTAGGCCAGCCAAGCCTAAAGAAATCAGCATTAACCTGTACACCGACCACAGAACTCCAATCTGTCATCTTCCTCCAAAACACATCTCCAATCCAGGAAAAGTCTTGGCTTGAATCCACTTTTTTTTTTTTTCTTTTTTTTTTTTTACAGCTAGTCATTTGACAATACTTTTCTAAAGACTGACCAAAGAAGTACGAAGAAAAACAAGCAGCAATCTGTGAAGTGCTCATTATCTAATGCAGTACATTCTATACAAGTGGATCCATAGAGAGCGGCTGTCGGCACCCAAGTCATACTGACCCCGTATACTAGACGCTTTTATCTTCTCCCATTTCTTTCTTGCCTGCTTTATCTAGACAAGAAAGAAAGATGGAAGCTTGAATTATTAAAAGTCAAGTTCACTTTTGTAACAGAAAGTTAACATGTAGTCAAGGGGGCCTATTAGTTTAAAAAAAAAAAAAAAAAAAAAAAAAACCACCTTGTGTTTAACTACTTAACCACTTCGCATCCAGGCCATTTCTGACACTTCGCTCCTACATGTCAAAAATCATTTCTTTGCTATAAAATTACATAGAAGAATACAATGGCGGTCATTGCAACTTTTTATCTTGCACGGTATTTGCGCAGCAATTTTTCAAACGCGTTTCATGCTTTAAAAAAAAAAAACAAAACAGCAAAGTTAGCCAAATTTTTTTGCATTGTGTGAAAGATGAAGTTACGCTGAGTAAATAGATACCCAACATGTCACGCTTCAAAATTGCACACGCTCGTGGAATGGCGCCAAACTTTGGTACTTAAAAATCCCCATAGGCGACGCTTTAAAATTTTTTACTGGTTACATGTTTTGAGTTACAGAGGAGGTCTAGGGCCAAAATTAATGCTCTCGCTCTAACGCTTGCGGCGATACCTCATGTGTGGTTTGAACACCGTTTTCATATGTGGGCGGGACTTACGTATGCGTTCGCTTCTGCGTGCGAGCTCACGGGGACAGGGGCGCTTTAAAAAAATATTTTTTTTTTTATTGTTAATTTTACGTAAAAAAAAAAAAAATTTATTTTGACACTTTAAAAAAACTTTTTTTTTTGATCACTTTTATTCCTATTACAAGGAATGTAAACATCCCTTGTAATAGGAATATGACACGATCAGTCCTCTTTACAGTGAGATATGGGGTCAATAAGACCCCACATCTCACCTCTAGGCTGGGAAGCCTAAAAATCCAAAAAAAAAAAAAAAAAAACCGCTTCACAGCCGAAGCGGCGCCGTTTTTTTTAATGCAGAGGCTGGGCGTGACGTCCTAACATCGCGCCCGACCTCCGAATGATCATAGAGACTCCGGCAACCATCTGGTCCGCCGGAAATCTCTATGGTGAACATCCGGCGCCGGTGGATCCGCTATCCGACTCACCGATCGCTGAGGTGAGTCGGTAGAAGCACCGGAGGGTGGCGGGAGGGGGGGGGGGGGGACGTCCGCTCTCGCCGCCCGTAAGAACAGCCGCTATGATCGTTCTTATGGTGTATCTGAATGATGTTTGTAGCCTCAGGCATCATTCAGATATGACGGCCTCCGGATGCCAAGAGGTTAAAGGACCGAGCCTCTGAGATTTGTTATTTACAAGTTAAAACAGTTTTTTATTTTGCTAGAAAATTACTTAGAACCCCAAAACATTACAGATTTTTGTTTTCTAACACCCTAGATAATAAAATGGCGGTCGTTGCAATACTTTGTCACACCGTATTTGCACAGCGTTCTGACAAGCACACTTTTTTTTTTTTTTTTTTTAAACAAAATACACTTTTTTGCATTAAAAAAAAAATAAACAGTAAAGTTAGCTTAATTTTTTATATTGTGAAAGATATTAATGGCAACAAACTTTTACCCTTAAAAATCTCCATAGGCCACGTTTAAAAAAATTCTACAGGTTGCATGTTTTGAGTTACAGAGGAGGTCTAGGGCTAGAATTATTGCTTTCGCTCTACCGATTGCGGCGATACCTCACATGTGTGGATATAGAGATAGATATATCTGTAGAGGCATTTCCAGATTGAACCTACAACAGGTTTGTCCTATAATCCAGAGCACAGCATACTGGACAAAAATTCCAAGCTATTGGACAGTAGTCTCTCCTGTGGAGACCAAGCCCACTGAACTGTAGCCAGCCTCAGGTCAACTTAGAGAGACTGGCATCAGTGGTTATTCTCCAAATTCCTGAAAAGGAAGAATATCGACCACCATTTTTTGCTCTGCAACACCCTGGAAACAGAGCCTTCCGGCAATGCCTGGATCTTCAAAGTTCCAGACAGAGAATGAACCTCTACCAAGACCTGGAGTAGGGCTGGATGTAGGGAACGTGCTTTGACCTAAACACAGCGTCCTCCTGTAGAAATATATTGAAGGAACCCCTGGAATTGACTGCTTCTTGAGCAAAGGATTGAGGTAAAGAGTATTGAGGCGTCTTCAGCAAGCCCAGCACTGGGGCTAGGCGCATTGTAAACCCTTCGGAGCTGTGGCCAACCCAAAAGGAAGATTCACACAAAAAAAAAAAAATAAAAAAAAAAAAAAAATATGAAAAAGAAGGGCTTTCCACTGCAATTACAGAAAACTTTAATGAGACTGGAAAAACAAAACCGCCACTTGAAGATGTGCGTTTACAGATGATTATGGACCTCGAAATCTACCTCTTGCAGAGAGGTCATCACTGAACAGTCTAGCCTATCTGAAACAGAAGGATGTTCAGTGGCTTGAGATCTTAAGATCGACCTCATGTCCCTATTTGGTTTTGTAACTACCATTTAATTGTCTCACAATAACGAGCCCATAACTTCTGCTCCAAGAGCAAATGCAAGGCAAAAGACTGACAGACCCAGACAGCCCCAAGAGGTGCACTAAACCTACCAGGTTTCTGCCGGCTAAAGATGGAACAAACCACCTCAGAGACTGCCTAAGATATTCTGGCCTGAGATACTCTCAAAACAGCAGCCTCAGATGCCTCCCTCACCCAGGTGGGGAAAGCTTACAGTATCTGGTATTCCCAGATAGTCTCCCATCTATATACTTATCAGGCTTGATCCTGCTTAGGCTTCGATCAACCGAGATCAGGCATGATCAAGGTGATGCGGCCGCAGTCTGATGAAAAATGAATGCGACAGGAAACACTGCAATCCCAAACACCACAGTAGCTCAGATGCACCCGACGTGACTGTCCATCGGGAGATGTGGACACTGCCAGATCCCTGAACCCGAGAGCGGTGCCCCTGCCTCCTCCGACTGCCTCTTTCTTTTCTGGAACCATTTAACTGTTTTTAACAGGTAGATAACGCAGTAACTATATTAGCCAGCCTAATATACAGTCCAAGGATGCAGGCCTAAAACAATTTTGGTTTACCTCAATGCAACCCCTTAGGTATGCAAATATGCAGGTATACAAGTATTCTTGCATTTACGTATGCAGTACAGGGCCAATAAGCACACACGCATGTACCCCCAGGGCAAATAAGCCTGTATGCATGTAGTCCTATGCAAATAAGTACATATGTAGTCCCAGGAAAGCAAGTACATATGTATACAGCTTAATGTAAATAAACATACGTATGCAGTACAAATTAAAACATGCCAGCATGTGTTTAAGCAATATGCATCTATGGAAGCATGTGCTTATGCAACTATGCATTTAGGCAAAATATGAAAGCGTGTGTCCCTGTAAACACGCATCCATGCAATATGTGCCCATGGAAACAGCATTTACGCAATAATCAAGCATGCGTTTATGAAACGTATTTATGCAACACGTATCTATGCAGACATGTATAAAGATGCATCTTTATGCAACCATGTATCTTTATGTAATCCTATATCCTTATGCAACCATGTATCCTTATGCGATCATGTATATTTAAGCAAACATGTATCTTTATGCACCAATAATCTTTACGCGATCAAGTATCTTCATGCAAACATGTATAACCATGTATAGTTAAGCAAACATGTATCTTTATGCAACCACGCATCTCTATGCGATCATGTAAAACCATGTACAAACATGAACATGCATCCTTGTACAACCACGATCATGTATCCTTATGCAAACATGTATAACCATGTATAGTTATGCAAACAAGTATAACAATGTATAGTTATGCAAATATGTAAAAACATGCATCTTTAGCAACCGTGCGTTTCAGCAAGTTTGCTAGCATGCACCTGCTTTACTGCGGTTGGCCCCATACTAGTCCTACAGGACTTAGCCAAGCACATATGCACTATACTGGAGATACAACTCCTTAACCGGTTCCAGATCAGCCGTCAAAGTGTTACTGCGGCAGAATTGCACGGGTGGGCGAAACGACGTTACCTTACGTCGGGGGCACCCCCCAGGCAGGCAGCTGCGACGATCGGATTCATTTCAGAACCAATCAGTCTCCAGGCCCAGGCTTGATTTCTGGCCTGGACCTGCTGATTGGTTCTGACGAATGAAATGCTTCCCCTGCCTGTAAGTGTAAACACAGGCAGTGGAAGTGATGTCATCTTCCTCTCTGGAATTATTTTCCGTTCCAGAGAGAGTAGAGAGGACATCCAAACATGCGTTGCACCAACACTGCACTGACGCAGTACACGTAGGCACACATTTCAGCCCCTCACCCCCCCCCCCCCCCCCGGTTAACCCCTTCACTCCCTGTCATCCAGTGCAGTGTTCATATTTTTCTTTGATTATTGTACTGGTGTCATTTGCGACACAAATCAGCATTAGGGTACTTAGTAGGCCCAGAAAGGGGGGTTTAGGGGGGTCCCTAGACCTAATAAAGGTTTAACCCCTTGATCACTTTTGGATTATTGATAAAAGATTGCAACAACAAGCATTCCCCCATTCTCATACATCTGCCGAAGCCAACTGTAAAAACACAACGCACATCAGGAGGCATCCCTGATGCTTTCCTTGTCCCCAGCTCTGGTAAAACTCAAGCTTTTCACATTTTGTGATCTATCACTCCAATAAACACATGAAACCAGTAAAGAAATAATAGCCCCCAGCATTGAAGACAACCATTCAAATGCAAAACTATTTAACCACTTGACCTATGGAAGGTTTTACTTCCTTCATGACCAGAGCATTTTTTGCTATTCTGCACTGCGCTACTTTAACTGGCCATTCGCGCCATGTAACACTGTACGCAAAATTTTTATAATTTTTTCCACACAAATAGAGCTTTCTTTTGGTGCTATTTGATTACCACTGGGCTTATTTTTTTGCGATATAAAAAAATAAAAATCCATAAATTTAGGCAAAAACTATATAGTCTGCTACATCTTTAAGAAGAAAAAAAAAATCCAAATAAAGTGTATAATTGGTTTGTGTGAAAAATGAGAGATATATACACACACACACACACACACACACACACACTGGGATTTACGCAGCTATAGACACTATATAATAATGGCGATTTAGGCCTCATGCACACTGGATGTTTTTTGCAGCTGCTTCTAGGAGAGTCTGGCATGTATTTTTCCTGCCTCTAAACTGCCCTGCATGTTGGCCTATGTACACGTGGGCATTTAGCAGTGTTCAGTGGGAGAGGCTTTTAGAGGCAAAACAAATGCTTGACGCTGCTAAAAAGGGCCTAAATGCGCATTAACACTAGGCACCATTAGTGCTTGAGCGTTAATTCAACGTGCCTAAAAGCTTGCAAAATCTTTAGAAATTTTTACAAGTGTCAGGCTGTTTTTCTGCCAAAAACACTGCTGCCAGGAAGAAAGGGGAGTCTGCAAAACGTTCAGTTCAGGCAATTTGTTGTGATAAGGCACTGCGTTATTTTAACTAACAATTGCACAGTCATGCAACACTGTACATAAATAAGATTATAAGATTTCGTTTAGTGTTTTTTTTATTTTTTGCACTATAGAAAGAAAAAAAAAAAAATAAATAAAAAAAAAAAAAAAAGTTTACTTTCTGCTATAAAACATATCAAAAAAAAAAAAAAAAAAAAAAAAAAGTCAAATTCCATAAATTTTGGCCAATATATATTGTGCTACACATTTTTGGTAAAAAAAAAATCCCAAGGAGCCTATATTGATTGGTTTGCACAACGGTTATATAGTGTCTACAAACTGAGATATATACACTGTAATTTTTATTTTATTTTTTTACACTAGTAATGGCGGCAATCTGCGACTTATAGCGGGTCTGCGATTTTGCGGCAGACAGTGACACGGACTAACAGTGATCAGTGCTAAAAATATACACTCACTGTACTGACTGGCTGCGAAAGGGTTAAACATCTAGGGCGATCAATGGGTTAAACGTGTGCCTAACCAGTGTTTGTGTGTACAGTGTGGTGCTTTTTACTGAGGGAAGTGTTGGATTTTTTCCCATACTTTGCAGGGAAACCAAATCCACCACATCCCTGCTGCCAGGACGGAGCGCTGCCTTGTTTACGTATGCATTCTGATGTCTCTCCTTTACAATCAGCGGGTGCCAACAGACATCCATTTGCCAGGACCCACATGTGATCTGGTAGTTCCAGGTAGGGGGCGCACCACTTCTGCTATGATTAGTCACAACCTTCTGTTGTGACTAATAGCAGAAGTGGTGCGCCCCCTACCTGGAACTACCGGATCACATAGTACAGGAGAGCCACTCACCCACCGTATAACTAAGTTATGCGGTTGGCAAGTGGTTATCAGTGTGACCAATAGGGCGCCGGGCAATCTGGCATTAACAGATGCTATCCGGGAAGGTCACTGATACTGACATTGCTAGTGACACTAACAGTGATAATACTGTACACCGACACTATTAATGACACTGAACGGTTAACACCTAGGTGCAATCAAGGAGTTAACTGTGTGCCTAACAATGTGTAACGTGTGCTGCTTTTACTTTACCGTCTGTTGTCTCTCCCTCTGCAGGGAAAAGAAACAGCCAGATCGCTGTTCCCTGTACACAGTTCGGTGTTTTTGTAAACACCGAACTGTGTGTGTGATTGGCCACAACCGATCAGCTGACTTGAGCCAAAATCATTGGCTGAAATCAGCTGCCAAACTCGTGCTGTGTCCAACCACAGCTCAGGTTGGCGAGGGGGTGCTGAGTGGGGCATGCATGTGCGCTCTAAACAAAGGGCCACAGCCGCCGCCCATCCGCAGTACATCATCTAATATGGGCTGGAAAGCGTTAATTTGCTCTTGTTCTCAGTACTGTTCTGCAATTACTTCAAAAGTAACCAGTCATGAAAGAAAGGTTTGTGGCTGGGGTAGGTGACTTTGGCACTCCATCTGTTGTCGAACTACAAGTCCTCAAAAAAAAAAAAAAAAAAAAAAAAAAAAAAAAAACACCATGGCAGGAGTAACCAATATCCCAAAAACAAACAATTGGCTGCACTCTCGTGTTCATGGTACAACTTTAGTAAGTAGAATACTCAAAGTACAGAAAGAGTAGTGCCAGGCTAATAAATGGTCCAGAAAAAAAGTTTAAAATGTTTATCAGATTTATTTTTAAACCTACACATTTCGGGGTTACAAGCACCACTTCAGCAGAGCCTGAGCATCACTAAAACAAGGGATGTCTAGACAGATAAAAATCTAAATTCCTGAGAGAGATGAGGAAATCAATATGCTGCAGTTATGCTCTAGTATGAAAGGAATGGGCTTTCTAGGCAAATTTACTCTCATGAGTGGAGGTTGTGAGACTGATAGATGCCTGCAACCTTTCTGGGAGATCATGGAGAACAGAAGTGCTTTATAAGTGGGATTAATAAGTGGTTATATCGATGTTGGGGTTGTAGAATTATAAGCCTTTCTCTGCTTGGTAAATTCAGTGCCCTCTTCAGGAGCTTTTCAACTGACAGCTTTTCCTCAGATGATTCCCTGACTTGCCTCTCCACAATTTGGGATGATTGCAACTTTTCTAATGTAGTATTTTGCAAGTATCGTTTTTGTGATGAAAAACAGACAAACACATCCCTATAGAAAAACAGATGTAAATGGATGATCATCCATTTATATCCGTAATCATTTGTTTTTTTTAAACTGACCAAAGCTCTATTTTTCTTCCGTTAAAAAAAAAAATTTAAAAAATGAAGTGGCCGAAAAAAGGCCGACAGACTGTCAAAAAACAGACGAATACTTAATCCGTTTTGACGTGACTGAACTGATGAAAATGAATGGTCTGCATGTGTGAAAGGGGCCAAAAGCATCTGTCACAGGTTTGACGAAGTCCCGAAGAAGCGGCATCACCGCGAAACACACCGATTCAAATAAGTGACAGTAGCTATTCCCTTGAGATGTCTTTAACCACTTGCTGCCCGCCATATAGCAAAATAACAGCGGCAAAGCGGTTCCATTATTCTGATCGGACGTCATATGTGATCAGGATAACTAGCCAGCGTGCGCCCGGAGAGGGCGTGCAGCACAGCTATCGGTGGTACGGCGTCAGTGTGACACACTGCAACTCTGATCTAGTTAAAGAGTCTGACAGAGAGCTCTTTACCATGTGATCAGCCGTGTTCAATCACGGCTTATCACAATGTGAACAGGAAAAGCCGTGTAGACGTGAGTAGAGGAGAGCCGATCAGTTGCTCCTCTGACGGGGGGGGGGGGGGTGGGGGGGGGTCTGTGCTTGCTGACTGATCATCAGCGCAGCCCCCAGACCCCCCCCCCCCCAAGGATGCCCACACTGGACCACCAAGGATGCCCACCACTTGTGACCACCAGGTATGCCACCCATGGCCTCCCTGGGGTCACCTTGCGGGCACACTCCCGAGTCATTCATTCGGCGTCCATAGAAGCCGAATGTATGACTCGGCTCCGCCCCCTGGGTCATTGGATTTGATTGACAGCAGCGGGAGCCAATGGCTGCGCTGCTATCAATCCATCCAATCAGGCCCCGAGACACTGGTTTTTGCTGGTGTGCTCATCCCCAGGACGAGATAGAGAGCATTACAGGTGTTTCACCTCAATGCATAGAATGCATTGAGGTGAAAAACCATGACGGTTTACAACCCCTTGAAGCTCTAACAATAAAACCTGGAAGCCGAATGGTTACTATGCAGAGCTGCACCAGACTTTGCTCATCTCCCCTATGTCTCTTCTGCATTAAAGCATCTGCCGGGATGAATGAACTCCCGTGTATGCGAGAGAGTGATGTCATCTAGGCCTAGCCAAAGAAGGCGGCCAAAGGTCAGTACCAGAAGACGACCGGCCAAAGATGTCAGTGACCGGGGAAGGATCTCTGGGATACCACAGCACTGGAGAGGAGCTGCAGTTACACATTCTAAAACAATCCGAAGTTTGCACTTGACCAAAAACATTGTGATGTTCCAATGTGCATTGATATACTACGTAAAGTGCATTGGGAGGTTGCTCTTCGTTACTTCATTGTAAAATGCATTGGGCAAAAATGCACAGGTGTGAATGGCCCCTAAAAGGAGGGGTTGTGTTTTATTACACCTTACAGACCAGCCCTGAAAGTTTTGAGAACGACACAAATATTACATTTTCACAAAGTCTGCTGCCTCAGAGAAGCAAGCCCACACAAATACTCGTGCAAATGCCCCGATGCCTAATCTGATACCTGGGCAGTCATGGGTGATCGGTGCAGGGAGTTACAATCACCGATCTCCCCCCATGGTGTCTACAATGTCTCAGTTTATGAATGGAGGAGCCTCTGTCTCCTCTCCATTCATTTCAGTGCAGCTGAGGCTGACAAAGAAAGGTACTGGGGAATCTGTGTCCTCAGTCTCTTTCCCTGTCTCAAAGGGGAGATGTCAAGGGTCTGGTTAGACCCCTGATATCTCACCAAAGCCACCCCCCTGTGAAAGCCCCTTCTCATCAAAGACCACAGTCCTCAGCAGTCCAATCCCTGTACCGTTTGCAGAATATCAGTCTGTCCCTGATGTTTTTCCTGGAGAGAAGTGGCTTCTTTGCCGCCCTTCCTGACACCAGGCCATCATCCAAAAAAGTCTTCTCACCGTGCATGCAGAGGGAATCACACCTACCTGCTGCCATTCCTGAGCAAGCTCTGCATTGGTGGTGCCCCGATCCCGCAACTAAACCATGTGTAGGTGATGGCCTGGAGCTTGCTGGACTTTCTTGGGGGCCCTGAAGCTTTTTTTTTTTTTTTGGGGATTAAGTTTATTTTTATGCCAATTATGTACTTGAATGGAGCGAATGCAAATTGCCATTATAAAAACTGAAGCAGCAGACTTTGTGAAAATTAACATTTGTGTCATTCGCAAAACTTTTGGCTACGGCTGCACAGTGCTCACCTACAGTTCATGCAATAGTGAATTGGTGGATGGCACCACCATGCAAACACAGGAAAAAAAAGAATCTTAAAAGTGGAACTTAACTCTCCCAATCAATATTGATTATTTTTAAACCTCATTCTGCTAGCAATAGTAAATAGATATACTTTTCTATTTACTAGTTACAAACTTTTTTTTACATTTCTTCAGTTACTTCCTGGTTTCTTCCCTAGACAAATGATGCCATATCCCGGGGGGTTGTGGAGTTCAGCTAAGTACACACACATATAGTATCTGTATATACTGGAAAGCAAGAAGTCCTCAAAGAGTGCAACAATCCTGAAAGTGCACACAGAGCTTCTCTAAAGTGAACGGTGCTCAGTGAGATTCATCAAGCAATCTTCCAACTGCTACCACCATCCCCCCCCCCCCCACCAGGGACCGCACTCACCAGTAAATATTGAATCCCTGTATAAGAATAAGGAAGACCACACTGTACTCAACATTGGATCACAACCTCCATATTTGGCCTTATATTTCCTTACGCTATCCAGGGAACAGTACACTTGGTATGCCCATAAAAACAGAAAACCAGGGAAGACAAAAAAAAAAAAATAAATAAAAAAAAAAAAAACAACACCACACACACACACACACACACTTTAATAAAACGCAATACACTCACAAATATGGTACCCTCCATAATGCCAAACCATCAGGCAGGCATGTGATTGGCCCAAAATGTATTCTGCACCAGAACCAAACATCCAGACAATGTCATTAAGAATAAAATAAATGTCAGCATAAAAAAAAAAAAAAAAAAAAAAAAAAAAAAAAAAAAAAAAAAAAACAAAGAGTCCTGGAAGTGATGGTTTGGCCCCCACAGAGCCCTGATCTCAACATCATGGATTCTGTCTGAGCTTACATGAAGAAATAGAAGGGTTTGAGGTAGCCTACATCCACAGTTAGTTGGTTGGTTCTCCAAGATGTTTAGAACAACCTACTTGCCGAGTTCCTTCAAAAAATGTGTACTTAGAAGAAATAATGCTGGTTTGATGCCAAAGGGTGGTCACACCAAATATTGATTTGATTTTTTTTCTGTTCGCTCACTTGGCATTTTGTAAATTGATAAAAACAAATATACAGTATCTCACAAAAGTGAGTACAGCCCTCACATTTTTGTAAATATTTCATTATAACTTTTCATGTGACAACACTGAAGAAATGACACTTTGCTACAATGTAAAGTAGTGAGTGTACAGCTTGTATAACAGTGTAAATTTGCCAGTATACCAGTATGAGAGTGAGAGCGATATCACCAAATTTAACACACCTGCTCCCCATTCATACCTGAGACCTTGTAACACTAACAAGTCACATGACACTGGGGAGGAAAAATGGCTAATTGGGCCCAGTTTGGACATTTTCACTTAGGGGTGTACTCACTTTTGTTGCCAGCGGTTTAGACATTAATGGCTGTGTGTTGAATTATTTTTGAGGGGACAGAAAATTTACACTGTTATACAAGCTGTACACTCACTACTTTACATTGTAGCAAAGTGTCATTTCTTCAGTGTTGTCACGTGAAAAGATAGAATAAAATATTTACAAAAATGTGAGGGATGTACTTACTTTTGTGAGATACTGTACATATTTAAAGACACTCTTATGTTACAGCACTTCTACACACCTGCCTAAAACTTTTGCATAGATAGCAAGATCTACCATTTTGGGATCCTTTGATATCTGAACAGGGCTTCATGCACACTGTGTTTTTTAAGCTGCTCCTAGGGGCGTCTAGCTTTAATTTTTTTTTTTTTTGTCTGCCCCTGCATGTTAGCTCATATGTTCATGCACACATAGGCAGTTCGAGGCAGAAAAAAACACCACCAGTGCATCCGGGAGTAGCAGCCATTTGGCAGAAAAATTGCTCGACGCCTGTAAATGTTAGGTTTGTTTAGCACTTGATCGTTAATTTAATTGGCCGAAATTATCATTTTTTTTTTGGCCTTTGAAATGAACAGCCACACACTTGACGTGGATAAACAGATAAAAAACAAAAAACACATTTCCAAGTGCCAAGCGTCTTCTCTGCCAAAATGGCGCTGCCAAGAGGAAAGGTTTCTAGGACAAATAGAGAAACGTACTGGGTGCATGAGGCCTTAAAGCTGATTTTCAGGTCACTTTAAATAGTAACAACCTGGTCCCAACAAACGATTTGCTTCACCAAGTGCTGCAGTGTCTCTAATGCCGCGTACACACGGTCGTACTTTTCGTCTACAAAAGTCCAACGGACGCTGATGGACTAAAGCTGGCTGGTAATCCGATCGTGTGTGGGCTTCTCCGGACTTTCAACGTACTTTTTTAGCCTCAAATCCGACGTACTTTAGATTTGAAACATGCTTCAAAACTTTACGACGGACTCGAGTCTGGTCGAAAAATCCGCTCGTCTGTATGCTAGTCCGACGGACAAAAACCCACGCTAGAGCAGCTATTGGCTACTGGCTATCAACTTCCTTATTTTAGTCCGGTGTACGTCATCACGTAAGAATTCGACTGACTTTTGTGTGATCGTGTGTAGGCAAGTCTGTTCGTTAGCAAGTCCGCCGCAAGTCCGTCGAAAGTCTGCCGGAAGTCTGCCGGAAGTCTGTCGGAAGTCTGTCGGAAGTCTGTCGGAAAGGCTGTCTGACTTTTGTAGACGAAAAGTACGACTGTGTGTACGCGGCATAAGTGTCTCTAAGTACTGCATGTCATTTCAGCTCCATACCATACACAGTGCTGGGATCCGGCTGTGAGACAGGCTTCCCTTCTCACACCCACAACAATGCAGAGTCGGTCTGAGTGGCGCTCAGCCATTCATAGGCAGGTTAGTATTCTGTGCATGAATACAAAGCTTTCTCTGATTGGGCGAGGGGCGGGGCTGATGACATCATGCTCTTGGACTCAGCCTGAGAAAACTTTGTTTTCATTCACAGGATACAAACCTGCAACGGAATGGCTGAGCACCACTCAGGCCAACTCTGCATTGTTCTGGGTGTGAGGAGGGGAGTCCGTCTCACAGCCGGGTCCCAGCACTGTGTACTGTATGGAGCTGAAATAAAATGCAGCACATGGGGAAGAAAATGGTTTGTCTGGTCCAGCTTGGCCCAAACTAACTATTCAAAGACTTTGTTACCCCAACATTGCATAATGCAGCACAGTGGTGTAGTGGATAGCACTCTCACCTAGCAGTAAGAAGGGTCGCTGGTTCGAATCCCGACCATGACACTACCTGCCTGGAGTTTGCATGTTCTCCCTGTGCCTGCGTGGGTTTCCTCCCACACTCCAAAGACATGCTGGTAGGTTAATTGGATCCTGTCTAAATTGGCCCTAGTATGTATCAATGTGAGTTAGGGACCTTAGATTGTAAGCTCCTTGAGAGTGTAGGGACTGATGTGAATGTATAATGTATATGTAAAGCTCTGCGTAAATTGACGGTGCTATACAAGTACCTGAAATAAATAAAAATATTCCTGATATGTGTCTGCTGCCCCATGTACTTGTATGAGAAAGTCTCCTGTTCTCTGTGTATCCTTTATGTGAAATCCCTGGTGTTCCGGCCAGTCCCTCTGCTTTCCTTAAAAAAAAAAAAAAAAAAAAAAAAAAAAAAACAACCACACTAGGCAGAAGAACACAGCGTGGTTAGTTCTCTAGATATGCTGGGAACTCTCTTCCAACGATCAGACTTGTCCTGAAACGCCTCTGCTGCACAGCCATTCACTGGCAAGCTCAGTGTGCTGCTGCTTCTCCTTCCCCAGCTCTTATGTAGCTAAAAACAGAGGGAAATGTGATCACTTGGGGGGGGGGGGGGGGGTGTATTTGTTTTTTTTTATATCTATACACAATGTTTTGCTTTTCATTTCTATTTTAAAAACTTAATGGATTGTTTTACAAGGCAATTATTTACAATCACTTTAAAGTGACATGAAAAACATGATCACCTTTAATGACTCTCCCCTGAGCATCTGCAAACGCATGCGTTTGCTTGCACACCAAACATGCAATCAAGCCGTGAACTACAAATCCCATCATCCTCCAGGACTCATACCTGAGGCCGTCCGTCCGTCAAGGAACTTGTAGTTCCACAACAGCTGGAGGGCTGCTGAAAATCTGCCTAACCCTGTGAGACATACACACACACACCAATATATATATATATATATATATATATATATATATATATATATATATATATATATATATATATATATATATATACACACACACATACACATACACACACACACACTAAAATTTATATATTTACACACATACATTCTCTCTCTCTCTCTCTCTCTCCTCTACTCATTTTTAAATCTCACACAGATATATAAAACACACAAAATATAAAACCATACACAGTAGTATATGGGACGTATATATCAGGCATATTGCCCCCTGCTGTCCCTCCTCCGGCTCTCCCCCATCCCCGGTATCCTCCTCCAGGTTCCCCCCCTTTAGCACTCACCTCTCGGGCGGCGCAGGCCTCCTCTCCGGCCTGGGTGTTCCCGGTGACGACGAGGCCCGGTAGGGCAGGCCGCTGCGAGCCCCGGAGCTTGCTATGGCAGGGATCCCGGAGTGCGGGGCGGCCGGCGGGGAGGAAGGTAAAAGCGGCGGATGGACACAGACACCGAGAACAGCTACCATCCGGGACAATGGCGGCCGCCAGACCGAACCAACCGAGCGCCGAGGTGGACTAAGCAGATGCCCGAACGCATCGATGAGAAGCCAGCTAGGAGCGAACTGAGCCAATCAGAGGGCGGCGTCTTAGTTAGACTAGAGCAGTCGAGCGCTGCTCAGGCAGCATTGATCCCAGCAGCGTAGGCTGAATAATCGAGCTGCTGGCACAGAGTGGAGAGCCTGTACGTTGTGGCTGGGTTGCTGGTTGGTTGGCTGTTCTAGTTGTTTAGCTGTTCTGCATTATCAGTAATTACTGATGTAGAACAATATGCGCATCTAGAGTTGTGAAATCACTTGCTGCATGCTTGTTTGGGTCAGCAATTCAGAAAATATGGAAGGCAGACAGCCAAGCAACTAGCATTTTCAAAAGAGAGTAGTAGAATGTATACTGTGTGTAGCACGCCACGATAAAATAGGGGCGACCAAGCGCTTAGCAGTGGGAGGGTCTTAAGGGATGTGGTTAAACAAAACCCATTCCCCCGATCCCATCCCAACTCTGTTCATCCCCCAATCCCATCCCAACTCCATCCATCATCCCCCAATCCCATCCCAGCTCCATCCATTATCCCCCAATCCCATCCCAGCTCCATCCATTATCCCCCAATCCCATCCCAGCTCCATCCATCATCCCCCAATCCCATCCCAGCTCCATCCATCATCCCCCAATCCCATCCCAGCTCCATCCATTATCCCCCAATCCCATCCCAGCTCCATCCATCATCCCCCAATCCCATCCCAGCTCCATCCATCATCCCCCAATCCCATCCCAGCTCCATCCATTATCCCCCAATCCCATCCCAGCTCCATCCATCATCCCCCAATCCCATCCCAGCTCCATCCATCATCCCCCAATCCCATCCCAGCTCCATCCATTATCCCCAAATCCCATCCCAGCTCCATCCATTATCCCCCAATCCCATCCCAGCTCCATCCATCATCCCCCAATCCCATCCCAGCTCCATCCATCATCCCCCAATCCCATCCCAGCTCCATCCATCATCCCCCAATCCCATCCCAGCTCCATCCATCATCCCCCAATCCCATCCCAGCTCCATCCATTATCCCCCAATCCCATCCCAGCTCCATCAATCCCATTACAACTCTATCCATCCCCCGATCCCAGCTCTTTCAATTCCCCCGATCCCATCCCAACTCTGTTCATCCCCCAATCCCATCCCAGCTCCATCCATCATCCCCCAATCCCATCCCAGCTCCATCCATCATCCCCCAATCCCATCCCAGCTCCATCCATTATCCCCCAATCCCATCCCAGCTCCATCAATCCCATTACAACTCTATCCATCCCCCGATCCCAGCTCTTTCAATTCCCCCGATCCCATCCCAACTCTGTTCATCCCCCAATCCCATCCCAGCTCCATCCATCATCCCCCAATCCCATCCCAGCTCCATCCATTATCCCCCAATCCCATTCCAGCTCCATCAATCCCATTACAACTCTATCCATCCCCCGATCCCAGCTGTTTCAATTCCCCCAATCCCATCCCAACTCTGTTCATCCCCCAATACCATCCTAGCTCCATCCATCATCCCCCAATCCCATCCCAGCTCCATCCATTATCTCCCCATCCCAGCTCCATCCATCATCCCCCAATCCCATCCCAGCTCCATCCATCATCCCCCAATCCCATCCCAGCTCCATCCATCATCCCCCAATCCCATCCCAGTTTCATCAATCCCATTACAACTCTATCCATCCCCTGATCCCAGCTCTTTCAATTCCCCTGATCCCATCCCGGCTCCATCCTTCCCCCTGATCCCATCCCAGCTCCATCCATCCCCCGATCCCTTCTCAACTCTATCCATCCCCCGATCCCATCCCAGCTCCATCCATTCTCCTGATCCCATCCCAGCTCCATCGATCCCCCGATCCATCCCAGCTCCATCCATCCCCCTGATCCTATCCCAGCTCCATTCATTCCCCTGATTCCATCCTACCCCCTGATCCCAGCTCCATCCTTCCCCTTGATTCCATCCGTCCCCTGATCCCATCCCGGCTCCATCCGCCCCCCTGATCCCATCCCAGCTCCATCCTTCCCCTTGATTCCATCCTGGCTCCATCCGTCCCCTGACCCCATCCCTATGCCTTTAACCACTTGACCTCTGGAAGATTTACCCCCCTTCATGACCAGGCCATTTTTTGAGTTATTTTAACTGACAATTGTGCGGACGTGAAATGCTGTACGCAAATAAAATGTATGTTATTTTTTTCCCACAAATAGAGCTTTCGTTTGGTGGTATTTGATCAACTCTGCGTTTTTTCTTTTTTGCGCTATAAACAAAAAAAGAATAACAATAACAAAACAATATTTTTTTTTACTTTCCGCTATAAAACATATCCAATAAAAAAATGCAAAAAAATTAAATTTCTTCATAAATTTAGTCCAATATGTATTCTGCTACACGTTTTTGGTAAAAAATACTCATATATTGATTGGTTTGCACAAAAGTTATAGTGACTACAAACTATGGGATATTTTTATTTATTCATTTTTTACTAGTAATGGCGACGATCAGCAACTTATAGCGGGACTGCAATATTGCAGTGGACATTGTGGCACTAACTGACACTTTTTGGGCACCAGTGACACTAATACAGTGATCAGTGCTAAAAAAAATATGCACTATCACTGTACTAATGAGATTGGCTCGGAAGGGGTTACCATCAGGGGCAATCAAAGAGTTAACTGTGTGCCTAGCCAGTGTTTATGTGTACTGTGTAAGGTGGTTTCACTAGGGGAAGAGATGTCATTTATTTCTTGCTTCACAGGGACACAAATTCCATCCCTTCGCTCCTGTCAGAGCAGCCATCTGCCTGGTTTACATAGGCAGAGCGCTGTTCTGCCTCTCTGCCTAAGGATCGTCTGGTCCCAGTGGACATTGGGTACCGTGCACCCGCCCATCGGCTTCCGTTGTGTGTGTAATGCATGCGCGCATCCTACCCAGAGTGTTCGATCACGTACATATACATACAGGGCTATTTTTCAGCGGGAACGTGGGGGAACGTAGTTCCAGCACTAAATGCATGTAAGGGGTGTGCTGGAGGGTCTATTGATGCTGGCTGCTGGGGGATCATTTGTCACTGGTGGGGATCTGTTTTTGTGTGGGAGATCTATTGTTGCTGGGGGGGTCTTATGTTGCTGGTAGGAATCTACTATTGAGGGAGAGGTCTATTGTTGATGTATGCTGATGGGTCTATTGATGCTGGCTGCTGGGAGATCTGTTGTTGCTGCTGGGAGGTCTAATGTTGCTGGGTGGATCTTTTGTTGCTGGGGTGGTATTTTGTTGTGGGTGTTGTGGCCTCTGATGTACTTAGGGTAATCACTCAGAGGCAGGAGAGAGAAAAGAGGGGTAGACTAGCGCCGCTCGTTTTTGCGGCCATTTAGCGCTGTTTAAGCAATGCTTTTCAGCGCATTTCAAACCCAAAAGAAGGAGCTGCCCATTCATTGCAAGGGCAGGGGCATTTTGGGAGAGCTATATACCGCCCCAAAGATACTGCTTGCAGGACTTTTCCGAACGTCCCGCAAGCGCACCGTCCGGGTGTGAAAGCACCCATTGTAGTGAATGGGAGGCAGTTTTTTAGACGTTTTACAGGCGCTATTTTTAGTGCTAAAATGTCTGAAAACTGCCTCAGTGTGAAAGGGGTCTTCGTGTTCTTAACCACTTCAGCCCTGGAAGATTTGGCTGCTCAATGAGCAGGCCATTTTTTGCGATACAGCACTGCGTCTCTTTAACTGACAATTACGCGGTTTTGCGATGCTGTACCCAAACAAAATTGACGTCCTTTTTTTCCCAGAAATAGAGCTTTCTTTTGGTGGTATTTGATCACCTCTGCGGGGTTTTTTTGCGCTATTAACAAAAAAAGAGCGAAAATTTTGAAAGAAACACAATATTTTGTACTTTTTGCTATAATAAATATCCCCAATTTTTTTTAAAAAAGCTAATTTTTTCCTCAGTTTAGGCCGATATGTATTCTTCTACATATTTTTGGTAATTAAAATCGCAATAAGCGTATATTGATTGGTTTGCGCAAAAGTTATAGCGTCTACAAAATAGGGGAAAGATTTATGTCATTTTTATTATTATTATTTTTTTTACTAGTAATGGCGGTGACCTGCGATTTTTATCGAGACTGCGCGTGCGTGTCTGCTATCCTGCTTAAAGCGGGAGTCCTGTGAAAAAATTTTTTTTAGATGTCAGCAGCTGCAAATACTGCAGCTGTTGACTTTTAAAATAAGGTCACTCACCTGTCCCGGGGTCCAGCGATGTCGGCACCCGAGACCGAACCGTCCCTCGATCCTCGGGTGCTGCTGCCGCCATTCTCAGTGAGGGAATCAGGAAGTGAAGCGTTGCGGCTTCACTTCCCCATTCCCTACTACGAATGCGCGAGTCGCGCTGCGCTTTCTCAATGGTCCCCGCTATCTCCTGGGACCTGTGTCTTTCGCAGGAGACAGCGGGGGAGTGCGGGAGGGGGCGTGACTCCCGCGGGAGTCTATTCCCGGAAGTGGGTGCAGATACCTGTCTTAGACAGGTATCTGCACCTCCCTCCCCCCTGAAAGGTGCCAACTGTGACACCGGAGGGCGGGGAGGAATACGATGAGCGGAAGTTCCACTTTTGGGTGGAACTCCGCTTTAAAGGAGCTGACGTACAGCTACGACGGTTCGCGGGATCGTATCGACCTGCCGCAATATAATGACAGCAGCTGGTCGGCAAGCGGTTAAAGCTGGGTTGCCCTCAAGTTTTTTATTAGTATTATTATTATACAGGATTTATATAGCGTCCACACTTTACGCAGCGCTTTACAATATAAAAGGAGACAATACAGTTATAATACAATAAAATACAAGAGGGCCTACTCAGAAGAGCTTACAATCTAATAGGGTGGGGCAGGTGGTACAAAAGGTTGTAACTGTGGGGAATGAGCTAATGGAAGTGGTAGAAGATTAGTTGGAGACGTGATAGGCTTTCTTGAAGATATGAGTTTTCAGGGATCGCCTGAAGGTAGCAAGAGTAGGGGATAGCCGGACCGGTGGAGGTAGCGAGTTCCAGAGGATGGGAGAGGCTCTGGAGAAATCCTGGAGACGAGCATGGGAGGAGGAGACGAGAGAGCTTGAGAGTAGAAGGTCTTGAGAAGAGCGGAGAGGACGATTTGGGTGATATTTGGAGACAAGATTGGTGATGTCGCTCGGGGCAGAGTTGTGAATGGCTTTGTATGTTGTGGTTAGTATTTTGAATTTAATTCGCTGTGTGATTGGGAGCCATTGTAGGGATTGGAGGTGAGGGTTGGCAGACACTGAGCGGTTGGTAAGGTGGATAAGGAGAGAGAGAGACTGCAGCTGGCAGCGTGAGCATACGCTCTAAGGAGCAACCCAAAGGCCTAGGCGTGAGGTCTGAAGCAGCGATGCTACAAGGGAGTAAGCCAGGAGACTGAAGGTTTGAAGTAAGCAGTAATGGTGGAACCCCCTGCAAGGGAAATTGTTGTTCTTTTCTTTGAACTTTGTTTCCTTTAAATAAAAGTGGGCTGCCAAGCCTTTAAAATACAGTCTGGACTGAAACGTGTTCCGGGTCAGTCACATTTCCTTACCCTATCGGTCTCTGAAACTGATCCCTCTGTGGTTCCCCCTGCAGCGCAGCCAGCTTCTCCTCCTTTCATCCCTGCCAGCTTTCAGCTGCTGCAGGAAGAGCCACAAGGGGATTGGTCCCAGTAATGCCCCCCCCCCCCCCCCCACAACACCAATTACCCTCCCCCTTCTCACAGCTCTGATCCTTCTGTGTAAAAAATTAAATAAAAAATAAGGGCTCATTCACATGAGTTCTCTGGCCCATACAGTGTGAATGAGTGGTTTGTTCATGCAGCTAGAGTGCATGTCATGCCACGTACACACGAGCGGAATTTCTGTCGGAAAAATCTTGGATGGTTTTTCCTGACGGAATTCCGCTCAAGCTTGGCTTGCATACACAAAAGTTTGCTGAACTTTCGACTGTCAAGAACGCGGTGACGTACAACACTACGACGAGCCGTGAAAATAAAGTTCAATGCTTCCGAGCATGCGTCGAATTGTTTCCGAGCATGCGTGGGAATTTTGCGCGTCGGAATTGGTACAGACGATCGGGATTTCCGATCGGAACTTTTTCCGACCGAAAAATTGAGAACATGCTCTCAATCTTTTGCTGGCTGAATTCCACCAGCAAAAGTTCGATGGAACGTACACACAGTCGCATTTTCGGACCAAAAGCTCCCATCGGACTTTTGCTGGCGGAATTTCCGCTCATGTGTACTGGGCATTACTCTATGGGAATGCAGCGGCTGTACAAACACAGACGCAGGTTTGATCTTGACAGGTGTGCAACTGTGGGTGAGTGTCCCTGAATGTCCACTGTCTGCATTTAGGGCCATACAACTGCACCCACATGCCTGCCAAATTACAGTAGGACTTGTGGCTGTGTTCGTACAGCTGCTGCTTCCCCATAGTGTAACAGGCTGCCTGCACACAGCACCAGCCACATGAACAAACTGCTATTTTACACAGTACAGGCCATAGCGCCTATGTGAATAGGTCTCAAGACCCCACACAGAGCTTTATTTATCAACTTAATACAATTTTATCTTTTAGATTTATCATGAATTATGTAAGCTATGTTGTGTTTGTGTCTGCTACATAGGCGTGCGCACAGGGTGTGCCGGATGTGCCTGGGCACACCCTATTCACCCCATGCGGTGCCAATACCCCCTGCTTCCTGATGGCCCCGTCTCCCCCCCTGCAGTGCTGCCAGCTTCCCTCCTCTCCTCTCTCACCGGCTGCTGCAGGGGATGTTTCAAGATACACTCCTTAACTCATATCTTCAACCTCTCCCTCTCTACTGGCCTCTTCCCCAACCCTCTAAAACATGCGCTAGTCACTCCCATAACAAAAAAGGCCTCATTAGACCCCACCAATCTTAACAACCTAAGACCCACCTCTTTACTCCCTTTTGCTTCCAAACTAACTCCTTGAACGTTTAGTCTACAATCGACTGAGCGACCACCTCATTGAGAATAACCTTCTTGATCCCCTTCAGTCTGGATTTCGCCCACAGCACTCCACAGAAACTGCCCTCCTAAAACTCATAAACGACTTACTAACAGCCAGAAACAAACAGGCATTATTCCATACTCTTAGACGACTCTCTCACTGAGCCGCCGATAGCGTCAGCGGTAAAACGCCGCTATTTTTAGCGGCGTTTTACCGTCGGATTTGCGGCGCATTTCGGCCACTAGCGGGCGCTTTTACCAACCGCTAGCTGCCGAGAAAGGGTTAAAACCGCCCACAATGCGCCGCAATAGCGGCCTTTTGCCAGCGGTATCCCAGCGCTGCCCCATTGATTTCAATGGGGAGCAGCGGTGGAGGAGCGGTAAACACACCGCTCCTTCACCGCTCCAAAGAAGCTGCTGGCAGGACTTTTCCTGACGTCCTGCCAGCGCACTGCTCCAGTGTGAAAGCCCTCAGGCTTTCACACTCGAGATAATGGAGCAGCTGTTTGAGGGCGGATTTTTAACGCTATAGCGCCTGTAAAACGCCCTCGGTGTGAAAGGGATCTTACTCTTGGACCTTTCTTCTGCCTTTGATACAGTTGACCACCCCCTCCTCCTCAAAAAACTCAATTTGCTTGGTCTCCATGGCTGCACTCTCCGTTGGTTCGAATCTTACCTATCTCATCACACCTTCAGTGTCACTTACAACCCCACTTCCTCTTCTCCAACACCTCTTACCGTTGGGGTCCCCCAAGGTTCTGTCCTTGGACCTCTACTATTCTCGATCTACACATCCTCCCTGGGTCAGCTGATAGCCTCCCATAGCTTCCACTACCATTTATATGCCGATGACACCCAAATCTATCTCTCTACCCCTCAGCTCACCCCATCAATCTCCTCACACATCACTGATCTACTAACAGGCATATCAGCCTGAATGTCAAACCACTTCCTCAAACTGAATCTATCTAAAACTGAGCTCTTAATATTTCCTCCCCCACATGCCCCTTCCCCTGACTTCTCTGTCAAGATCAATGGCACATCTATCAGTCCGTCCTCGCATGCCAGGGTGCTAGGGGTAACCTTAGACCAGGGGCGGACTGACCATTCGGGCACTCGGGCACTGCCCGAGGGCCCCATGCCACTAAGGGGCCCCATCATGGTTGCCAGCCTCAATAAAACCAGGGACAGTATGTAAAAATCTGTGTTTTTTTAAAAATCCCAAGATTATAGCTGCCCCGCCTCTCCAGTACCTTTTCAGTGTGTGTATGTGTGTTCTGTGTGTGTATACTGTGTGTGTATATTGTGTGTGTGTGTGTGTGTGTGTGTACTGTATGTGTGTGTGTATACTGTGTGGCCACATAATCTATTGCCTGGGGGCCCCATAATCTCCTATTGTCTGGGGGCCCCATAATCTCCTATTGCCCAGGGGCCCCATAATCTTCTCCTATTACCTGGGGGCCCCATAATCTTCTCCTATTACCCGGGGGCCCCATAATCTCCTATTGCCCGGGGGCCCCATGAGTTGTCAGTCCGCCCCTGCCTTAGACTGTGAACTGTCCTTTCAGGCCCACATACAATCCCTGTCCAAATCATTGCCGCCTTAGCCTCTGCAACATTTCTAGAATACGCCCCTTTTTAACTAATGACACCACCAAGCTTCTAATTCACTCCCTGGTTATTTCTCGCCTCGATTACTGCAACTCACTCCTCATTTGATTACCTTCACATACACTATCCCCCCTTCAGTCCATAATGAATGCCGCTGCAAGACTCATCCACCTTACCAACCATTCAGTGTCCTTCACCCCTCTCTGCCAATCCCTCCACTGGCTTCCACTCACCCAACGAATAAAATTCAAAGCACTAACAATAATTTACAAAGCCATCTATAACTCTGCCCCCAGCTACATCACTAACCTAGTCCCAAAATACCAACCAAGCCGCTCTCTTCGGTCATCCCAAGACCTCCTGCTCCCTAGCTCCCTTGTCACCTCCTCCCATGCTCGCCTCCAGGATTTCTCCAGAGCTTCTCCCATCCTTTGGAACTCCCTACCCCAATCTGTCCGACTGTCCCCTAATCTATCCATCTTTAGGCGATTCCTGAAAACCCTTCTCTTCAAAGAAGCCTATCCTGCTTCTAACTGACACTGTTTTACTTCCACCATCATCTCATCCCCCCCACAGCTATTACCTTTTGTATCAATTGCCCCTTCCTTTTTCGATTGTAAGCTCTAACGAGCAGGACCCTTTGATTCCTCTTGTACCAAATTGTAATGTAACTGTAATGTCTGCCCTCATGTTGTAAAGCGCTGCGCAAACTGTTGGCGCTATATAAAACCTGTATAATAATAATAATAATAGGATGGAGAGTGGGAGAAGGGGCCGGTAAATATTTAATTTACAGGCCCTCTTCCTTTTCTGAATGTGAGTACCGTTCACTCCTGTGTTCATTCCCAACTGAAGCATAGTAAACTTAGTAAACTATGTTTATTATGCTTCACTTTGTGTATGAAAAGGAAGCCCCTCAGCACAGAGCACTTCCCATTCATTCACTGTCTAGTGCAGCTGAGGCTGCAGAGAAAGGGACTGGAGAATCTCAGTCAAACGTAAGACAGACAAAGGCGGGACTTTGTATTAAAGAGGCCGCCGAGCAAACAGGAGATTCTTTTGTATGTAAACTGTTGGCGCTCCTGCCCCCCTCCGTGTCCCCTCTGAGCCTGCAGATGGGCATCGATCAGGCCGCACTGAGGGCAATGGTAAGGCTGCATTTAGAGGCTGCATTCATGGCAATGGCGAGGCTGAATTCATGGCAATAGCGAGGCTACATTAATGGCAATGGCGAGGCTGCATCCATGGCAATGGCAAGGCTGCATTTATGGCAATGGCGAGGCTGCATCCATTGCAATGGCGAGGCTGCATTCATGGCAATGGCGAGGCTGCATCCATGGCAATGGCAAGGCTGCATAGGCTGCATTCATTGCAATGGCGAGGCTGCATTCATGGCAATAGTGAGGCTGCATTCATGACAATGGCGAGGCTGTATCCATGGCAATGGTGAAGCTGCATTCATGGCAATGGCGAGGCTGCATTCATGGCAATGGTGAGGCTGCATTCATGGCAATGGAGAGGCTGCATTCATGGCAATGGCGAGGCTGCATTCATTGCAATGGCGAGGCTGCATTCATGGCAATGGCGAGGCTGCATCCATGGCAATGGCAAGGCTGCATAGGCTGCATTCATGGCAATGGCGAGGCTGCATTCATGGCAATAGTGAGGCTGCATTCATGACAATGGCGAGGCTGTATCCATGGCAATGGTGAAGCTGCATTCATGGCAATGGCGAGGCTGCATTCATGGCAATGGTGAGGCTGCATTCATGGCAATGGAGAGGCTGCATTCATGGCAATGGCGAGGCTGCATTCATGGCAATGGCGAGGCTGCATTCATGACAATGGCGGGGCTGCATCCATGGCAATGGCGAGGCTGCATTCATGGTAATGGCGAGGCTGCATTGATGGGCACTGACCCTAATTTTGCTTCACAGTTCTTTATTTAAAATGTTATTTTTTTCCTGAAACTTCCCTCTTAAAGTGAAGGTGCGTGTTACACGCCGATAAATGCAGCATATCCAAATAACATGCCCGAGCTCATACTTTCACTCTTCACCACACACAGCCACAAAGGCAAGAGAATTCTTGTTGGGCAGTGTATTCATTAATTTGCATTTAAAGTGGATTTCCACCCACTTTTACAACTCTTCAGCATCCCTCACTAAACTGCGCACTGTAAATTAATTGGATATTTTTACATTTTTTTTCTCAGCACCTACTGTATATCTGCTGTATTCATTTTTCACTTCCTCCTCCCTGGCCGTGGCCCATCGCATCATTTCCTGTTTGCAATGCCTTCTGGGAAGAGGCGACAACTTCCTCTGACACTGCCGTTGCTATGGAAACCTGACCTGAAACCTATTACACTGCTTGTGCTGCACTGAGCATGTGCGAGATCTGCAAGGATGAGATCCAGGAAGAAATACAGTCTGGCTTCAGATGCCCACACTTAAGATGGCCACGGCCTGCTGTAAGTTTATAAAATAACAAACTACTGCTATAAACTAACAAAACAGACCTTAGTTTACAGACTAACTTTACTAGAATACATTAAGCTTGTGTATTATAGGGGTATTATTATTATTATAGGGGTTTTATTTAAAAAGTATAATTTCGCCGGAACACCACTTTAATTTTAATGGTTCAAAGAATGTCAGGCAAAATGGTCGGCCCTCGCGCATGTTCACTTCATTAAATCTGGCCCTCTTTGAAAAAAAGTTTGGAAACCCCTGGTTTAGACCCTTGATATTTTACCAAAGCCCCCTAAAAACATTGTAGAAAAAATAGTAAAAAATTATTTAAACAATAAAATTGTAAAAAATAATAAAGAAATAATAAAGATAAAAACTACTGACATTGTTCACTGCTCTACTGACACCGTCCACTGCTCTGCTGATATACACACATGAGTGTTTGTGCTCTGGGTGCACACCCTAATGCAATAGACTGCGCACACCAATGGCCTGCTAATAATGATTTTATTGTATTTTTAGCTAAATATATACAGTATATACAGTACATACAGAAGGTTTATTGACCCAAGCTGGACAAATGTAAGTACAATATGTACAAATGACCATAACTAAACTGCAGCTTCTCTTTCCACAAAGGGACTTTCTATTAATTATAGTCACTTCAATGCAGTTTTTTTTTTACAGAACTGGATCCTTGTAATAGTACTGTTCAATGCATGTACAGTATAACATCTACTTTTGCAAAACTTTCCAAAATGATAGAATTATGGGGGAAATGTATTAAAGCATTCACCACACTTTTCTGGCGTTAGGCTAAGTTTACAATAGCAGTTTCGCTTGCCACCCCTCTGAAAAGTGATTAGTGGTAGATCTATTCTCAGAGATGTTCAACAGGCAGTAAGAAGGCAATACACTTCTTTGAAATTTCCAACAGAACAAGACAGGGGTGCCCCCTTTTTTCGATCATTTTTATATTGACCCCAGAAGGCAATACACTAATCAGTCATAACTTTATGAGCACCCACCTAATACTGAGTAGGTCCCCCTTTTGTCATCAAAACAGCCCTGACCCATCAAGGCATGGACTCCAGTAGACCTCTGAAGGTATGCTGTGGTATCACACACCAAGCTGTCAGTAACAAACCCCTAACCTCTTTAGCTCCAGAAGGTTTACCCCCCTTCATGACCAGGCCATTTTTTGCGATACGGCACTGCGTTACTTTAAGTGACAATTGTGCGGTCATGCAACGCTGTACACAAATAATATTGATGTCCTTTTTTCTCCACAAATAGAGCTTTCTGAGAGCCCTTGCACACTGGGGCGGGGGCGCTATTATTAGCGGCGTTTTACCGTCAGTATTCGGCCGCTAGCGGGGCGGTTTTACCCCCCGCTAGCGGCTGAGAAAGGGTTAAATACCACTGCAAAGCGCCTCTGCAGAGGCGCTTTGCCGGCGGTATAGCCGCGCCGTCCCATTGATTTCAATGGGCAGGAGCGGTAAAGGAGCGGTATACACTCTGCTCCTTCACCGCTCCGAAGATGCTGCTGGCAGGACTTTTTTTACCGTCCTGCCAGCGCACCGCTCCAGTGTGAAAGCCCTCGGGGCTTTCACACTGGATACACAGCAGCGGCACTTTCAGGTCGGTTAGCAGGCGCTATTATTAGCGCAATAGCGCCTGCTAACCGCCCCAGTGTGCAAGGGCTCTTATGGTGGTATTGATCACGTCTGTGGTTTTTATTTTTTGCACTATAAAAAAAGACCGACAATATAAAAAAATATATATATTTTTTTTACTTTCTGCTATAAAACACATCCGGTCCTTTTTGTCCTTGCCCTTGAGCCGCTAGCTATTGCCCTTAGGGCAGACCCTAATATCACGGGCATCCCTTATGCAGGTGACAATTATAAACTGAATATGTTCGCTGACGATGCCCTCCTAACTCTCACCAACCCCATCGTCACCCTACCAAATCTCCAGGCCCTTCTAACCCGATTTTCATCTATCTCTGGCCTCCATATTAACCCACACAAAACTACCGCCCTGAACGTCACTCTCCCAGGCCCCCTAGTCTTACATCTCCAATCCTCCTTCCCTTACCGATGGGCAAGTTCCTCCCTGGACTACTTGGGCGTTAAGTTGACCCCTTCTTACGACTCCCTTTTCTCCGCCAACTATTACCCACTCTTGCGTACCATCACGGCCCTCATGGCTTCGTGGCGATTTCCCACCTTATCCTGGATCGGTCGTATCCATGCGGTCAAGATGACCATTCTCCCAAAGATTCTTTACTTCTTTCGAACCCTTCCTGTCCGAGTCCCTGCCTTCTATCTGCGGCTACTTCAGAACAGACTTCTCTCCTTTATCTGGGCACACAAACGCCCCAGAGTTTCCCGCTCCACTCTCTATGCTCATAGGTTACGGGGTGGACTAGGCGTTCCGGACGTTGCAAAGTACTACCAAGCAGCCCAAATTTCCCAACTCACCATGCTCCACGCGACCTCTGATATCCCCCTATGGGTTCTCCTGGAGGTACCCAATTGCGCGCCTGTCCCTATCTCGGCCTTATTGTGGCTACCCCCTAAAATGCGACCGCCTTCTGCTAGCCCTCTCATGACGCACAGTCTGAAATTGTGGGACTCGATTCGATACTCAGGCAAACTTATGTCCCCATTCGTACCGCTGCTCCCCCTCTTGAATAACCCTATGTTCCCACCGGGCCTAGAACAACCCTATATTTTTTCGTGGTGGCCTGCACATGGGTTCTCCCTGGTTCGTCACTTTCTTCGTACCCGAGCCTTCCCTGCGTGGTCCTCGTTTCAAGAGACCCATGATGCTCCACCTGCTGAACTTTTCCGCTACATCCAACTGCGACACTGGATAACTTCCCTCCGGCGCCTAGGCTCCTTCCCATATCAAATGACTGCCTTTGAGCAATTCTGCCAACAATGCCCGGGTGCTCGCGGCACCATTTCCATGATATACTCCTTACTAACTGCTGGCAACACTTCCACTACCCTTTCCTATGTGCTTAAATGGGAACGCGATTTATCCCCCATAGATCTAGCAGATTGGAGTAAAGCCTGGTCCAGTATAGCAAAATGCTCATTTAACACTGCCACGTTGGAGGCGGCCTATAAGGTCCTCCTGCGCTGGTACTGGGTTCCAGCCCGCATCGCCAAATCAAACCCATCTTGCAATGATAGATGCTTCCGAGGTTGTGGTCAAAGAGGAGATGAACTGCACACATGGTGGTCTTGCCCTCGTCTTGTAGGCTTCTGGTCAAGGGTCTTTGGTCTACTTTCCTCCCTATTTCATGTCCACTTCCGCAAAGACTCCAAATTTGCATTACTTCATTGCCCGCTCCCGGGCCTTTTCTCTCATCAACAGAAACTATCTACATACTTATTTATCGCCGCCAAACGAACAATAGCGAGGGCTTGGAAAAAACCCTCTGTCTCATTCGCAGAGGTGAAGACTTCATTGACGACCCTCATGATTCACGAGAAAATGTCCAGCATCCTTCACGACTCCCATGCAAAATTTATTAAGGTATGGGCCCCGTGGTGGTTCTACACACTCCCCAACCTAAATCCAACTAGCCTAGGTTTGTAAATTCATTTTGAACTAACCTCCAGCCTGGGGGACCCCCTTCCCTCCTCCTCCCATTTCCTCTCTTCCTGGGCCCTTCGCCCGACGTTCTACCCTACACTTACCCCCCCCCCCCCCCCGTAATAGTATATGTGTTCTTCCCTTCTTCTCTTTCCCCCTTCTTTCCCCCTTCTCTTTTCTCCTTTTTTTTTTTCTCTCCTCGTGTTTGTCTGTCACCCTCTTCCCTGTTTTGCGGACAACTCTGCCCCCATGGCCTGGACAGAGCGCACTGACCTCCGGCCCTGACTGGTAGGTCAACGTCAGTTGATATAATACACCCTTAAAATATGTTTCATTATGTACCGTTATGTAAACCTCTTCTTTATGTTTTTGTACATATCCCCTGCGTGGGAATTCGTTATCTGGGGTTTTTCCCTTCTTTTTTTTTCAATAAAAACATTGTACCAGAAAATTACTAATTAGACTGATATAGTCATGAATGTTGCAAGTGCCAAAAAGGGTATAATACTCCATATGATACTCACAGGGTATCCATGTGCTGATAGTATGGTACTGCGGGCCATGAGTATCCCCAAGCGTGAAACATCTTTTCCGGGAGCTGAGATGGTGTATTCCGCAAACGTGATGTCACATGACGTCAGAAGGGGCGGGGTCACCCGTGTACATCACAGGATGGCCCCGCCCTCAGCTATATAACAGCTGTCAATGCAGAAAACCTGCAGTCAGGGGGAGCCTCCCATGTAGGCAGAGTTTTTTTCGTTTTTTTTTTTCGGGTCGTTGGACGCTGTGATTAAAGATGAATGGACATCGCAGGACACTTTTTATTTATTTTTTTAATAAAGGACTTGTCCCAAACTGTCTCCTGTCATTTTTACAATTTTGACACTTTTTTTGGTGAATGTGTAGGCGTACAATGTACCCGATACCTATTCACATAGGGGGGGCTGGGATCTGGGGCTCCCCTTGTTAAAGGGGGCTTCCAGATTCCAATAAGCCCCCCCGCCCACAAACCCCCACAACCACCGGGTAAGGGGTGTGGGGATGAGGCCCTTGTCCCCATCAACATGGGGACAAGGTGCTTTGGGGGGGACCCCAAAGCACCCTCCCTATGTTGAGGGCATGTGTCCTGGTATGGTTCAGGAGGGGGGGGCACTCTCTCGTCCTCCCTTTTCCTGCAGCCTGCCAGGTTGCGTGCTCGGATAAGGGTCTGGTATTTTGGGGGGACCCCTACGCCATTTTTAAAAAAAAAAATGGTTCGGGGTTCCCCTTTAAAATCCATATAAGACCTGAAGGGCCAAATATGCACTGTTACTGTACTAATGACACTGGCAGGGAAGGGGTTAACATCAGGGGCAATCAAAGGGTTAAATGTGTTCCCTGGGAGTGCTTGCTAACTGTGTGGATTTTCCGACGGAAAATGTTCGATGGGAGCTTGTTATTGGAAATTCCGAAATTGCGTGTGTAGGCTCCATTGGACATTTTCCATCGGAATTTCCGTCACACAAAATTTGAGATCTGGATCTCAAATTTTCCAACAACAAAATCCGTTCTCGTAAAATCCGACGCACAAAGTTCCACGCATGGTTGGAATCAAGCAGAAGAGCCGCACTTAATTTTTCTCGGCTTGTCATATGTGTTGTACGTCATCCGCGTTCTGGACGTTCGGAATTTCCGACAACATTTGTGTGACCGTGTGTATGCAAGACAAGTTTGAGCCAACATCCGTCGGAAAAAATCTATGGATTTTGTTGTCGTAATGTCCGATCGTGTGTACAGGGCATAAGAAGACAGAGATCCGTGTTCATGCTTAGCAGAAACACAAGATCTCTGTCTTCTCCTGTCACAGAATGGTGATCTGCCTTGTTTACCGCCATTCTGTCTGCCTTGGGAACGATCGCTACTGGGAACTAATTTGCTTCCGCTGTGCCCAATCACAGCCGAAGCTGGCTGCCGGCGGCGCGCGCGCACCCCAGACCCAGGAAACAAAATCACGTACAGGTACGTGATTTCACGCTGAAGGGTCACCCTGCCGCAGTATATGTGCATAGGGCGATCCGGAAGCAGTGATATCCTAGTGCCATCTCTTCCCCAGGTAAGTGACACACCCAGCCATCCACATGGTTACTAAGGATGTTTTATATGGACTGGTTGCTATGGATGGTTGCTATGGACTGGTTGCTATGGATGGTTGCTATGGACTGGTTGATATGGACGGTTGCTATGGACGGTTGCTATGGACGATTGCTCTTGATGGTTTGCTATGGACGGTTGCTATGGACTGGTTTCTATGAATAGTTGCTATGGACGGTTGCTATGGACTGGTTGCTATGGACTGGTTGCTATGGTTGGTTGCTATAGACGGTTGCTATGGACTGGTTGCTATGGACTGGTTGCTATAAATTGGTTGCTATGGACGGTTGCTATAGATGGTTGCTAATTCTTTTAAAAAAATATATTGTTTACGTTTTCAAAAAAAATGTAAAAAAAATTTCCTCAATTTAAAAAAAATTTGTTTAGAATAAAAAAAATTTAGTTTGAAAAAAAATTTTGTTTCCCTCGTTTTTAAAATGGTTGCTATGGACTGATTGTTATGGATGGTAACTATGGACTGGTTGCTTTAGACAGTTGCTATGAACAGTGGCTATAGATGGTTGCTATGGACAGTTGCTATGGATTAGTTGCTATGGATGGTTGCTATGGATGCTTGCTATGGACGGTTGCTATGGACTGATTGCTATGGATGGTAGCTATGGACTGGTTGCTATAGATTGCTTGCTATGGACTGCTTGCTATGGATGGTTGCTATGGACTGGATGCTATGTACTGGTTGCTATGGATGGTTTCTATGGATGATTGCTATGGACGATTGCTATGGACCAAAATCGCACCCCCCGGCCCTTTTGGCCTGAAAACTGTCCAAAATGACAAAAATCTAACCCCCGGCCCTTCTAGCCCGAAAATGGTCCAAAATCGCAGCCCTGGCCCTTTTAGCCCAAAAATGGTCCAAAATGACGAAAATCGCACCCCCAGCCCTTCTAGCCTGAAAATGGTCCAAAATCACAGCCCTGGCCCTTTTAGCCTAAAAATGGTCCAAAATGACCAAAATCGCACCCCCGGCCCTGTTCGCCCGAAAATAGTCCGAAATCGCACACCCAGCCCTTTTAGCCCAAAAATGGTCCAAAATTACCAAAATCACACCCTCTGACCTTTTGGCCTGAAAATTGCCCACAATTACCTAAATTGGACCCCGGACCTTTTGGTCTGAAAATGGTCCAAAATGACAAAAATCGCACCCCTGGACCTTTTCGCCCGAAAATGGTCCAGAATCGCACCCCCGGCCCTTATGGCCTGAAAATGGTCGAAAATAACAAAAATCGCACCCTGGTCCTTTTATCCCAAAAATGGTCGCACCCCAGCATGTTTAGCCAGACAATGGTCCAAAATAACCAAAATCGCTCCCCCCGGACCCTTTAGCTCAAAAATGGTCCAAAATTGCACCCCTGGCCCTTTTTAACCCGAAAATGGTCCAAAATGACCAAAATCGCACTCCTGGGCCCTTTTAGCCCTAAAATAGCCCAAAATCGCACCCCCGGCCCTTTTAGCCCAAGAATGTTCCAAAATGACCAAAATCACACCCCGGCCCTTTTATCCTGAAAATGGTCCAAAATGACCAAATTCCCACCCCTGCACCTTTTAGCCTGAAAATGGTCCAAAATCGCACCCCTGGCCCTTTTAACCCAAAATTGGTCCAAAATGACCAAATCACACCCGGGCCCTTAAAGGCCACGAAAATGGTCCAAAATGACCAAAATCGCACCCCTGGACCTTTTAGCCCGAAAATTGTCTAAAATCGCTCCCCCCGGACCCTTTAGCTCAAAAATGGTCCAGAATCGCACCCCCGGCCCTTATGGCCTGAAAATGGTCGAAAATAACAAAAATCACACCCTGGTCCTTTTATCCCAAAAATGGTCGCACCCCCAGCATGTTTAGCCAGACAATGGTCCAAAATAACCAAAATCGCTCCCCCCGGACCCTTTAGCTCAAAAATGGTCCAAAATTGCACCCCTGGCCCTTTTTAACCCGAAAATGGTCCAAAATGACCAAAATCGCACTCCTGGGCCCTTTTAGCCCTAAAATAGCCCAAAATCGCACCCCCGGCCCTTTTAGCCCAAGAATGTTCCAAAATGACCAAAATCGCACCCCCGGCCCTTTTAGCCCAAAAATGGTCCAAAATGACCAAAATCGCACCCCGGCCCTTTTATCCTGAAAATGGTCCAAAATGTCCAATTTCCCACCCCTGCACCTTTTAGCCTGAAAATGGTCCAAAATCGCACCCCTGGCCCTTTTAACCCAAAATTGGTCCAAAATGACCAAATCACACCCGGGCCCTTAAAGGCCACGAAAATGGTCCAAAATGACCAAAATCGCACCCCTGGACCTTTTAGCCCGAAAATTGTCTAAAATCGCATTCCCCGAACTTTTAGCCCAAAAATCGCACCCCCGGCCCTTTTAGCCCAAAAATGGTCCAAAATGACCAAAATCGCACCCCTGGCCCATTTAGCCCGAAAATGGTCCAAAATGACCAAAATCGCGCCCCCGGTCCTATTAGCCCAAAAATTGTCCAAAATGACATAAATCGCACCCCAGCGCTTTTGGCCTGAAAATGGTTCAAAATGACAAAAATCGCACCACTGGCCCTTTTAGCCCAAAAATGGTCTAAAATCGCACCCCCGGCCCTTATGGCCTGAAAATTGTCCAAAATGCCCAAAAATCCTCTAATCCCTTACTTTAAAGAAAGAAAATATGTACTAGATAAAAACTTTATTTGGCCATGAGATACACAGTTCATAACAATCCATTTGACAATGGTAACGCATGATAAATATTGGGGCCCAACTTATATAAATTCATATTGAAATATAATAATCTATTAAAAATACATAGGAAAAATCCACAGTAGATAGATGAGATACACATGGTTAAACACGACATATGTTGGCTCAACGCGTTTTGTGACTTTTTGTCACTCATCAGGAGCAAGCGTGTGAATCTATCTCTGCAATGGCATCTTGAAAATTACTAATTAGACTGATATAGTCATGAATGTTGCAAGTGCCAAAAAGGGTATAATACTCCATATGATACTCACAGGGTATCCATGTGCTGATAGTATGGTACTGCGGGCCATGAGTATCCCCAAACGTGAAACATCTTTTCCGGGAGCTGAGATGGTGTATTCCGCAAACGTGATGTCACATGACGTCAGAAGGGGCGGGGTCACCCGTGTACATCACAGGATGGCCCCGCCCTCAGCTATATAACAGCTGTCAATGCAGAAAACCTGCAGTCAGGGGGAGCCTCCCATGTAGGCAGAGTTTTTTTCGTTTTTTTTTTTCGGGTCGTTGGACGCTGTGATTAAAGATGAATGGACATCGCAGGACACTTTTTATTTATTTTTTTAATAAAGGACTTGTCCCAAACTGTCTCCTGTCATTTTTACAATTTTGACACTTTTTTTGGTGAATGTGTAGGCGTACAATGTACCCGATACCTATTCACATAGGGGGGGGGCTGGGATCTGGGGCTCCCCTTGTTAAAGGGGGCTTCCAGATTCCAATAAGCCCCCCCGCCCACAAACCCCCACAACCACCGGGTAAGGGGTGTGGGGATGAGGCCCTTGTCCCCATCAACATGGGCACAAGGTGCTTTGGGGGGGACCCCAAAGCAACCTCCCTATGTTGAGGGCATGTGTCCTGGTATGGTTCAGGAGGGGGGGGCACTCTCTCGTCCTCCCTTTTCCTGCAGCCTGCCAGGTTGCGTGCTCGGATAAGGGTCTGGTATTTTGGGGGGACCCCTACGCCATTTTTAAAAAAAAATTGGTTCGGGGTTCCCCTTTAAAATCCATATAAGACCTGAAGGGCCTGGTATGGATTTAGGGGGGACCCTGACGCAATTTTTTAAAAAAACATTTTGGTGCCGGGTTCTCCTTAATATCTATACCCAAAGGGCCTGGTAATGGACTGGGGGGGGGACCAATACCGTTTTTTCAATGATTTTTATCTATATTGCCAGGATCAGGATCCGACAATTCATTACAGCCGCAAGCAGTTTTAAATGACATTTTTTCCTTTAGAAATGTCATTTTGCTGTGGTATTGTTCTAAACACCGGAAAGATGCGCTACTTTACAGGCATACTAAGGACACCAACCAGGCACAATATTTAAAGGAATATTTCTTCTTTTTTGTTTTACTTAAAATTACTGCTCCTGAAAAAAACGGCTGTTTTTAAAACTTTTTTTGCATTGATACATGTCCCCTGGGGCACTTTTGATTTTTCATGTTCGTGTCCCATAGACTTTAACAGTGTTCACGTGTTCGCACAAATTTTTTGCCTGTTCGCAAGTTCTGGTGCGAACCGAACCATTCGGCTCATCCCTAATTATAATATACCAGTATATATTTCAGATATGATTACATTTACCAAACATTTTTTGACCCACAGCGTACTTCAAAGTACGCTGTGGGTCAAAAGTCCCGCCTCTATGCTCCTATAAGTTAAAATCAGTATTTTTTGCTGAAAAATTACTTAGAACCCAAACATTATATATATAATTTTTTTCAGCAGAGGCCCCAGAGAATAAAATGGTGGTTGTTGCGATATTTTATGTCACACTGTATTTGCGCAGCGGTTTTTCAAACACATTTTTTTGATTAAAGAAAACACTTTAATGAATTAAAAAAAAAAAAAACACAATATTTACCCCAATTTTTTTGTACAATTTGATAGATGATGTTACGTTGAGTAAAAAGATACCTAACAATGCTTTAAAATTGCGCACGCTTGTGGAATGGCGACAAACTACGGTACTTAAAAATCTCCATAGGCGTTGCTTTAAAGTTTTTTACAGGTTACCTGCTTAGAGTTACAGAGGAGGTCTTGTGCTAGAATTACTGCTCTCGCTCTAATGACAATAGCTTACATGTATTGTTTGAACACCGTTTACATATGCGTGCGTGACTTACGTATGCGTTTGCTTCTGCGCACGAGCACAGAGAGATGGGGCACTTTAAAAAAAAAATAAAATCTTATTTATTTTACTTTTTATTTTTACACTGTCCCTTAATTAATTTATTTTTTTATCACTTTCATTCCTATTACAAGAAATGGAAACATCCCTTGTAATAGAAATAAGCATGACAGGTCTCTTTATTGAAAGATCTGGGGTCATAAAGACCCCAGTTCTCTCATTTACCTTTAAAAGCAAAAGAGAATCTTTTTTTTGACATTATAACTAATTAAAAAAAAAAAATCCTTTGTTTATGCCCAAAAACTGTAAGTGACATCAGAGGTTGCTCCGGTCCTCCAAGGGCATAGAGCCGAGTGGGGGCTATCTTGCCCTTACTCAACCTCCTGCCCAGCAACTGGCCCCATTGGATTGTTTCCGGGCTTAATGGATGGCTCTAGTAAGTTTAGAAATCACCAGGAAGCGTCAGGAAGGGGGGGGGGGGCACCTCTCCCGCTGCCTATAAAATTGATCTTGCAGCAAATCTGCCAAAAAAAAAAAGAACGAGATACCAGGGATATGGCATCTAGCTGCTGCCATAACCCCAGTATTTATCATAAAAAACATGACGTACATTTACAGTTAGGCGGTCGGCAATACGTTGGGTGTGGCAGGGGTACTGCCCACTGAATGCACAAGGGGGGGGGGGGGGGTATTTGTGATGCATCTATAAAGAATCACAGCTGAGGAATATGTATGACCAGTGGTGGCTGGTGGTATATTTTTTTTGGGGGGGGCAAACAATTCCCCCCCCGGTCGGTTGGTCGGGCCCTTCACCCCAGATAGGTCTGGGCGGCGGCTTCCCCTTCTCCTCGGCATTACGCTATGCGTCTCCTCTCTCCTGCTCCTAGGTGGTCTATCAGATCACCTCTCCTTTCGGCCAAACGGGGGTGACGGGTCTCAGGAGACCCTCTTCCCCATTGGCCGGGAGGAGAATCAGTGTGACAATAGCGAATATTCATTTGCTATTGTCACACAAGTGTGTGTGCTCGGGGTGCAGTGCTTTACGCCCCCAACACACCCTTTTTTGAAGCCTAATAGAGCCTCAGGCTGTAATCACATGCTTGAAAAAAACCCCAAAACATTGGAATCCAATGCGTCTGGCGTCCTGCATGTAGATTAGGGGACGCATGGATAGGGGGGACGGCGCCCCTTGGCCCTGCATTACGGGCCGCCACTGTGTAAGACCCCATCTGGCTGCCTTTGCAGCTTAACGGGGGCAGTTGGGTGGGGGTGGTAAAACGTGGCAACAACTGCCTGTTTTTACTGCCCCCTGACTGCAAGTGTAAATGAGCCCCTATGTCCATATTAGAAAGAACTATGCCAAATTCATGAAAGCTTTGTGAGTTTTCTTACCATTTCTGTCGTGTGCAACTAATTTGGGTAGTTCATATGCGCGACACTTTTACATTCTGACGCAATGGCGGCAACAAATTCATTAAGAATATCTTTGAGAAAAAAGTGGAAGTAAATAGGGCCTTTCCCATGTTGGTGCAAATTGTGTCACAGACAAAAATTCCGAGGCTATTTTGCAGCAAATTCATAGGGTCATATACACCTGTTTGAGAGTTACGTGAGTCTGTCGTAAGTTGTGCGATTTGTTGCATAGACAGAAGAAAGATATATAATTGGCTTCTATGACACTCTTTATGAATTCCAGGGTGTGTGGCTAACTCTTACCTATCCGATAGTCCAATATCCCTCGCTTGCATCTTCTACCCAGCTTTTCTGGGTGCCAGGCTACTTCTGTCTTCATTGGCGCATGCGGGATGACGTCACTCCTGCACCTGCACATCAGAGCAGTCATCCTAGTACACAGGTACTGTTCCCAAATCTAAACTGAGCTACGCTTCTGCAGCTCTATGTATGTTCCAAGGAAGGCTGTGAGCAGGCCTGCTAACAATTTTATATTTTTCAAATTCAGTTCTGCTTAAACGGCATGTGTTCTTTATGTTATTACAATCAGACAATATAATCATACAGGTTATCGTGAGAAGGGATTTCACCACTTGTCTATGGGGCAATTTTTTTAATTTTCCAAACACTCAAAACCCCCACACAATTATAACTTTTCTGAAAGCAGAGACCCTGGAAATGGTGATAGTTGCAATTTTTTATCAAATGCATATTTTCAGGAAAAAAAATACACAAAAATTAATTTTAGAGCAAACAAACACTTTATACCTATTTTTTATGTAAAATAGAGAAGGTAAGCTTGTGTTGAGTAAACCATATGGGTATTACTTTAAGATACCGTGGATGCCACGCTAAATTTAGGAGGGTTTGGGGAGGTTGGCTTGATGCAGCAGGCTTGGCTCCAGTAGACCTGATTATAGATAGGATATTGGGGTAGAATTCTGGTTGTTACTATCTGACTTTGGAGCATGAAATATTAATGCTCTATTGGCACTGTCATTTCTGTTTTCAGCCACTAGGTGGGGCTGTACGTTGTCTTTAGTGAGCTCTCTGCAGTTGGAAGCTGTAATTGCCTATTTGTTTTCTATTGTTTTGTACATCACAACTTTGCATTCTTTTGTGGGTGTTTATGGAACATGTATGCTTGAATGTGTTCAAATAAAACTTACTTCTGATTTAAAAATAAAAATAAAAGGATGTGTTGAGTAAATAGATACCAAATATATCAAGCCTTAAAAAATGAACACACCAGTGAAATTGCAAAAAAAAACCCCAAAAATTATAGTACTCAAAATTCTCCATAGGTGATGCCTTATAAGCCTTTACATGTTATCAAGTTAGAGTTAGCCATGAATTTTGGCCCTCCAGCATTATTGTTCTTATTCCGATGTTCGCTTCAATACCTCACATGTGTGGCACAATCTATGAAACGTGAGAGGTTGATGATGGTGCTTTTGAAAAAAAATAAAATTTTAAATGTATTTATTTTTTTCACTTTTTTAAACTCATTATTTAAAGTCATATTAAAGGTTAATAAAAAAAATTAAAATAAATAAAGAACAAACCTGTTATACTTACCTGTTCTGTGCAATAGTTTTGCACAGAGCAGCCCCAAGCCTCCTTTTCTTGGGTCCCCTGCCAGCGCTCTCGGCTCCTCCTCTTCTCTGAGTGCCCCCATAGCAAGCAACTGTGTGCCCACAAAACCACCCACCGCTCCCTTCTCACTGGCTGTGATTGACAGCAGTGGGAGCCAATGGTTCCCTCTGCTGTCTCTCAGCCATTGAGGAGGCAAGAGACCTAGGAGAGCAGCTGCTCTGATGCACATTGCGGGATCGTGACCAGGCTTGGGTAAGTGTTGAGGGAGAGCTGCATACTGAAGGTTTTTTACCTTCATGCAAAGAAAAACTTCAGCCTTTAGAACCACTTTAAAAGGGTTATAAAGGGTTTTTTTTTCTAATAAAAATAACAAATATGTAATACTTACCTGCTCTGTGCAAGGGTTTTGCTCAGAACAGCCCCGATCCTCCTGTTCTGGGGTGCCCCCCCCCCCAGTGCTCCTGGTTCCTCCCCTTTATCGGCTGCCCCACGGAAAGCCGCTTTCCATGGGAGCACCCGTGCAGGCTTGCTCCCGAGTCCCACTGCTGTGTCCATTGACACAGTCAGTGGGACTCGGCCCCACCCACCGCTCCAGTGTCACTGGATTTGATTGACAGCAGCGGGAGCCAATGGTTATCAGTCTGTCCAATGAGGAGAGAGACAGCGACGGGAGGCGCTGGGACCGTGCACATTGCTGGATCGATCGGGCAAAGGGAAGAAAAAAGGGGGGGGTCTGGGGGAGGCTGCAGCAAAGAAGGTTTTTCAACTTAATGCATAGAATGCATTAAGGTGAAAAACCCAGAGACTTTACAATCACTTTAACGTTACTGCTATCACAAGGAGGTTAACAGGCCGACTATGTAATAGCCTTGGCCAGGCAACAGGTCCGCTTGATAGCGACATCAGTGGTCTATTAGATCCCTAATGTATCCCCAACTGTGCTTAATTAGCTGCATCCTTGGCTACAGTAGCATACCTCCCAACTTTTTGAGATAGGAATGAGGGACACCTATCAGCAAAAGTATGCAGGCATAGGACACACCCCTTACCACGCCCCCTTAAAGGAGAATTGTACAAAAAAACAAGATTGGTTAAACCCACAAGTGCTTTTTTTAACCACTACTATTCCTTTATATTGGCTTTTGGAATTTTACAGATGCAGATGAAAGGTTTAGCACTGGGAAACACTTTTTGAAAGATAAAAAGTGCATTTTATATACACCTATATAGATCAGACCAAAATGAGGGACAAATGAGGAGGAAAGAGCGACAGAGGGACATTGCTTCAAATCAGGGACAGTCCCTCGAAATCAGGGACAGTTGGGAGGTATGCAGTAGCCGAGGAATGATAACCCTAAAGTGATGTAATACCTGTAGATTCTGGGTTCATTAGTCGCAGGGAGGAAATACGGAACAGAAAACATACCACGCCATTTCTAAACTTATGTTGGTAACAAGCATTTAAATAGCCCTCACTCCAACCAGGGCCAGCACAGTAAAGCCTTCGTAAAAGGGCAGTAAAGTCCTAGCATTAAACTCCTGGGTAATTTAAGTCATAATGTACTATCATGCACCACATACTAGCATATTATGACAGACTTGCCCTAAAAGAAGCCCTAGAGCAGCCTGGTGTCAACGCTGTTGGCACTTCCATCTTCACTCAGCCTTCCGGCCCTAATACACAAAAATAGGAGGGTACACTATTTTGTAGTGAAACACAAGAAACAATAATGCCTCACTGTGCCTTATGGTGTGCTGTAACACACATGCATTGACCAGCTGTGTTGGGTGGCAAGCAACATACCAATTTTCAAACATTGCAGTAACGCGTGCATTACCGCAGTGCCATAGTGTGAGCAAAGGCTTAACGTGGTTGTTCAGCCACTATCTTCAGTTCACACCATCAGCTATATACCTGATTTCAGAGCGTCGCTTGGCGCTCACGTGACCAGCCGCCTCGCTCCTCTCTCGACCTGACAGCTGCAGCGGGCAGGGCCAAAAATCCCCCGCTGACGTCAGGAGGAGAGAGGCGACCAGTCACGTGAGCGCCGAGCGGAGCTCTGAAATCAGGTATATAGCTGCATTTTTATTATTATAAGGCACAGACACTGGGGCAGCTTACATTATTAAACAGTGAGGATGGTGTGAAACGAACTGTAATTTCAGCAGCAGGAGGGGAGGGGGCTGGCACTGACACAGAGCTAACAGGCAGGGAGGGGAGGGGGGAGAGAACAGAGGAGAGACAGCGGATGATGCTGACATGTAAACTGACCACAATGTCAGGGCTCAGCAGCCATGATAAACCGTGGTCAGTTTACAGGGGGAGGGTAGAACCAGGCAGGATCAGCCAGGTATTTTAGGTGATACAAGGGACCAAATTACACAGTACAAGCACTGTTCTGTATAACACGCTTTAAAGGAACAGGATCCATTTTTTTTTTTTTACCAAACACTTTTTCGTTGGGTTAGTAGGAACAATCTGGACATTCACTGCCTGCTGATGCTACCCTGAACTACCACATTATACAGCCAATTCACTTAACTTCTAGACTAAGCAACAGCCCCTACCAGTATAGCAGAGTTAATGTATAGCAAAGGGTTCATGTGGAAGAGCATTCTTTTCAACACAGCCATTTCCATTTGATTGCAGCTGCATGTCAAATGTGAACACACAGTGTTTGACAAGCAAAGGCTGTGTTAGACTTGATTTAACTGCAGTTGAAATGCACTTCAATGGGACAGGCTTCCAAAGAAATGCAATGCAAACAAGGTTGTGAATAGGGGCAGCTAGCTTGCCTGCCACTAGATGGCTCTGTTGCTATTATAGTAAAGTAAGGGGAAAGTTATAATTAGGTGTTAGCTCCCCTTTTAAAGAAATCCCTTCTCTGGTGATGTAATGGGTGAAGTTAGTGCTCACATAAATGCCAGGGGTGGGAGGAGCCCAGGGTAGATGGGCATGGAAGTGAGATACCCCACAGCTGTTAAGGTGTAGTCTTCTACAGTATTAATCAAAAGGGCCCATTGCAGAGCTAAAGTCTCAGACGAGGTGGAACAGAACATAGTTAGAACAGCTGTAGTCAGCCTGTCCCTGTAGACCTTCTTCTGCTGGTCTCACAATGGGGTGCATAAGGCCTCGGAGACCTGGAGAGAGTCCTCTGATGTGAGTAAAGCCTAGTATACAACACAATTTAAGTTTTTTTATTTTTGTTCAACCCAGCAGGCTGAACAAAAAGAAAACTGAGAGATCGCTGTACTAATTGTGTTCTGACAGACCTGCCAAAACACACCGGTCAGCGCTTACAGCCATTGCCTGCTGGTTTTTAAGCATGCTCGTTCATTCTCGTTCGGGATCAGCTTCTGTCAAAAGGGCAGCTGTACACGCGGTTTCTGCTGTAACATCTGATTCGGGACAGTATTCGGTCCGCATGTATGGAGCTTAAAGTGATTGTAAATGATCACCTTGTAGAACAGCCCATTCAGTTTAAAATCTAAATGAAAGGCAAAACATTTTTTTATATATATAAAAAAAAACATTATAAATACCTTTTTCCCCTTTTTTATAAATTATCACATTCCCTCACATTCCCTCTGTTCTCAGCTGCATAAGAGCTGGGGGAGGAGAAGCAACAGCGCACTGAGCTTCCCATTGAATGGCTGTACATGGAAGGCGTCAGGACAAGTCTGATCATTAGAGGAGAGCACACTGATTTCCCACAATAGCTAGAGAACTGACCACGCTGTGCTCTCCTGCTTAGTATGGTCAGTTTTTAATAGGAATGCAGAAGGACTGGCAGGAACACCAAGGTTTTTAAAAAAAGAAGCAATAAAAAGAGAACAGGATACTTTCTCATACAAGTACATGGCACAGCAGGCACAAATCAGGAATAAAAAGTGTTGAGGTAACAAACGCTTTATTGGTGGAAGCCTGGAAATGAGTGTGCCATCTGGGAGCATGCCCAGGCTGGGTAGCACTATGGAAGGGACATTGGGAAGAGACTGGTATACTAATGAGAGCACTTTGATCCCCCTGATCCTCAGCTGTGGGTCCTGTGACTGGCTGATGGAAGCTAAATGCTGTGGGCTTGGGGTACATATGGGGAAGTCGTTTTCTGTGGCGCTCCCAAGGAAAGGAATGGAGGTGTAGCTACTTGTACACTGCACTGAAATTACTAGTACAGAATATCTGACCCTGCATGCGGTGTTCCACGCCAAGATCTCTGCTAGTATGTCAATGTGCTATGTCATGGAAAAGTAACAGCAAAGTGTGGAAAGTGCATTTACACTATATTACCAAAAGTATTGGGACACCTGCCTTTATACGCACATGAACTTTAATGGCATCCCAGTCTTATGCCCCGTACACACGGTCGGATTTTCCGATGGAAAATGTCCGATCGGAGCGTGTTTTCGGAAATTCCGACCGTGTGTGGGCTCCATTGGACATTTTCTATCGGATTTTCCGACACACAAAGTTGGAGAGCAGGAGATAAAATTTTCCGACAACAAAATCCGTTGTCGGAAATTCCGATCATGTGTACACAAATCCGACGGACAAAGTGCCACGCATGCTCAGAATAAATAAAGAGATGAAAGCTATTGGCCACTGCCCCGTTTATAGTCCCGACGTACGTGTTTTACGTCACCGCGTTCAGAATGATCGGATTTTCCGACAACTTTGTGCGACCATGTGTAGACAAAACAAGTTTGAGCCAACATTCGTCGGAAAAAATCCTAGGATTTTGTTGTCGGAATGTCCGAACAAAGTCCGACCGTGTGTACGGGGCATTAGTCCGTAGGGTTCAATATTGAGTTGGCCCACCCTTTGCAGCTTTAACAGCTTCAACTCTTCTGGGAGGCTGTCCACAAGGTTTAGGAGTGTGTCTATGGGAATGTTTGACCATTCTTCCAGAAGCGTATTTGTGAGGTCAGGCACTGATGTGAACGAGAAGACCTGCCTTCTGATCTAAATCATTTGGTGGAGGGGGGATTATGGTGTGGGGTTGTTTTTCAGGGGTTGGGCTCGGCCCCTTAGTTCTACTGAAGGGAACTTTTAAGGTGTCAGCATACCAAGACATTTTGGACAATTTCATGCTCCCAACTTTGTGGGAACAGTTTGGGGATGGCCCCTTCCTGTTCCAACATGACTGCACACCAGTGCACAAAGCAATGTCCATAAAGACATGAATGAGCGAGTTTGGGGTGGAGGAACTTGACTGGCCTACACAGAGTCCTGACCTCAACCCGATAGAACAACTTTGGGATAAATTAGTGCGGAGACTGCGAGCCAGTCCTTCTCGTCCAACATCAGTGCCTGACCTGACAAATGCGCTTCTGGAAGAATGGTCAAACATTCCCATAGACACACTCCTAAACCTTGTGGACAGCCTTCCAGAAGAGTTGAAGCTGTTATAGCTGCAAAGGGTGGACCAACTCAATATTGAACTCTATGGACTAAGATTGGGATGCCATTAAAGTTCATGTGCGTGTAAAGGCAGGTGTCCCAATACTTTTGGTAATACAGTGTATTTATGGACATTCCTTTATTCTGAAATATTAGGGCCTCAGGCTAGGAGAATGGCACAAGATAGTGGAGAGTTCAACTCAACAACAGGGGGGTGGTTGTCCTATCTGAGAAGGAGCAGAGCAGGACTTGTACAGTTTGCTGCCAAAACCTACCCAACCATAGTCCCACTCACAAGGTAAAACGCAGCCTCTGAACTTTCTGCCATATTAAAGTCTTTGATTTTTGCTGATCTGCATTTGACGTGCAGAAGAACAACACCTACCAATGTATCATACCATGCTGGTATGAAGTACACCGTGCACCCCACTACAATGCAGTGGTGTGAACTGCCCTCACAAGGACAATGTTTTTCAGTCCCAATGTACCGGGTGTGAACAATTCCTTAGCTTCATATTGAAAATACTTCCCTCCTGAACCACATTCACACTCTTTATATATTTAAAGCTGAAATTGAGTATAAAAAAAATGTTTTACAGCATATAGCTCCTGTCTAATAATGTACTTGTCATGAAGCGTATCCCAGATCCTGCTGGTTAGTGTAATAATCATCCTGTAAGTGATGCTGGACACTCCCCACAGCTGCGATCTTCCTGGGTCTGCAAATTATTGTGCCACCCGCCCTTCCCTTTCTGTCTCCTTGGCCATTCATAAACATGTAGTATGTTTTTCCCAGAATGTGAGGCATTCTGTGAATTGAGGAAAGCTGTCCTGTCATTCATCCACCCCTCCTCCATTCACAGAACACCTCTTATTGTGGAAAAATAATAGTAGGAGATTCATGAACTGATAAAAGGACAGAAAGGGAAGAGCAAATGTCTCAATCTTCTCAGAAACAGAAGATCACCATTGTGGGGAGTATTCGGCAGGGTTGTCCTGATACTGATACTAGTATTGGTACAGAGCATTTGCGCGAGTACTTGTACTCGCACAAATGCTCTGATGCTTGATCCGATACTTGGGCAGTCAGGGGTCATTGGTGCGGCGCTAGGGGGGAGTTACAAGCACCGATCTCCCTGTATAGATTTCAGTATAGCAGCTGACAGCCGCTTCTTCTCCTCTCCCTTCCCCGCGGCTTTCAGCTGCTTTATTGAAATCTATACAGGGGGATCGGTGCTTGTAACTCCCCCCATCACCGCACCAATCATCCCTGACTGCCCCTGTATCCTTCTCCAGTCCCCCACTGTATCCTTCTCCGGTCCCCCTCCGTGCTCCTGTCCCCCCCTTCGTGCTCCTGTCCCTCCCCTCCATGGTACTGCCCCTCTTCCGTGCTACTGTCCCCCTCCATGCTCCGCCCCCCATGCTACTGCCCCCCTTTCCATGCTACTGTCTCCCCTCCGCGCTCCTGTCCCCCTCCGTGCTCCTCCGCCCCCATTTGTCCTAGATCTGTCAGGATAGAGAGCGGAGGAAGGAGCCGGTAAATCTGTATGGGCTCCTTCCTTTTCCAAATAAACAGAGTCAGTGACTTTGTCCATTCATAACTGAGCATCATAAACTGTGCTTCAGTTTAGGAAAGGAAAGGAGCCTCTGTCTTCTGTCCATTCATCTTTAGTGCAGCTGAGGCTGCAGGGAAAGGGACTGGGGAATCTCTATCCTCAGTCCCTTTCCCTGTTTCAAAGGGGAGATGTCAGGGGTCTGTTAAGACCCCTGATATCTCACCAAAGCCCCCCAACAGGGCTGATAAAAAAAAAAAGAATTGTAATACATATTTAAAAGGTTAAATTGTAAAAATAATTAAAAAAAAATAAAAACACACTGACACCGTCCACCGTCCACCCCCCCCCAAAAAAAGAAAGCATTGTAAAAAAAAAAGGATCGGATGGCAGCGGGTGTCAGCGGACATGCGTCCACCGACATCTGCCGCTCCATAGAGGAGACTGGAGTCTGATCAGGTCCGCCTGAAAAACTGCTAGCCTGTGTTTCATCAGTTCAGTCCCTTTTTTTTTTTTTAAAGAAAAAATTGATCAGTTCAGATCGGTTTCTCATCAGGTTCTTATCAGCTTTTTTACATCCACTACCAATGGAAAAACAGGTTCAAAACAGACCATTTGTCCGTTTACATCTGTTTTTCTTCCATTCTGTTTTTTAAACGGAAGAAAATAGGGCTTTGATCTGTTCCAAAAAAACGGATGTTGACAGAAGTGGATGTAAATGGATAATCATCCGTTTACATCCGTTTTTTCTATAGAGATGCAGTGATGTCTATTTTTCATCAGTAAACTGATGGATGAAAAACAGACACATAGAACTCTTGTGTGAAAGAGGCCTTATGCCGCGTACACACTTTCCGGAAGACTAGGTCCGACGTAATCAGTCCGTCGGACATTCCGATCGTGTGTGGGCTAATCCGATCGTTTTTCTTTTAAAAATCCGACGGACCTAGAAATAGAACATGTTTCAAATCTGTCCGATGGACTCAATTCTTGTCAGGAAAACCGTTCGTCTGTATGCTGGTCCGACGGACCAAATACGACGCAAGGGCAGCTATTGGCTATTGAACTACCCTTTTTAGTCCCGTCTTACGTCATCACGTTCAAAACGAACGGACTTTCGAATGGACTTAGTCCTTTGGTGTGTGGGCAAGTCCGTTCGTTTGGAAGTCCGTGGGAACTCCGCAGAAAGTCCGTCGGGAGGACCGTCAGACCTAGTCTGCCGGAAAGTCCGGTCATGTGTACACGACATTTTGGTGCCATTCCAGTGCACTTTCTGAAAGCAAATTTCTGAGTGGAAGGACTGCCTACTACAATCACCTGATCAGTTCCAGTATAATAGGAAAACTTTCCCAACTCTGCTTCCCTTTGAGTGTGCAGGATGTCTGCATGTATGGAACTGATGAAATTGATTTAGTGCAGGAGATTGCTGGTGATGTCTGGAATTTGCCCTCAGACTCTGAACTCACTTCTGGGAAAATCAGTAAGCCAGGTATAGTTTGATGAAGTATTGCAAACAGTGTACTGTTGCCATAATTGAAAAAAAGCAAAACTCAAATATTTTGGCTTTTTTTTTTTTTTTTTTTAATTCCAAGCTGGCCACAGGCTGAAAGTTGCATTTAACAGCACTTTAATGGTAATTTATTACAAAACGTCATATATATATAGTTCGAGGTTGGAGTTAGCTGAAATGTGTGAGGACAAGTTCCTGCCTCATGCGATAAGCTTCTGTCTCCACCGTTTCCATACTGTTACAGTCCTCTTCGGCCTCCAAAGCAGTACATCCGGCTTCACACCAGATGTCCAGGCCATGCTGTAGTGAAATGTTGTGTAATATGCAACAGGCCAAAACAATCTGAGATGATTTTTCAGAAGAATATTGTAGTGTAGCCCGAGAGCCATCCAGACAACGAAAGCGGTGCCGCAGAGCTCGCTGGGTGCGCTCCATGACACTGTGAGTAGCCGTATGGGCCATATTGTAACGGTATTCTTGGGGACTCTCAGGAATCTGCACTGGGGTCATCAGCCAGGGCCGTAGAAGAAAAGCGCTATCCGCTGTTAAAAAAAAGAAAAAGAACAATACGGTGAACAAGAATATAAAAAAAACTTTTATTTGTGGAGTATTTAAATTGTAAATATTGTTTACCTGCATAGACTGGGATAGGATTAGACCCTTGTATCCTTGACCCTGCTCTGGATGCATGCAGACTACAATAATAAAAACTTGGCACAGGTTCTGTCCTTTTCCCACTCTACTAAAACTGATTCAATACTATGGGGTTGATTTACTAAAAGCAAATAGACTGTGCACCTTAAAAAGTGCAGTTACACTCTGCAAGAGCAGTTGCTCCAGAGCTTAGTAAATGAGGTAAGGCTTCACTTTGCAAAGAACACCCAATCACGTGCAAGGAAAAAAAAACAAAAAAAAAAAACCAGCATTTTTGCTTGCACATGATTGGATGATGAACGTCAGAAGAGCTTCTGCTCATTTACTAAGCTCTGGAGCAACTGCACTTTGCACAGTGCAAGTTTTCTTTAACCTTAGTATATCAACCCTTATCTGTGTTCCTTTTGGATAGTTGCCCCCTTGCTTTCTGTTTCTGTGACCATCATCACTGGCACAGCAAATGAGAAAAAATATCCACAAGGGGGAAAATAGGATAGAAATAAAAAGCCCTTTTAGCTTTATGCAAAACAAAAAGTATTGATTTAAGTTCCATTTTAAACTCCAACTTAAATTTTAAAATAAAAAATAGTTAACCCGGCAAAAAAATCAGCAATACTCACCTCCTTTTCAAAGCGGTCCCCAAAGATTTACTGCTCCCTCCTCCTGCTGCTGCTGGTCATCCAGGTCGGGGGGTGAACCTTCTGCTCAACCTGGAGCTAGCCATTTGTCTCACCATGCAATCACAGTGACTGTTTGCGCAATTATATCATCTTAAAGTGATTGTAAACTTTTTTTTTTTAATAATAAATATGTCATACTTACCTGCTCTAGACAATGGTTTTGTAAGGAGAAGCCTCAATCCTCTGGGGTCCCCCCGCCAGCGCTCCTGGCTCCTCCTCTTTGGCTTTGATTCCGAGCCGCACTGGCTGCGTCTATAGACACAGACATAGGATTTGATTGACAGCAGCAGGAGCCAGTGGCTCCTGCTGCTATAAGTCTGCCCTTCAAAAAGGAACTTCACCCTCCCTTCCCCTTTTATATATATATTTTTTAATTCCTTCTTACCTAATGCTGGATTGTCCTCAATTCACATACTCACCCACCCAGCAAATAGAGCCATGTACCCATTTCCCTAGCGGCTATCTTATTCCCAGATGTCTTTTTAAGCTGGCTGTCTCTTCTGGGTTCAAGAAGCCAGCCTCTGATGATGCACATATTTTAGGAGACAGAAAAAGCAGAGCACATGATTCTCACCTAGGTGACGGAGGGGTGGGTCAGAATATGAATAATTAAAAAGTGACTAGCCCCCCCCCCCCAAAAAAAGACGTGATTTTCATGTTGACAGGGTAGGGGGGTGGGATATTTCAGAGGAGCAAAGTTAACTTTTAGTATGAAGGTCTGATTAAAACATAGCAAAGTTCATGGGCCATATACAGCCTGGGCACAGAAGGGCATAACTGGGACACAGAGACTGTTTAAGACTAAAACCAGTATCTATAGTTATGCACGGAAGAGTAAAGCTGGCCATACATGGATTAAAATTTGGACTATTCAGCAGGGTCTAGCCGAATTTCGATCCATGTATGGGCAGGTTGGTTTTACAGAAGGCGATTGGTTGTACCAAGCCTATTGGATTTTCCCTGCTCGATCAGTACCACCAGCTATAGCCGGCAGTGCTGATCAGTGTAGTCTGACAGCGGATAAGTCTCCCCACTGTCAGAATACAATACCTCAGCAGGGAGAATTAACCATTCGCAACAAGTGTGTGGATAGGGGAATCAAGTGTTTGTTTTTTTTGTCTGACCCGAAAAAGAAAAAACCTCATGTATGGGCTGCATAACAGTGCTGATTCTAAAACCAACAATGAATAATCCCTCAACAGAGCAGCATTGGACAGAAACACATTTGTAAGAAACATCTATTTCTTAGCGTATACAGGTAACTATTGAATTTTCAAGGCACGCAGGTATGTAACATTCACTTTTTGGAATCTCACCCATACAGTATAACAAAATATTAGGTTCTCCTAGATCTTCTGAATTTGACTTACCCAGCATCCAGCCCTCCTTGTGCATTTTTGTCTCAAATAAACAGGAGAGCTCGGATTGATGAAGGACAATATTGTCCTGTGTGCTACCTGGTCGTTGGGTATCAGCCCACAGTAGAACCCCTTGAGCATCACAGACTAGAAGACAGTTCAAAGAATGCAAACCCCTCCTGTTTACATATGACAAGTCCTCCGCATTAGGGGCTTTGATTGTTACATGCATACAATCTACAACTCCCAGAACCCCAGGAACCCCAGCCAAATTATAGAAGTCATCCTTTAGCTTCTGCACTGAAGCCTCCTCATGAGGGAAACTTATGAACTGCGAGGCTCTTTCCACCAGGGCTTCAGTCACGTTGGTGACGCAGCGACTCATGGAAGCTTGGCTGATCCCTATAGTGTCTCCCATGCGTGTCTGAAATGATCCTGAGGTGTAAAACCCAAGAGCGGCCATAATCTGGGTCTCTGGGCTGATCGCTCTGGAGCGTTGTGTTGGTCTGGATAGGCTTCCACCCAAAAGCTCAACCAGGTAGTCGATAAAAGGACGCGGAAAACCATAAGTAGAAAGCAAGTATTCATCTGTGACATCATCCAGCCGAAATCGGTCAAGTGTGCGGTGTCCTCGACCATATAGCAGTAGGTCACAGTCCAAGATAGTAATGGCAATGGCCATGTTTAAAACTACAAACGGACCATCAACGCTAAAACAAATTCCTCAAAGTAGTCTGACACATCGCATCAGGAATTGCTGGAAAAAAAAGAACAAAAGCAGACTGAAGATTCTGAGTGTACTGTATTTATTTTTAATAAATCCATATCCAAGAAAAAAGCATCATATATGTAAGGGTAGCTTTGTTAGGAAAACAATACTGTCTAGGCAAACTACATAAATTGTAAGAGAGGGAAGGGGGAGAGGAAAGGGAGAGAGGAGAGGAAAAGGGAGAGAGGAGAGGGAAAGGGAGAGAGGAGAGGGAAAGGGAGAGAGGAGAGGGAAAGGGAGCGAGGAGAGGGAAAGGGTGTGAGGAAAGGGAAAAGGAGAGAGAAGGGGAGTAAGGAGAGGGAAAGGGAGCGAGGAGAGGCAAAGGGAGGGAGGAGAGGGGGAGAGGAGAGGGAAGGGGGGAGAGGAGAGTGGGATACAGATATATAGGGGGAGGAGAGAGAGAGGGGAGGAGAAAGAGGGGGAGAGAAGAGAGGGAAGGGGAGGAAAGAGGAAAAGGAGTAGAGGGGAGAGAAAGAGGGAAAGGAGTAGAGGGGAGAGAAAGGGGGATAGGAGAAGATAGGAGACGAGGAGAGGGGAGACAAAGAGGGAGGGGGGAGAGAGAGAAAAGAAGAGAGGGGGGGGAGAAAGGAGAGAGAGAAGGAGAGGGGGAGGAGGAGAGGGGGAGAGAGGGGAAAATAGGAGAAAAAAAGAGAGGAGGAGAGGGGGGAGAGAAAGAGGAGGAGAGGGGAGAGAAAGAGGGGGAGAGAGAGAGAGAAAGAGGGGGAGAGGGGAGAGAAAGAGGAGGAGAGGGGAGAGAAAGAGGAGGAGAGGGGAGAGAAAGAGGAGGAGAGGGTAGAGAAAGAGGAGGAGAGGGGAGAGAGAGAGAGGAGGAGAGGGGAGAGAGAGGGAAAGGAGGAGAGGGGAGAGAGAGGGAAAGGAACAGAGGGGGGAGAGAGAGAGAGGGGAAGGGAAAGGGGGAGGGGGAGAGAGGGAGGGAGGGAAAGGAGGAGAGAGAGAGATATTGATAGCTGGGGGGGGGGGGGGGGCGGAGGAGACAGGGCTGCTTTTTGAAATCATGGGGCCCTATACAGCCTACCTCCGTGGTTCTCAACCCTGTCCCCTCAAGTACCCCTTTCACACTGGGGCGCTTTACAGGCAATACAGCGCTTAAAATAGTGCCTGTAAAGAGCCGCTCCTGTCTCTCCAGTGTGAAAGCCGGAGGGCAGGACGGTAGAAAAACACCTGCAAGCAGCATCTTTGGAGCTGCTGAATGGGCACCGCTGCGTTTTCCTGATCGTTTTAACCCTTTTTCGGCTGCTACCGGTGGTTAAAACCGCCCTGCTAGCGGCCGAATAGCGCTGTTAAAACAACAGTAAAGCGGCGCTGTTTTACCGCCGGCACCGCCCCAGTGTGAAAGGCTCTTAGATAAAATAGCTGTCCAAAATTCCAAGCCATTGACTTTAACCACTTCCGGACCGCCGCACGCCGATATACGTCCTAAGTTTGAAGAAGGATATCTTTGTTATGGCAGCAGCTGGCTGCCGTAACCCCGGTATCCTCTTCTTCGGCCGGCGGTCCGGTTTCCGATAATAGTGGTCTCTGTGGCGGATTCGCCGCGAAGATCACTTATCGGTGGCGGGAGAGGGGGGGGGGGTCAGTATACTCACACTGTTCCTGTATATAAATTATATAGGGGGGTCGTTAGGTATACTTACACTGTTCCTATATAGAAATGATATAGGGGGGGGGGGGGGTCAGTACACTCACACTGTTCCTATATAGAAATGATATGAGGGGGGGGTCAGTATACTCACACTGTTCCTATACATAGATGATATGGGGTGGGGGGGGGTCAGTATACTCACACTGTTCCTATATAGGAAATTATATGGGGGGGGGGGGTCAGTATAGTCACACTGTTCCTATATAGAAATGATATGGGGGGTCAGTATACTCACATTGTTCCTCACACTGTTCCTATATATAAATGATATGGGGGGGGGTCAGTATACTCACACTGTTCCTATATATAAATGATATGGGGGGGGGGCGGTCAGTATACTCACACTGTTCCTATATATAGATGATATGGGGGGTCAGTATACTCACACTGTTCCTATATAGAAATGATATGGGCGGTCAGTATACTCACACTGTTCCTATATATAGATGATATGGGGGGTCAGTATACTCACACTGTTCCTATATAGAAATGATATGGGCGGTCAGTATACTCACACTGTTCCTATATAGAAATGATATGGGCGGTCAGTATACTCACACTGTTCCTATATAGAAATGATATGGGCAGTCAGTATACTCACATTGTTCCTCACACTGTTTCTATATAGAAATGATAGGGGGGGGGGGGGTCAGTATACTCACACTGTTCCTATATATAGATGATATGGGGGGGGGGTCAGTATACTCACACTGTTCCTGTATATAAATGATATGGGGGGGGGGGGGGTCAGTATACTCACACTGTTCCTATATATAGATGATATGGGGGTCAGTATACTCACACTGTTCCTATATATAGATGATATGGGGGGTCAGTATACTCACACTAATCCTATATAGAAATGATATGGGCGGTCAGTATACTCACACTGTTCCTATATAGAAATGATATGGGGGTCAGTATACTCACACTGTTCCTATATAGAAATGATATGGGCGGTCAGTATACTCATTGTTCCTCACACTGTTCCTATATAGAAATGATATGGGGGGGGGTCAGTATACTCACACTGTTCCTATATATAGATGATATGGGGGGGGGGCGGTCAGTATACTCACACTGTTCCTATATATAGATGATATGGGGGGGGGGTCAGTATACTCACACTGTTCCTATATAGAAATGATATGGGCGGTCAGTATACTCACACTGTTCCTATATAGAAATGATATGGGCGGTCAATTATACTCACATTGTTCCTCACACTGTTCCTATATAGAAATGATATGAGGGGGGGGGGTCAGTATACTCACACTGTTCCTGTATATAAATGATATGGGGGGGGGGGGGTCAGTATACTCACACTGTTCCTATATATAGATGATATGGGGGTCAGTATACTCACACTGTTCCTATATATAGATGATATGGGGGGTCAGTATACTCACACTAATCCTATATAGAAATGATATGGGCGGTCAGTATACTCACACTGTTCCTATATAGAAATGATATGGGGGTCAGTATACTCACACTGTTCCTATATAGAAATGATATGGGCGGTCAGTATACTCATTGTTCCTCACACTGTTCCTATATAGAAATGATATGGGGGGGTCAGTATACTCACACTGTACCTATATATAGATGATATGGGGGGGGCGGTCAGTATACTCACACTGTTCCTATATATAGATGATATGGGGGGGGGGTCAGTAAACTCACACTGTTCCTGTATATAAATGATATGGGGGGGGGTCAGTATCAGGGCCGGACTGGCCTACCGGGATACCGGGAAATATCCCGGTAGGCTGGCTGCACTGTACTACCGCTGGGGCCGCTCTCACTCACTGCCTGTGTCAGCATCAGCTGCAGCAGCGGCGGCCGCCGCTGCTGCACTATGCCAGCTGTGTCATGTGTCACTCACTGACTCACTCTCTGTGTGTGTCTCCGCTCTCCGGGGGGGGCGCTCACTGCCTGTGTCCTGACTGAGTGACGCTGAGTGAGCCGCCGCTGCTGCACTATGCCATGGCTGCCTCCCTGTGTGTCACTCGTCACTGTCTCCTCCGTTCGCGCCGCCCACCACACTCATCATCATGGCTCAGCCTCGCTCTGTCTGTGTGCCTGAGGGGGAGGAGCAGGAGGAGAACGCCGTGCTGCTGCTTCATTTTACCTCGTTCCGTGCTGCGCCAGCCAGCACCGCCCACTATCTGCACGAGGAGAGGATTTCAGTGAATGGCCGGCAGCAGCTGCTACAGCACAAGAATCAAGGTATCTCTCTCTCTCTCTCTCTCTCTCTCTCTCAAACGCTGCCACTGTGCCCATAGATTGCCAACACTGTGCCCATTAAACGCAGCCACTGTACCCATCAATTGCAGCCACTGTGCCCATTAAACGCAGCCACTGTACCATCAAACGCAGCCACTGTACCCATCAATTGCCACCACTGTGCCCATTAAACGCAGCCACTGTACCATCAAACGCAGCCACTGTACCATCAACACAGCCGCCCACTGTACCCATAAATTGCCACCACTGTGCCCATTAAACGCTGCCACTGTACCATCAAACGCAGCCACTGTACCATCAAACGCAGCCACTGTACCCATCAATTGCAGCCACTGTGCCCATCAAACGCAGCCACTGTACCATCAAACGCAGCCACTACCCATAAATTGCCACCACTGTGCCCATCAAACGCAGCCACTGTACCATCAAAGGCAGCCACTGTACCATCAAAGGCAGCCACTGTACCATCAAACGCAGCCACTGTACCCATAAATTGCCACCACTGTGCCCATTAAATGCAGCCACTGTACCATCAAACGCAGCCACTGTACCCATCAATTGCCACCACTGTGCCCACTAAACGCAGCCACTGTACCATCAAACGCAGCCACTGTACCATCAAACACAGCCGCCCACTGTACCCATAAATTGCCACCACTGTGCCCATTAAACGCTGCCACTGTACCATCAAACGCAGCCACTGTACCCATCAATTGCAGCCACTGTGCCCATCAAACGCAGCCACTGTACCATCAAACGCAGCCACTACCCATAAATTGCCACCACTGTGCCCATCAAACGCAGCCACTGTACCATCAAAGGCAGCCACTGTACCATCAAATGCAGCCACTGTACCCATAAATTGCCACCACTGTGCCCATTAAACGCAGCCACTGTACCATCAAACGCAGCCACTGTACCCATCAATTGCCACCACTGTGCCCATTAAACGCAGCCACTGTACCATCAAACGCAGCCACTGTACCATCAAACACAGCCGCCCACTGTACCCATAAATTGCCACCACTGTGCCCATTAAACGCAGCCACTGTACCATCAAACGCAGCCACTGTACCATCAAACGCAGCCACTGTACCCATCAATTGCAGCCACTGTGCCCATCAAACGCAGCCACTGTACCATCAAACGCAGCCACTGTACCCATAAATTGCCACCACTGTGCCCATTAAACGCAGCCACTGTACCATCAAACGCAGCCACTGTACCCATAAATTGCCACCACTGTGCCCATCAAACGCAGCCACTGTACCCATAAATTGCCACCACTGTGCCCATTAAACACTGCCACTGTACCATCAAACGCAGCCACTGTACCATCAAACGCAGCCACTGTACCCATAAATTGCCACCACTGTGCCCATTAAACGCTGCCACTGTACCATCACACGCAGCCACTGTACCATCAATCGCAGCCACTGTACCCATAAATTGCCACCACTGTGCCCATTAAACGCTGCCACTGTACCATCAAACGCAGCCACTGTACCATCAAACGCAGCCACTGTACCCATAAATTGCCACCACTGTGCCCATCACACGCAGCCACTGTACCATCAAATGCAGCCACTGTACCCATCAATTGCAGCCACTGTGCCCATTAAACGCTGCCACTGTACCATCAAACGCAGCCACTGTACCCATAAATTGCCACCACTGTGCCCATCACACGCAGCCACTGTACCATCAATTGCAGCCACTGTGCCCATTAAACGCTGCCACTGTACCATCAAACGCAGCCACTGTACCATCAAACGCAGCCACTGCACCATCAAATGCAGCCACTGTACCCATAAATTGCCACCACTGTGCCCATTAAACGCTGCCACTGTACCATCAAACGCAGCCACTGTACCATCAAACGCAGCCACTGTGCCCATAAATTGCCACCACTGTGCCCATTAAACGCTGCCACTGTACCATCACACGCAGCCACTGTACCATCAATCGCAGCCACTGTACCCATAAATTGCCACCACTGTGCCCATCAAACGCAGCAACTGTACCATCAAACGCAGCCACTGTACCATCAAACGCAGCCACTGTACCCATAAATTGCCACCACTGTGCCCATTAAACACAGCCACTGTGCCCATCAAACGCAGCCACTGTACCATCAAACGCAGCCACTGTACCCATAAATTGCCACCACTGTGCCCATTAAACGCTGCCACTGTACCATCAAACGCAGCCACTGTACCATCAAATGCAGCCACTGTACCCATAAATTGCCACCACTGTGCCCATTAAACGCTGCCACTGTACCATCACACGCAGCCACTGTACCATCAAATGCAGCCACTGTACCCATCAATTGCAGCCACTGTGCCCATCAAACGCAGCCACTGTACCATCAAACGCAGCCACTGTACCATCAAACGCAGCCACTGTACCCATAAATTGCCACCACTGTGCCCATTAAACGCTGCCACTGTACCATCACACGCAGCCACTGTACCATCAAATGCAGCCACTGTACCCATCAATTGCAGCCACTGTGCCCATCAAACGCAGCCACTGTACCATCAAACGCAGCCACTGTACCATCAAACGCAGCCACTGTACCCATAAATTGCCACCACTGTGCCCATTAAACACAGCCACTGTGCCCATCAAACGCAGCCACTGTACCCATAAATTGCCGCCACTGTGCCCATCAAACGCAGCCACTGTGCCCATCAAACGCAGCCACTGTGCCCATCAAACGCAGCCACTGTAACCATCAATTGCCACCAGTTTGCCCATTAAATCCTGCCAGTGTCCCCCCCGCCCGGCACTTACCTGTCTCAGGTCAGCGTGTTGCTCCACGCTCCCTCCGATCATCCGAATCACAGCGCCTGACGCTTCAGCCAATCAGGTGACAGGTAACCAGACCCAGTGCACCTGATTGGCTGAGAGGCGGGTCAGTGTTAGGGAAGCGATTTATTTGATTTCCTAACACAGCACTGTGTAAGCAGCGAACGCACAGCAGTGTGCCCGCTGTTTACCAATTTGGAAGCCTATTAGAGCTGACGGCTCTAATCAGGCACTTCTAAAAACACCCCCGCCGCTGTAATTCACATGCCCGATGCCCGACAAGGGTGCCGGACACCTGAATAGGGGGCGGCAGCAGCGACAATAGATAGATTCATGCAATGCATGAATCTGTCTATCGAAGATTGACGGGTGCAATGGACGCACCGCCACTGCCCAGTTGTATTTCCCCTGGGTGGGGAAATCCACCATGTTTTATATTATACATTCCTATACAATGTGTGCACTATAAAAAGGAGGTAGGCTTTTTTATGTGTCTTATCTATATATAATGCACTCTTCAAATGTGCTTTAAAATGCATGGTTTTCCATTTTATGAACAAGAAAATAATAACGTTATGCTGTTGGTTGGGTATATTAATGCTATGGGGCTGGTATGACATTTTTTCCAGGGCTGGTTTTCATTCCCAGTCCGGCTCTGGTCAGTATACTCACACTGTTCCTGTATATAAATGATATGGGGGTCAGTATACTCACACTGTTCCTATATATAGATGATATGGGGGGGGGGGTCAGTATACTCACACTGTTCCTGTATATAAATGATATGGGGGTCAGTATACTCACACTGTTCCTATATATAGATGATATGGGGGGGGGGTCAGTATACTCACACTGTTCCTGTATATAAATGATATGGGGGTCAGTATACTCACACTGTTCCTCACACATCTCCTATACAGACAGCCCGGGGGAGGAGGGATCTGTGATCTCCCTCTATCTGACCATTCACACCAGCAGATTCGGCTTCCCCCGGACTAAACGGCAGACGGAATTAATCTCCCCTCTCCCTATCTATGCTCACAGGGTGATATTTTATGTGTATTTATGACTTAGAGCCCGTTGGGATGATGTTTGATTTTTTTTTCCTGTGTGGAATGTGCGGTCGGGAAGCGGCAGCCGGCTTTACCTTCCATCAGACAGCAAAACACAAACAATAATGGCGACCCCGAGGTTTGTAGGGGGGACGTGATCCTGGGGAGCCGAGCAGTGCCGGGCCTAGAGGGGATATCCGCTGAGGGACAGCTGGGTACAGAGAAGTGGAGTAGCCGAGGCTGTGCGGGTGAGCTGGGCCCAGGCCGGGCCTCCATTACCATAGAGAGAAGGAGGAGGAGTGGAATGAGAAGAGGTGAGGTGATCGCTCATACAGGCCTCACATACACTGACAGACCTGTGTGTATTCATAGGACCTGGACAGGTACTGATATCCTTCACACCATCAGGGGACTTCAATAAACCATTCTGGGGGTTTGGACCCTTTAAAATGGGCAGACCCTGATTCCAGAAAAGCATGCAGCAGGTTAATTCTGTGTTTAATACGGAAAGAAATGCAAAAAGTTAAAGATTGTGAACAGGCGGGCTTTTTATTGCGGAGGGGGACATGCAATGCTGCTTCTGCAATAAAATACACTTACCTGCGTGTTTGCAATCCCCTATGTGCATGCGCTGCTCAGTTTTCAATACGGCAGAAGACCGGCATATGAAAGAAGCCAGGGAGAGGACCACCCCCCCCCCACTGAGAGGAAAGGACCATCAAGGAGAGGACCACTCCACCAAGAGGAAAGGACCCCTCGAGGGGAGAGGAACCCCGAGGGGAGGGACCTTGCAGGCATTAGACTGCTGGAGCAGAAGTATTTGTGCTTTTTAGTACCACTTTAAAGCGTAATTCCACCCAAAAGTGGAACTTCTGCTTATCTGGTTACCCCCCTCCCCTCCAGTGTCACATTTTGCATCTTTCACGGAGGAGAGGATACCTGTCTAATACAGGTATTTGCTCCCACTTCCAGACGAAATGCCATGTCCGCCTCCCCCTCCTCCTTGCCACTGTCTTCTTTAAGACACACAGGTCTCAGAAGACAGCAGGGACCAGCCAAAACGGGCAGTGCGACTTGCGCATGCGCAGTAGGGAAACAGGTTGTGAAGGCTTCACTTCCTGATTCCCTTACTTAACCTCCCTGGCGGTATGGTTATGTCAGATTTTTGCGTCTCAAAGCATACAATTGTCTTGCATAGAAATTTGGCGTTTTATATTGTAGGCCTGTAATTCTTAGTAATAACACACTTAGATCTGTCCAAACAAGAGTCTAGTAGATATCCCGGGTATGATAAAATTTGAAACACAAAATCATAAATTATAATATAATAAATAACTATAAATAATTATAAAAAATAATATAACAATAATAAAATGAATTTCCCCACGATTCACTATCGCTCAATTCTGCAAGTGTTCTAATTTATTATCGCTGTTTTCTAGCTGGTCTAAAACCACTTTTGACGTAAAGGGACACTTTTTGGTTGCTATGGACAATCTCCAGTTTCCAGGCAGAAAGAACAGTATATATAATATAAAACTGCATGCAGGACACTGGACAAAGCATTGGGGACAAAAGGGAGGTGAAATAATTCCATACAGTAATGTAATCTGTAAGTACTGTATGTGTTATGAATTTTCTATTTTTTTTTTAATTTGTCACTGGGCTCCGCCCCTGTGCGTCGCGATGCTCGCAGGGAACGGAGCCCGGCACACAGAGGCTTCGGGCGGAGGACAGAGCCCATGGACACAGCGGGGGGACATCGCAGGATCCTGGGGACAAGGTAAGTACACTGCACCAGGATCCTGCAATGCAATCCCGAGTGTGGCTCTGGGTTACCGCTAATGGTGCTGAAATTTAACCCCGAGCTACACTCGGGAACACCACCAGAGAGGTTAAGATGGCGGCGCCTCCACCCAGAGCCGAGAGACGAGTCAGCTTCTGGTGAGGACATCACGGGTGCCCTGGACAGGTAAGTGTCCTTATTTTAAAAGTCAGCAGCTGCAGTATTTGTAGCTGCTGACTTTTTACAGTTTTTTTTTTTTTTGCAGGCGGAACTCCGCTTTAACCTCTTGCCGACCGTGCTATAGACCAAAGAATGGCTACAGCACAGCCGGCCAATTCTGTGAGGCCATCGTATGACGGCCTCCCGAGATCGCACCACCTGCATCGCACACTATGATCCTCCGCACACTGCTGATCACAGATTGAGGTAAAGGGCTTGTCAGCGGCTCTTTACCAGGTGATCAACTGTGTCCAGTAAGGATGGGCTCAGGCGTGTTCAGAGCTCCACGTGCCCGAGCCCACCAGGAAGCTTGCACTGCGCAGCGCTAATCGCAGGCAGTGAGACATTTCCCGGTCTGCGGCTACACGGATTGGGAAATGTCTCACTGCCTGTGATTAGCGCTGCACAGTGTAAGCTTCTTGGCGGACTCAGGCATGTGGAGCTGCGAACACGCCTGAGCCCATCCTTAGTGTCCGGTGACGGCCGATCACAATGTAAACCGCATGAGGAATGGAGAAGAGAGCCGATCATCGGCTTGTGTAAAAGGGACATCTACACTGATGATTAGGGCACAAATTTTAGAATGAACCATGAAATATTATAATATTTTTTATTTTTTTTGTATTACTATATTTTCAGCCTGGGTTCACACTATTGCGATGCAGGAACTAGCGCAATCCCCCGATTCATATCGCCGTGTGAACTGTGAATTTGGACAGGAATTGGATTGCTTGGGTGTCAGCACCCACGCGATCTTATTCCAGTGCGGGGTAAAATAAAAAGCTTCCTGCAGCATTTTTGTGCAAAGGTCTTGTCTCTCCTCTAGCTTTTGAAGTGACTGTGGAAGGAGAAACAGCCGACCCATAAGCTCTTGTCACTCTGCTCTCTCTTTCTATCAGCATGCTCCTTATTAACACATGAGCACTATAGTGTAACTGATTGGCTCCTTGTGTTGTTTCTCCCTCTCCCAGTCTGCAAGTCTATAAGGCAATATAAAATACTGATACCAGTTCAAATTCAGGTACTTGCGTAGAAAACATACATTTAACGATGTATTTCTTAATACAGAGCTTCAATATATTGTGTCTTCTATATCTGCCTGGAATTCAGCATAAAGTGGTTCTAAAAGCTGAAGGTTTTTTACTTTCATGCATTCTAGGCATGGAGGTAAGAAACCTTCAGTGTTCAGCTCCCTCTTAATACTTCCCTAAGCCAATCTCAATCCAGCGACGTGCACAAAAGCAGCTGCTCTCCCGGGTCTCTCCCTCTTCATTGGCTGAGATACAGCAGCCATTGGCTCCTGCTGTTCTCAATCACAGCCAGTGAGAAAAGAGCAAAGGTTGGGGCTGAGCTACACTCTTTGTGTTATGGACACAGAGAGCTGGCTCAGGAGTAGGCATGCATGAGTGCCTCCATAGCAAGCAGCTTGCTTTAGGGGCATTCAGCAAAGGGATGGCGCCCAGAGTGCCAGCGAAGGAGCCAAGAAGAGGAGGATCAAGGCTGCTCTGTGCAAATCTGTGCCAGACACAGGAACAAGGTATTCGACTGGGAATTGCACCCTGGAACTAGACGACACTAGCTTAGGTGCAAACGGGAACCACTCTATTGAACAGAAATACAGGTTTTTATACACTTCAAAAAAGGGGGCAGTCACCACATGAACAATGCAAACTTCAAACAGCAATCTAATTGACAGCTAACCGTAGTAAATTAACAACAGCTAGGCACCTAGACACGCCTTTATTAATCAGGGAGTACCAACTACAGACTGTCCAGCAATGGTTCTCCAGCATTTAAGAAGACCCAGATGTGTCCAAATCTCATTACCAAGCTTTCTTTTCACATCCATCTTCTCACCGAGTTTCAAGTTTGCAGAGACCATCATGGCTTCCTTGGCTGTTAAACTGGTTGTAAAGGCAGAAGGTTTTTTTTATCTTAATGCATTCTTTTCATTAAGATAAAAAAAACCTTCTGTGTGCAGCAGCCCCCCAATACTTAAATGAGCCCCCTCTCTATCCAGCGATGTGCACGAGTACTGTGGCCGTCCGCCAATCAGGAGAGAGGGGGGGGGGGCGAGGCTGAACCGCAGCTCCATGTCTGAATGGACACAGGGAGCTGTGGCTCGGCTCGGGTGCCCCCATAGCAAGCTGCTTGCTGTAGGGGCACTCAACAGGAGGGAGGGGCCAGGAGCAAAGAAAAGGGACCTGAGAAGACGATCTGGGCTGCTCTGTGCAAAACTACACAGAGCAGGTAAGTATAACATGTTTGTTGTTTTTAAAGCCAAAAAAAGGAGACTTTAGTATCACTTTAAATGTGGTAGTAACATGTCATCTTGCATTGTATAACGGCATCTTCCTGAATGCCTGTAGCATCCTCAAAAGCCAGGGCCCATAGCAAGAAATTACCCTGCAGGTAGGGTACCCCCCCCCCCCCCCCCAGAAGCCCCTGTCCCATTTGGGTCTGTCACAAAAGCCATTGCCCCGAGCAGGTAATTATAACACGTATTTTTTATTTATTTTTTTTATTCCTTTACAAACACAAAGTTTCTTTAGATGGTTGAAGGAAAACGCATAGTTTGAGTTTGTGCTTTTTGTAAAGCACATTGTTTGAGTTATTAATGCACTGCTTATTTCACAGTTCTTTCTGCTATGACTTTTATCTTTTTGTATTGTTCTTCCATATTTTTGTTAATGCAGCAAATCTACATATCTGTAGAATAGATTAACCACTAGAGGGAATTGTGTATTTCATGGCATTCACTCACTCTCTCTTCTTAAAACCGGTTAACTGAGGAGATATCAGCCATTCACGGAGTGCATTGTTTTTATTACATCAGCAGAATCGCCCACTTTCATTGTGACAGCAGTAAATTAAACCACTGCACTGCAAAACAGGGAGGAGAGCCTGAATATGTAATCACTGAGCAATACAAGAAACCTGCACAGAGAACATATGCAGGCTGCCTTTTCTGAAGTCTGCATTTCAAAAGGCTAGTTACCTGCCTGGTATGCTTCTTCAAAGGTTCCATGCAGATTAGGAGCTCTGACTTTACTCCCTGCTCATTCTCCCCTTGAGGTACAGTGTGCTTTTGTGTTTTTGGGGGAGTTGACTTTGTTTTGTTTTCTTCTGGCCAGGCACATTAAACACTTAAGGACCAGCCTCGTTTTGGATTTTAGGTGTTTACATGTTTAAAACAGTTTTTTTTGCTAGAAAATTACTTAGAACCCCCAAACATTATATATTGTTTTTTTTTCTGACACCCTAGAGAATAAAATGGCGGTTATTGCAATACTTCTTTTCACACCGCGCAGCGGTCTTACAAGCGCGCTTTTTTTTGGGAAAAAATTCACTTTTTTAAATAAAAAAAATAAGACAACAGTAAAGTTAGCCCAATTTTTTTTTTACATTGTGAAATATGTTACGCCGAGTAAATTGATACCCAACATGTCATGCTTCAAAATTGCGCCCGCTCGTGGAATGGCGCCAAACTTTTACCCTCAAAAATCTCCAAAGGCGACGTTTAAAAAATTCTACAGGTTGCATGTTTTGCGTTACAGAGGAGGTCTACGGCTAGAATTATTGCTCTTGCTCTACCGGTCACGGCGATACCTCACGTGTGTGGTTTGACCACGGCTTTCATATGCGAGCGCTACTCATGTATGCGTTCGCTTTTGAGCGCGAGCTCGTCGGGACGGGGGGGGGGGGGGGGTGTAAAAAAAAAAAAAAAATTATTATTTATTTTACATGATTTTATTTATATTTACACTTTTTTTTTTTTTTTTTTTTTTAATTGTCACTTTTATTCCTATTACAAGGAATGTAAACATCCCTTGTAATAGAAAAAAAGCATGACAGGTCCTCTTAAATATGAGATCCGGGGGTCAAAAAGACCTCACATCTCATATTTACACTAAAATGCAATAAAAAAAAAAAAAAATGACATGAAAAAAAAATGTGCCTTTAAGACGTATGGGCGGAAGTGACGTTTTGACGTCGCTTCCGCCCTGCAGTGTCACGGAGACGAGTGGGCGCCATCTTAGCCTCACTCATCTCCAGGCACAGCAAGGAGACAGACGCGATCGCCTCCTCCACTACCGACGGCTCCGGTTAGCGGCGGAGGGCACCGGATCGCGGCGTGAGGGGGGGGGCCCCCTCTCCCGCCACCGATAAAAGTGATCTCGTGGCGAATCTGCCACAGAGACCACTTTTATCTTAAAGTCGACTGCCGCATGAAAATGGGGATACCGGGGTTATGGCAGCTAGCTGTTGCCATAACGATATCCGCCGCCAAACTTTGGACGTACATCGGCGTGCGGCGGTCGGCAAGTGGTTTAAATCACACTATTCCCCCGGCAGCGCTATTGTGTTCTGCAAGCAGGAGGTGGGGGTGCGGGGAGACTGCCAGGCCAGCAGAACACAATGATTACTGCTAGTGTCTGTAGCCGCTGGCGGTAATTGAATGTACAAAATCTGACAGGCTGGTTGTACCCCAATTTGATCGAAGGGTCGACTTGAGTATCATCATACTGCCCATACATGGATCGAATCTCAGCTGATTTAGCAAGAATTTTGATCCATGTATGGCCTGCTTTAGGCTCCGTTCACACTATGATGTGCATCTCGGGCATAGTCGCCGTGATTCTGCCCGTGATACCGATTTGACGCAAATCATGGGGCACCCTTGCGATCCCTGTTATATTTAGTGGCACTCAAATCGTGGTGCGATTTTGCTGTGATTGTCACCTGACAATTCATTGTAAAGTCGCACCAACAGAATCGCGGAACGCCTGTTGCCCAAAAGAAGAAATAAACAATAGACAAGAGTTCCAAACTTTCTCCAAGATAAAAAGAAACGGCTATAAATAGCTCTGTGCGGCTTTTATTCAAAGAGCCCTTGCACACTGGGGCGGTTTGCAGGCGCTATTGCGCTAATAATAGCGCCTGCAAACCGCCCCGAAAGTGCCGCTACTGTCATTCCAGTGTGAAAGCCCGAGGGCTTGCACACTGGAGCGATGCGCTGGCAGGACGGTAAAAAAAGTCCTGCTAGCCGCATCTTCGGAGCGGTGTGTATACCGCTCCTTTACCGCTCCTGCCCATTGAAATCAATGGGACGGCGCGGCTATACCGCCGGCAAAGCGCCTCTGCAGAGGCGCTTTGCGGTGGTATTTAACCCTTTCTCGGCCGCTAGCGGGGGGTAAAACCGCCCCGCTAGCGGCCGAATACCGACGGTAAAACGCCGCTAATAATAGCGGCGTTTTACCGCCAACGCCACCCCCCGCCCCAGTGTGCAAGGGCTCAAAGAGAAGACGTAATTTACAGGTTTCTTGTAACTGATATTGGATATATGTTACACCAGGATAAGGTGACAGTTATGATTGTCTAAGTCTAATGAAATTTGAAAGTAAAGATCGTTACCTTTATTGTTGCTCTATCCCACCTCCCTGTTACACAATAATAATTTTTTTTTTTTTTTCATTTTTTTTTTTTTTTAGTGGTGCGGTCCACCACTTCCTAATTCCTTGCCTAGGCATAAAAAAAAAACATAGGGCTTCCCCCACTGACTCCTGGGGTGGCCAAGTCACACATCCTAGGAGTCAGTGTTTCAGTGAGGGGGTGCATGTGCAGACATGCCATGAATCTCTGCCATGTATTGTGGACCTTGCCTTGTGAAATCCCCCTCAACACATAGCCCTTGATGTCTAAACCGCTGGCAACAAAAGTTAGTACACCCCTAAATGAAAATGTCAAAATTGGGCCCAATTTGCCATTTTCCCTCCCCAGTGTCATGTGACTCGTTAGTGTTACAAGGTCTAAGGTGTGAATGGGGAGCAGGTGTGATCGTTCTCACTCTCTCATACTGGTCACTGGAAGTTCATCATGGCACCTCATGGCAAAGAACTCTCTGAGGATCTGAAAAAAAGAATTGTTGCTCTACATAAAGATGGCCTAGGCTATATGAAGATTGCTAAGAGCCTGAAACTGAGCTGCAGCACGGTGGCCAAGACCATACAGCGGTTTAACAGGACAGGTTCCACTCAGAACAGGCCTCGCCATGGTTGACCAAAGAGGTTGAGTGCACGTGCTCAGCATCGTATCCAGAGGTTGTCTTTGGGAAATAGATGTATGAGTGCTGCCAGCATTGCTGCAGAGGTTGAAGGGGTGGGGGGTCAGCCTGTCAGTGCTCAGACCATACGCCGCACACTGCATCAAACTGGTCTTCATGGCTGTCGTCCCAGAAGGAAGCCTCTTCTAAAGATAATGCACAAGAAAACTCGCAAACAGTTTGCTGAAGACAAGCAGACCAAGGACATGGATTACTGGAACCATGTCCTGTGATCTGATGAGACCAAGATACACTTATTTGGTTCAGATGGTGTCAAGCGTGTGTGGGGGCAACCAGGTGAGGAGTACAAAGACAAGTGTGTGTTGCCTACAGTCAAGCATGGTGGTGGGAGTGTCATGGTCTGGGGCTGCATGAGTGCTGCCGGGACTGAGGAGCTACAGTTCATTGAGGGAACCATGAATGCCAACATGTTACATGTACATGTAACATATCTGTATGGATGTCACACCACTTCCTCAAACTCAACTTGTCCAAAACCGAGCTTATAATATTTCCTCCCCCATGTGCCTCTTCCCCTGACTTTTCTCCCCACATGTCAGGGTGCTAGGTGTTATCCTGGACTCTAAACTCTCCTTTCGGCCCCACATCCAATCACTTTCCAAAGCTTGTCGCCTCAACCTCCGCAACATGTCTAAACTACACCCCTTTCTAACCAATGAAACCACAAAGCTCCTGATTCACTCCCTGGTTATCTCTCACCTTGACTACTGCAACTCCCTCCTCATTGGCTTCCCTTTAAATAGATTATCCCCCCTTCAGTCTATCATGAATGCTGCTGCCAGACTTATCCACCTTACAAACCGCTCAGTGTATGTTACCCCTCTCTGTCAATCCCTCCGTTGGCTGCCACTCGCCCAGTGAATTAAATTCAAAATACTAACAAGTTTCAAAGCCATCCACCACTCTGCCCCCAGCTACGTCACTAGCCTAGCCTCAAAATACCAACCTAATCACCCTCTCCGTTCCTCCCAGGACCTCCTGCTCTCTAGCTCCCTCACCACCTCCTCCCATATCCACCTCCAGGACTTCTCCCGAGCCTCGCCCATCCTCTGGAATTCCCTACCCCAATCTGTCAGACTGTCTCCAAATTTATCAACTTTTAGGTGATCCCTGAAAACTTTCCTCTTCAGAGAAGCCTATCCTGCCTCCATCTAACAACTGCACTATTTTCTCCATTAGCCCCCCCCCCCCCCCCCCCACAGCTATTACCCTTTTGTATAACTTGACCCTCCCTCCCAGATTGTAAGCTCTAACGAGCAGGGCTCTCCGATTTCCGATTCCCCCCTGTATTGAATTGTATTGTAATTGTACTGTATGCCCTAATGTTGTAAATCGCTGCGTAAACTGTTGGCGCTATATAAATCCTGTATAATAATAATGATGATGATGATAATAATGTAATCCTGAAGCAGAGCATGATCCCCTCCCTTCGGAGACTGGGCCGCAGGGCAGTATTCCAACATGAGAAGGACCCCAACCTCCGTCCCCCCCCACCCCAGGGTCCGTCCTTCCTTCCCTTCCTTCTATCCCCTTCTTTTACTACTTTCATTTTCTTTTTCCTTCTCTTCATTCAAGCCCGCAGGCTTAATTCTGCAGAGATTGGATATTTAATATAATATACGAATTGTCACAAACAGAGGTATGTTCTCCTCATTGAGGTTATTCAATTTAAGCTGACTTTGTTTTTGGTTCTTTTAGTTCCTCAATTTTTTTTTTTTTTTTTTGTATGAAACGTTACATGTTGCAACAATATCTTGCTATGTATTTTTTATTTTTTTAGTTATTCATGTGCGTTTGCAAAGATACTATTTCGTGCTGGTCCTATTTGGTTATGCCAGTAAATGCGAGTTGAGGATGTGCCTTGGTATGTCGCCTGGCCTCGGCTTAGAGTAGCCTGAGACCAGGCTTAAATTTTTTTTTTTTTTTTTGATCATTAGCTCTAATGGCCGGTCACCGGCAGCCATGTACCTGTTTATTGATGTTGTATCCATCACTGTTTTATACTGTTATGTTGATATATTTTTCAATAAAACCTTTGTACAAGAGAAGGACCCCAAACACACCTCCAAGACGACCACTGCCTTGCTAAAGAAGCTGAGGGTAAAGGTTATGGACTGGCCAAGCATGTCTCCAGACCTAAACCCTATTGAGCATCTGTGGGACATCCTCAAATGGAAGGTGGAGGAGCGCAAGGTCTCTAACATCTACCAGCTCCGTGATGTTGTCATGGAGGAGTGGAAGAGGACTCCAGTGGCAATCTGTGAAGCTCTGGTGAACTCCATGCCCAAGAGGGTTAAGGCAGTGCTGGAAAATGGTTGGCCCTCAAAATATTGACACTTTGGTCCCAGTTTGGACATTTTCACTTAGGGGTGTACTCACTTTTGTTGCCAGCGGTTTAGATATTAATGGCTCTGTGTTGGGTTATTTTGAGGGGACAGCAAATTTACACTGTTTTACAAGCTGTACACTCACTACTTTACATTGTAGCAAAGTGTCATTTCTTCAGAGTTGTCACATGAAAAGATATAATAAAATATTTACAAAAATGTGAGGGGTGTACTCACTTTTGTGAGATACTGTATACAGGCATACCCCACTTTTAAAGCGGGGTTCCACCCAAATTTTCAACATTATCTCTATGCATTCTCTTCCTTGCCTAGATGCTGACATGCTGTGTAAAAAAATTTAAATCGCCGTAATTACCTTTTATTTTCTAATCTTCTTAGCACTTCCTGGTTTTCCTCCCATGGGAGTAGGCGTGTTTCTAGCCTCTCCCAGACCTCCCACAGTCCCCTGGGAGCTAGTCTCAGGCTTCCCAGCATGCATTGTGCAACAGCATCATCACAACATCTCGGTGAATGCTGGGAGCACAGCATTCACCGCATCCAGGAAATACATGCTTGTGGGCTTCAAATGCCCACAATGAAAATGGAAACCGCCTTCAGTGAATTTTATAAGTTATTCTTTACAACGAAATCGGACACAGGCGGACTTATTACACAGAACATGTGAGTAGATAATCATGAGAAGAAAAGTTTGTGAATGAACTCCAAAAAAAAAAACCCGATAGATAGGTGGACCCCCGCTTTAAGTACACAATGGGGATTATTTACTAAAGCTAGAAAGTGCAAAATCAGGCTCACTTCTGCATAGAAACCAATGAGCTTTTAACCCCAGCTTGTTCAATTAAAGTGGAGGGCCACTCTAAAATAAAAAATAGCATGAAAAATCGTAAAAAAATTAAAAAAAAAAAAAAAACCATTTGAAGAATTTTTTTTTTTTTTTAAACTTACCTGAACCCTTGTTTCTAGGCAGTTAGCTACAGTGTTTGTAGCTGCTGACTTTTAATTTTTTTTTTTCCTGGCCGGAATCCCGCTTTAAGCTTTGGTAATAAAACCTGGAAGCTCATTGGTTTCTATGCAGAAGTGAGCCTGATTTTGCACTTTCTAGCTTCAGTAAATAATCCCCATTGTGTACTTAAAAGTGGGGTATGCCTGTATACAGTATCTCACAAAAGTGAGTACACCCCTCACATTTTTGTAAATATTTTATTCTATCTTTTCATGTGACAAGACTGAAGAAATGCCACTTTGCTACAATGTAAAGTAGTGAGTGTACAGCTTGTATAACAGTGTAAATTTGCTGTCCCCTCAAAATAACTCAACACACAGCCATCAATGTCTAAACCGCTGGCAACAAAAGTGAGTACACCCCTAAGTGAAAATGTCCAAATTGGGCCCAAAGTACATTTTTCAGGTTTTATTGAACCAAGAGAAACAATAACAATCCGGTTTCAATACCAGGGTGGATTTGATTTAAATCCCTAGCAAAAAGGTTTGACCCACTGTTGACTCACTGACAGTCCCATTCACTTTAATGGGACAGCTGGTGATGCGGCAGTGACACAACAAGGTGAGGGACGTGGCGGCAGCAGGTGAGTGGACGCCGCTAACAGGCGCTGCCATGATGGATGTGAAATGACAGGTGCTCTTTAAATGTAAGGACTTATTCTTGCTGGTAGTTAGAACCTTTTAATATTTGCTAACAAAATGAAGGTTTCCTATTTAGAATAATAAGCTGTCAGGTTAATAAAACGGCGATATCAGAATCGATTCAATCAGACAGATTGTAATGTACATAGATTTGCAAAACAATGGGATAAAGGAATATTCTTGAACTTTGTTTTATCTCCTGGTTACTGTGAAATTATGTGAATGCATCAATGCAGTGCATGTTATCTCAGCTTGCAGAGCTTGGATTCATTGAATGAGTTTACCGAAAATGTAAATATTGCAGAATATACAACCTCATGCTACATAACTAAGCTCAATTTCATGCTGAATAAACTAAATTATTCTATCTAAAGATGGTTTAATTTAAGATATGTTTTTACTCCCAAAAGCATTTTATTAAAAAAAAAATTGATAAAAAAAAAAAAAAAATCTGATCTAAATTTAAAAAAAATCATCCAAATTTTCTGATCTTGCCTGAAACTAGGCCACTACTGGAAAGAAGAACGAAGACTCGCTCAGTAATTCATAGACTTCCCGGGCCCTGATGATCCTGCCTTCTTCCTTCTCCCCTGCCCTCATATTCCCATCACTGACCTATAGGAAATCGGTCCGCCGTCACTTGCTTAATGCCGCCAAAGCCTGTATTGCTCTGTTGGAGGATCCAACCCCCCCCCCCCACCCCCCCTTCCATCTCCTTGTGGCTTAACAAGGTTGAGGACATCAACTCGCTACAGGATTTGGTACTTGTCACCCAGAATAGGTAGGAGCAATATATAAAAACATGGTCAGCTGCACCAGATTTTGCGCTCTCCTTTATCTTTGTCTTCACCTGTCTACTTGCTCTGGCCATAGAAATCAAGGCAACTACTATTGTTAAAATGAGCTCAGCAATGGGATCCCATATTTCTGTTTTCCTTTTAATTTTACTAATTATTGGCATCACTGGCACATTCTTCACTGCTGTGTACTTTTACCATTGGATGTGCTCAGTGAGGGAACACGGTGTTCCATGTGACAGAGTATGCCAGGTCTCTGAGCCTTTCATGTTCCTTCATGTTGTCTCTGCATGTCTTTTAATGTTTCAGGAGGTAGAAGTGCAGAGAATTAATAAGGATTAATTACTCCGGAACCCTCGGGAGTCCTCTCAGAGCTTCTCTTCAAATATGTAAACGAATATTTAGATTCTGTGGTGCCCGGGGGGTATATTTTGCAAAACTGCTGAGCATGGCAAGGTTGGCTTCAAAAAGCTGAGCCTGGTATCAGTCGGCCCCATAGGAAAGCAGGCAGGACGTGCGAACGTAATCTGTTGTCCCAGTGTGAGGTGTCCTAGTTAGCGCTTCTCTCTAAATATCACCTTCAGGCCATATGTAGTGTTAATTAGTGACCACCGAGCCTCTGTGTGGGTTTTGATTATTATAATATGCATGAATGTGCTGAGGTGGTCTAGAACAAGTTTCCTAAAATGAACTCGAAGAATCGTGGCTTGCTGATTAACTACTTCAATACCAGGCACTTACACCCCCTTCCTGCCCAAGCCAATTTTTAGCTTTCAGCGCTGTCGCTGCTTAAATGACAATTGCGCGGTCATGCTACACTGTACCCAAACAGAATTTTTATCATTTTGTTCCCACAAATAGAGCTTTTTTTTGGTGGTATTTGATCACCTCTGCGTTTTTTATTTTTTGCTAAGCGAATAAATAAAAAAGACCTAAAAGTTTGAAAAACAAAAAGTTTTTCTTTTTGTTTCTGTTATTAAATTTTGTAAATAAGTAAGTTTTTCTCCTTCACTGATAAGGTGGCACTGACAGGCACTGATAAGCGGCACTGGCAGGCATTGGGGATGGGCACTGATTGGCATTTTGGGTGAAAAGTGCAGCGCTTATGTGATCATATAAACCATAACAAATAATATGAGTACAAAAAACGTGAATAATAAATGGATGTGCTCAAAAATACTCCAAGCAGTCCTCTATTATGACATGTGATGTCTATAAACGGAGGAACTTGGACGTGTGATGTCCAAAAAAAGAAAAAAGTCAGTGACAAGCTTCAGTCATGTGTGATGATAATCCTCAACCACATGTGGATATAATATAGTGACAGTCTTTGAACCTCAAATATGTATGATGTAATAACAGTTAATAGTAGGTCCACCACCAAAGACACCAGAAGCTGCTTACCAGAGGGATTGAACTCAAATAGGTGTACATCTAGTGAGTCAATCAAGCTTTGTGGTATAATATACCAAGGGGATGCTCTATCCAGATATGACCTCCAAACAGATGTAAGGTATGGATGGACTCAGTAGATATAGGTAGTCAGCCCCATCATTAAAAGAAAGAGGAAGGCATATAGTGTAACTCCGTATGGAAATTTTGATACATAAAAAGCAAAGGAAATACACTCATGTGTTTAGCAGTAAAATCAAGCGCTTGTATAAAAGACAATAGTGGTCTCAGCATATCCTTCCAACGCGTTTCGACTTAGAAGTCCTCATCTGGGGATGACGATCAACGGCTCTTCCTGTTTACATTGTGATCAGCTGTGATTGGACACGGCTGATCACGTGGTAAAGAGCCTCCATTAGAGGCTCTTTACCGAGATCGGTGTGTCGGACTGGCACACCGCACCACCGATCGCCATGATGGCGCGTGAGAGCGGTTGTTCTGGAGGGGCGGTATTAGACGTCCCTGCTGAACCGCCCAAGATACGAACCATCTATGGCTGGCTTAAAGTGGTTGTAAAGCCTCAAAGTTTTTCACCTTAATGCATTCTATGCTTTAAGGTGAAATACCTTCTGTGCTACAGCTCCCCCCCAGACCCCTCCCTTTTTTTCTTACCTGAGCCCGATCCAGCGATGTGCACAAGCACAGCGGCTCCAGACGCTGTCTCTCTCCACATTGGACAGACTGATAGCAGCTCCTTGCTCCTATCAATCAAATCCTGTGACGCGGGGCCATTGCTGAGTCCCGCTGTCTGTCAATGGATGCAGCCGCAGGACTCGGAGTGAGCCCGCTTGGGTGCCCTCATGGAAATCGGCTCCCAGAAGAGGAGGATCAGGGCTGCTCTGTGCAAAATGTTTTGTTATTTTTATTTAAAAAAAAGATTTACAAACCTTTTTAAGTTGGGGATTCAGATGAATGTTGCACAAGGGAGCTGCAAGTGGTCCAAGGCTGCTTTACTCTTGGAGAAACCAATCTAGTTTAGTTGGGGATCTAGCAAATTGGCATCCATCTGGGGTAGTTGAGGTGGTCCTTTAACCCCTTCATGCCAACATTACGCATATATGCGTCATCCTGCTTCAAGTGGTGGTTCCGGGTTGATGATTGATTACTGGTTTTTTTTAGAGCCGATTTGGCTAATCACTTGCTCAGCTGTTATTACAAGCAGCGGGAGGGGACGCAACTCATCCCCCCCCCCTCTCTTCTGCAGCTCGCCCAGGCCCTCCCACCGGGAGGCCAGGGCAACCAGCCGGCACGTCCGCTGGAGACCCAAATGAAGCCAGAATCGGCTATGATCGGGTCTCAGACCTAGTAAGCCGTTAGTTTACTGGAGCCTTAAAGGCGCCAGATATTAAAATGTCAGTATTCAAAACAGCCAAACTTGGAGTGCAAAGGAGGGATTTGGGGTCTTGGAGACCCCAGATCCCTCCAAAAAAAATACCTGACAGCAATGAAAGTGTTCAATTTTTTTTTTAAGTGTTAAAATAAAATAAAATAAATTAGAAATTTTTTTTAATTCAAAGCGCCCGCAATTGTAATTGGTGTTCAAACAACACATATGAGATATTGCTGCGATCGTTGAAGCAAGAGCAATAATTCTATCACTAGACCTCCTCTGTAACTCTTAACTGGTAACCAGTAAACGGTTTCAAAGCGCCAGCTATGGAGATTTTTAAGTACCGTAGTTTGTCGCCACTCCACGAGTGTGCGCAATTTTAAAGCATGGCGTGTTGGTTATCTATTTACTCGGCGTAACATCATCTTTCACATTATACAAAAAAATTGGGCTAACTTTTTACTGTGTTTTTGTTTGTTTGTTTTTTTTTTGTTTTTATTCATGAAATTGTATGTATTTTTCAAAAACAAGTTGCTTTTGTAAGACTGCTGAACAAATACAGTGCGACATAAAATATTGCAAAGACTGTCATTTTATTCTCTAGGGCCTCTACTGAAAAAATATATATAATGTTTAGGGGTTCTAAGTAATTTTCTTGCAAAAAATACTGATTTTATCTTGTAAGCAACAAATGTAAAAAAAAAAGATTAGTCCTCAAGGGGATAAAGTTCTCCTCACTAAGAAAAATAAATGCAATAAATGACTTCAAATGTATATAAGCACCAATCGCCATGTGGCTTCAGTTTAATTTACTACTGATTCCAGCTATCCATGTTTGTAGTGTATGCCAGAGAAAGGATCTCACAGATTGATTATTGGTCAGGTTTTTCTTTCCTTTTTGTGCACCATCCATTGAATTGTATTCTGTGAGCCGGTTCATGCATTGCTATTTGTCTCCTTGTGGTCTGGCTAACGTTGTTTTTCTCATGTTCAGGCCTACAGACACCATGGACTCAGACCTCAGCCCACAAGACCGGAAGGACTTGGACAAGTTTGTCAAATTTTTTGCCTTGAAGGTAAATTTAAAAAAAACTTCAAAACTTCAACATAAGTGTTTTTTTGATCAAGTTTTGTCAAAATCGAAAAATAACTGAATAAAATTTTTTTTTTTTTTTTCTTTTTCAAACAAATGCAGGGAATTTCATTTGAAAACACCCGAACGAATGTGGTAGAAACTGATTACTTTCTATCAGATTCTTTAATGGGATTCCTGTTTTTGATTGATTCCCATGTGATCACAATTATGCATTCAGTCTATGAAATCTATTTCATATATAAAATTGATCAGTGTTTTTCCGGTCGATCAGACTCATTAAGGTTGGTTGCATTTGGTATTTCAACAACCTTCCTATCATATTATTGATGGAAAATCGTTGAAATTTATGGTTGTAGGACTGGTCTCAGATCTGGTCCACCTTTTCCAAATCCTCACGTATCCCATCACAAAATTCAGCATACAAGGTTCTCGCCAGACAGTGTATCTGTCCCCTCCAGGACAGCTCACCTTAATCCTACAAACCCCAACATGTGCCTCAAGGAATGCAGCACGGTGTGCGATGTCATGCATATATGGTGGTCCTGCCGCTTTTGCAATTCTATTCTGAACATAAAACTACTGACTATTCTCAATACTTTTTCATACTCGAGTAAAAGAGAAGCCCCAGGCATACATGTGATATAAGGCCAACTGGATAGATTCCAACAAAATAAGGTAAACTATATTCTACCGGCAGACAAGCAAATATTTTCCTATTGTTAGAAAAAAAAATAGTCTCTTTTTTATTAAGAATTTAAACAAAGAATAAAGGCGTTTCTGGCAAACAACCAACACTCTAGCTACTTTACAGATTCCTAAAATTTATGTGTGAATGTCTTGGCTCACCACTAATCTTCCCACCGTAGATCCACAACACTATCGCGAGCCGCTGCTTACTGTAGGTTCACCTTGCAGTCTGACGCTTACCTTAAGCCCCGCCCCTTACCTACCTTTCTTCACTCCCCTCCTTTCTTTTTCTACACACTTGTTCTTCTTTTATTAGCACCCAAATCATTTGAGACCATTATATATATCACTCACCATACAGCCTCCATGCAACACATCCAAACTACACATGGGTGCTGTTGACTTGTCCACATGCCATATTGCTCTAGTAAGATTTATTTGCCTAATGCCCAGGTCTGCTGTTCCTGTTTTACCATATGAGTCTCCATAATTAGTGACCTTGCCAATGCATTCTCTATTATTTATAAAGCCTTCAGGGCTGGTTCACACCACAAGAACGCACTCCAGATCTGTTCCGGATGCGTTTCTGCATGTGTGTTTTTGGCACGTTCCAGTGCGTTTTTGATGCATTCCAGATGCTACTCCTTTTTTTTTTTTTCACTTTACTGGGTTCTGGTGTGTTTTTGATGCGTTCTAGTGCATTGTATGATGCGTTTTACTGCATTCCAGTACAGTCCGGTGCAGGAAAAATGCAGCATGTTTTCTACTGCATGTTCTACTTCTTCTTCTCCCCCCCCCCTTTTTTTTTTTTTTTTTTTTCCGGAAACTAGAAAGTCCTGGAACTGACTGCACTGGTGTGAACATGCCTCTGCCCATGGGTGTCATGCTTGTGGCTGTCAGTGTCTTGCTATGCCTCATGGGACTTTTAGTTCTGCAACAGCTGGAGGTCCGCTAATTGCATATCACCGGCCTAGGCCATCTTTTTGTAGAGCAACAATTCTTTTTTTTTCAGATCGTCAGGGAGTTCTTTGCCGTGAGGTGCCATGTTGAACTTTCAGTGACCAGTATGAGAGAGTGAGAGCGATAACGCCAAATTTAGCACACCTTCTCCCCATTCACACCTGAGACCTTGTAACACTAACTAGTCACATGAAATAGGCTAATTGGTCCCAATTTGGGCATTTTCACTTAGGGGTGTACTCACTTTTGTTGCCAGCGGTTTAGACATTAATGGCTGTGTGTTGAGTTATTTTGAGGGGACAGCAAATTTACACTATTATACAAGCTGTACACTCACTACTTTACATTGTAGCAAAGTGTCATTTCTTCAGAGTTGTCACATGAAAAGATAGACTAAAATATTTACAAAAATGTGAGGGGTGTACTCACTTTTGTGAGATACTGTATATTGGTAAAGCAGTGTCAGGTACCAATAGATCGCTACATACAGGCAGCTCAGGTAGATATCACATCATATGTTGAGTATGCAGCTGCTGGACTACAAGAACAATTGCAATGATAAGGCTGGAGTGAATATTGCAAAAGCAGTCCATACATCCCATCTAGATACTCATGATAGGAGATTTGCCAAGCATATGAGGTCTGGCCTGCAGTGTATGGATGATCCCATAGAGTTGGGTAACCTATCCCAAATTGCAACCGCAGCTGATATGACCACTGCATATACATCTGGGGTTTATGTGATATAGGTTACTCACGATCTTGCAGCAGAACAGTCTTATTATCCAGCAGCCATCATGGGTGATATCGGTCTCAGTTTAAACCTTGAGCAGTGCACCCTCTAGAGGCTGAAACCCTGCTGTGATGCTGATATTTAAATCAATGATGGCAATAAGTCCAGGCAGTCAAAGTAGCCCTCATGCTGGTAACTGATCGACAGTGTAGTGCTGGCCGGTTTCCGAAAGTGCTGGATTGAAGGCAGGCAAACAGGATCAAGAAGACATAGGGAGATGGGGACCCGTCCTTCCATCGCTTTAAGTCTTTAATTGCTTTGCAGTCAAACAGGATTAAAAGTTCAGTCGATATTAAATGACCACATGTATAGCCAGCTTCTTAGGTTTCCCACTTGTCCATTTGGTTGGGATTGCCTGCAAATTGTGTGTGTGTGTGGTCAGCAAATGCCTAGCCATTGATAATGGGGGTGGTGTGAAGTCCATCCATTGAAAAACATTTCAATAATCCATATAAGATTGTGTGTATTATGTGGATATTCCTGGCAGTGGTCTAATCTCATAGAAACAGTGTTGGTTCTTTGGAAACCACAGTGTTCATATACACAACATAGTTTCTCAATATGTAGGTATTGGCTGTACCATACATCCAATTAAAATAGGTCAGCGCCACTAGGCAATGAAAATTCCCTGCATCTGCGAAACGAAACTGTCCCCCTGGACAGATCCAAATAAAATCAATGACAACCAGTGCTCTTCAGATTGTTTGTTTGGTTTCTTTGCACATGGAAACTGTTTTTTGCTTATGAGCTTTTCCATTTTAAAGGAGGACTTTAAAGAAGACCATCTGAGGAGCACTGGTTGCCGTTGATTTTATTTGTACCATACATCGTTCACCCGTGTCTATGAATTAACTAATGATATTTTTTATATATCTGTATTTGTATTATACACACTCTGGCATTCATAGTGGGTAAGTTCTGTAGTCTGGCCTAAACTGTTTTTTTTTATGTACTAGTTCAGATGGGAAAATGAGGAATGTTTGACAAATGTCCTGAAGGGCAATGTCACTTATATGGATCTACTCTTAAACTTATGACCTTTTATTGAAACTCTCTTCATTCTACAGACTGTCCAGGTGATTGTCCAGGCTCGACTTGGAGACAAGATATGTACCCGTTCTTCCTCCTCTCCAACTGGTTCAGATTGGGTAAAACTTTTTTAAATATAGGTCAAAGTTTCAGTATAATCATTCTTTTCAGTTTAAAGAACATCACAGAGCACAATTTTCATCTGAAATTACAACATAGCATATAACCTGCGATTTCATTGAACCACCTCCTGTGAAACGGATTAGTGTGTTCATGGGGACCCATGTGTCTTCACGGGCTCATTTAAAAATAATACAAAAATAAGGAGCTATGAGCGACTCTTTCTCTGAAGCATGTTGTAACTGAGAGTGTTCCTACACCAGAATGGATGACTGCACTCTAGCCTGAAACTTAAAATTCCTTTATTGAATACTTTCCAAAAGTACAACAGGAAAATTTAGACCTTTTCACATTCCATGTTTAACTGCACTTAATCATAAAGTTCATTCTTAATCACTCTATAATTAAATGTTGTTAGTCATGAAATGCCTAAAGGTGAAGTGTGGAAAATTAAATAAACAAGCATACATACTCTCATCTATATGGCTGTGACATCGGTCCAATGCTGCATCTGTCCCCCACCAGCTCTAAGACCAAGAACTGAGCAATCGCATGACCGCTGATCACTCAGTTCTCAGTCTTCATAGAGCTCTATCCCTCCAGGGCTCACTGGAGCACCAGGCTGTGGAGGGGCGGCTGGCTCAGGCTCTCAGTGGTGTACTAAGAAGCTGAGCCGGCTGCTGGTCAGGCATGTGGGTGGATCCTGATGTTAAAGGCAGGATCCTTGCAGAGCCTGGACTGGCTGTGTGATGTCAGCTGACAGCGGGCTAACAGTTGTTGTCTTAACCAAGGTCACAGGGGTGCAGAAATAAGTGCACTCCTGTGACCCAGAAGAGAAGTATGGCCAAAAAGCTTTAGAGATACTTCTCTTTTAAGAGGTCCCATTTTTTTCCTGTTGTACTTTGCCTTATGGAATATATTCAGTAGGTTAGTTGAGTTTTACATTATAGTGCTGTCTTTCATTTGGGGAAGCAATATATTGTCAGTGACGAGCTGGGTGTGCACCTAATCTATTTGTGCAGGTAAGTCCCCTTTCACACTGCCCCGACTTTAAAGTCGCATGATTTTACAGTAATTTCGCAGCTGCGATTTCAGGGAATGCCTGTGTAAAATTGAGGTCTATGGACCTCAACTCGCATCAAAGTCAGACCAAAGTAGTACAGGGACTACTTTGAAGTCGCACAGATATGAATCGTACTCATTGGAAATCATGGGGTATGACTTGAAGTGTGAAAGGGGCCTAAGTGTGGATTGACCTAGAGAGGTATCTTTTTTTTTTTTTTTTTTTTTTTTTGTTCATAATGAGCATGCTTGAATCTCAACTAGGTAAAAAGAACTTATTTCCTATGTGTCATGCTCTCTGCCAAATTACTTCAGTCCATGAAAGCAGAAACACATATTTTTCCAGTTGAAAGCTGAGCTTCAGACAGATTGGGGGGAAAAAAAACAACAAAAAAACACCAATTAATGCAGTTATGTATTTATTTATTCAGGCTATATGCACATGAACATTTGCAGGCATAAAATATGCGTAGTCTAAAATATCCAGCATTTTCCTGCACCTAAGGTGTAGCAGGTAGAGTGTACAGCCGGCCATAAATGTGAATCCATTGCAGTAAAAACCTGCCAGTTTCTAATCTTAAAAACTAAGACTAGCTTTACATCTACACATTGCGGCAACACGTTAATTTTAATTGCCCCAATAAAATCTGTGTTGCAGCATAACAGAGTAAACGATAACCCACTACTGTGTGTCAGATGCACTGCATTGGAAAAAAAATGCAGGTCTGATTTTAGGCCTGGTATTCATTGGCAGCCCATTTAATTGAATTGTCTGCCTTGGCACACTAAATTGGACCTTACAGGTATGAAGGGGACCTAGAGAGAAAATAAATCAATAAGTAAAAGTGGAAAAAAAAAAAGCAACATTCTTAGCCTTCCCTTTTTATTTTCTTTGCTGTCTTTTGTCCACATCTAAATAACAGGTACACATTTAACAGGATTGTAACATCCTTCTAGATCTAGATTGTAAGCTCTAATGAGCAGGGCCCTCTGATCCCTCCTGTATTTGATTTGTATTGTAACTGTACTGTCTGCCCTCATGTTGTAAAGTGCTGCGCAAACTGTTGGCGCTATATAAATCCTGTATAATATAAATCCTGTATAATAATTAGAAAAAAACAAGTGGCACATAAATATTTTCCAAAACAGATTTTAGGAGGAAAAAATACTTTCCCGGGAATGCGGCTTCTGAAGCTTCTGGGAGGTGATGTCGGCTCAAGCACATTCTCTGATTTTTAAGGAATGTCCACTTCAAAAATGTGCTGCATCATTTGTTATGTTTATATTCAGTTTGTAAGCCTCAGGGCTCATGTACACGGGTGTTGTTTTCCCTGTGCTTGACACAAAATTCAGATGCAGGTTAGTAGATTCCCATGTACATGACATCTCAGCATTTCTTTAAATGCAGCATGTACAGTATGTTATTACGGTGTATTTAACCTGCTGGAAAAGCAGATTGAACTCAACCTTCTCTTGACAAATGGTTTGTTTTTTAGTCCAGTGTATGTGTTTGATGCCTATTGACATGAATCCCTGATTGGGATATTAATGTATTATTATTATTATTATTATTATTATTATTACACAGGATTTATATAGCGCCAACACTTTAGGGATTTTAGGTATGACACTCAAGGTATTAATTTTATATTTTTTTTTTGTTAGGCGAATTGCTTGTATAGATAATAGACTATGGGATGTTTTTCTGGTTTTGCTGATGGTTTTCCAGCGTTTATAGATTAAACATTTTGCCTTTTTGCAGTTTAACTTGGCAATCAAGGACATCCCTGAGGTTACCCAGGAAGCCAAGAAAGCCCTATCTGGTCAGCTGCCTGCAGTTGGACGCTCCATGTGTGTCGAAATTTCTTTAAAGACCTCAGAGGTATGACGGCTAAGAGTTTTTGAAGTAATAAGTATAAATCCACTTTTTATTGAAAAAAAAAAATCCTTTTTATGTCCAACAACCTTCATTTTGTGCTCTTATCTCCTGCTGTTTGAAATCTGCATGTGCATTCCATTTGCTTCCTAGGCACATAATCAGTCCCAGTGTTATGATGAGAGGCAAAGTGCTGGAAAAATCTTGTTCATGCACACATTGCAAACCACTACCAGCTTGCCATTCTACATGGACACAGGTTTACTTTAAAGAATAAGTTCACCTTTGGGAACATGTTACATGTCCCATCCATTTTCAGAGTGGAATATGTAACCTGTTCCCACTGCTGCAGCCGCTCCCCAACCCTATCGCCTCTAGTGACAGCGAGCGGGGGATCTTCTCCCTGAACCAGCTGTCACAATTTAAGAAGAAAAAAAAAAACGCCACAGAGTTCTGTGAATAAATTACAAGCACCGCAGATATTGCGGCTGTTGGCTGGCAGTTCTCAATGAACTATCAGTGCGCTGTTGAATGCTCTAGTAGTTCATTGAGTCTTTGGCCTCGTACACGCGGTTTGATTGTTGTACAACCGAGCGTCTGATTTTCATCCAAAGGGCATGTGCAGGATTTTGTCTAGCATACTAACTATCCACAAACGTGAACGTAGTGACGTACTATGGGAGTATAAAGAGGAAGTTCATTTCTCAAGTGCCACCCTTTTTGGGCCGCTTATGCTAATTGCATGTTAGTAGAAGTTGGTGGAATTTTGGTGAGCGTTGATTCGCGATTTTCATATCGTACAAACGAAATGCCTTTTTAAAATATGTTTGGCATAACTATATCTGTATCACCAGCAAAGCAGCTTCATTATAACCATTTCAGCCCCGGAAGAATTTACCCCCTTCCTGACCAGGCCATTTTTTTGCGATATGGCACTGCGTTGCTTTAACGGACAATTGCGCGGTCGTGCGACATTGTACCTAAACAAAATTGATGGTTTTTTTTCCCCCCACAAAGGTATTTGATCACCTCTGCGGTTTTTATTTTTTGCAGTTTAAACAAAAAAATACCGGTAAGTTTGAAAAAACACTATTTTGTACTTTTTGCTATAATAAATATCCCCAAATTTTTTTTTTTTTTTTAAATGTTTTTCTCAGTTTAGGCAGATATGTATTCTTCATATTTTTGGTAAAAAAAAAATCGCAATAAGCGTATTTTGAATGGTTTGTGCAAAAGTTATAGCGTCTACAAGATGGGGGATAGATTTATGTTTTTTTTTTTTTTTTTTTTTTTTTTTCTAGTAATGGCGGTGATCAGCGATTTATTTATATCGTGACTGCGACATTGCGGCGGACAGATCTTTTGACACTTTTTTGGGACCATTGACATTTATACAGTGATCAGAGCTAAAAATAGCCATTGATTACTGTATAAATGTCATTGGCAGGGAAGGGGTTAACTGTGTTCCCTAGGTGTGTTCTAACTGTGGGGGGCAATGGGACTGACTGTGGGTGGAAACTGATCGGTGTTCTTACTTAGTAGGAGCAAACGATCTGTCTCTATTCCCCTGAGAGAACCGGGATTTGTGTGTTTACACACACAGATCCCGGTTCTCGCTCTGTCACGAGCGATTGCGGGTGCCCGGGGGTCATCCTGCCCGCCTGGGCATGCGCAGCGGCTCTGGGGACACGCTGCAGGCGCGTGCGCCTGCTAAAGTGTCTTAAAGAGCCGACGTACAGCTACGATGGCTCGTGCAGGGAGCCAACCTGCTGCAGTATAACTGCGGCGGCTGGTCCGGAAACAGTTAAAGAAGATGAGAATTTCATCAGCTGCCACGTCATGACTGTTAATTCTAGATTACGAATGGTAGTTTACAGAACCAAACTGTTCCGGCTCGTTCCTTGATTCTGAGCATGCGTGTTTGTACTTTCGACTTTTGTGTGACGATTTCTGTACTGACCATCCAAAAATCAGATGTTGAGTTCACATCCAACAAAAAATTTATAGCCTGCAAATCCAGTTTCTGTCTGATGAAAAAGTCAAATCGGCTGTCGAAAGCACCGTACTGATGACCCGAAAATCCAAAAAGACAGCTCGTCTTGCGACTTTTCCCATCTGATTTTTTTTGTACCGTGTGTACGAGGCCCTGCTGTCAGTGTTCAACTGCCTGTACGAGGTATGAGCAGACAGCTTACACCAGGGGTGCCCAACATTTTGGAAGAGCGTGGGCCACAATGAGCAGAACGGATGCGGACACAGCCCGCTCTACTCTGTGGGCCTTCTGATCCACCCAGATGGAAGAGGACAGGTCCCCTTCTGTTTTTATTTAGCAGATTAGATTGGAGGTAGGTGGGTTTAAATGGACATAAGTCTATTTGCATCTGCCGCTCCTTGGAGATAAATGGAGGGTCCGATTGGGTTGGACCGATCGTGTGAAAGGGGCCTAAGGCTGCTTTCACACTGATATGCTGCGGTTTGCCCACCTGTGGCTTTCCTGCCGGTTAGCTGCACTTTGCCATAGACTTCTATTATATCCTGCAGGGGTGGTGCACTTTCTGAAAGCGCACCAAACCTACAGGTATTAACAGAAGTCTATGGCTTGGTGCAGGTAACCCGCAGGTGTACTGTGCTGCAGATCAGTTTAAAAGCAGCCCAGTAACCACTGCAGTGTGTTAGAGATATCTCGATATCTATGTCTCTAAATGCGCTTTTTTTTTTTTTTTTCTTCCAAGGTGAACTTATCCTTAAGCAGAGCACTGTAATGAATCCATTAAATACATATAATGTTGCTACTGTTGGCATATTAAAAAAATGCAGTGATTCATATCATCCTCTTGAATCCTAGAGACTCCATGGGGTTGGTTTACTAAAAGCAAATCCAATTTGCACTACAAGTGCAGTTGAAAGTGCAGTCGCTGTAGATCTGAGGGGGGCATGCAAGGAAAATAGGAAAAAAAAAAAAAAACGCATTTTAGGTTGCACATGATTGGATGATAGAAATCAGCAGAGATTCCCCTCACTTCAGATCTTCTCCTCAGATCGACAGCACTTCCAAGTGCACTTGTAGTGCAAAGTGTATTAGCCTTTAGTAAATCAACCCCCATGTCTGATCTCCACATGCAATTTAAGCAGGAGCCAATTAACCTACCAGCATGTCTTTGGATGCAAGCACAGGGATAACATATGGACTCCATGCAGAATAGTGTCTTGGCTGTGATTTGAACGGAGGACCCCGGTGCCGCAAGCCATGTGTGCTGACCCATTGTGTTTTCTGTGTAATGTTGATATACAGTTTGCTTCCCTCGAGCTGCAGAGGAACTACAGGTCCCTGTATGGTGGGGCTTATACTTTCTCAGTATGTTCAGGGTCCTGCCTATGACTCCTGCCCAAATATTAATCATAATTCTCAATATGTTGCAGGGTGATTCCATGGAACTTGAAGTGTGGTGTTTGGAAATGAATGAAAAGTTAGTGACTTTTTTTTTTTTTCTTTCTACTTCTGGGAAATACATTTGAAAGTGTCTTGTCATTTTGTTTTAGTGTGACCTTTTAAATATATGATTGCATTGTGCATTGTGTCTTGAGCATATTGTATGTTCTTCTGTGTGATTTTGTCTGGTAGCATAGATCTGAAATGTCACATTTGATGACTAATAACTTTTAATTCCTCCTAAATCCACCCAAATTCCAGATGTGTTTTCTCCCAATGGAAGATTCCTTCGCTAGTTACCTTCACCTTTTTCATTTTTGTTCTGATAAGTAAACACTAGATCCCCCAGGTATAACTGTTCTTAAAAGTGAAACTAAAAAAGTGGAACAAAAAAAACGTATTTTCTAGTTTTGGCTAGATCTGGGAAGGCTTAGAACCCTGTCAGATATTCTGGCCACCCCTTAATATTTGTCCTTTTGCTTTGTCCATGAGGTGGAAAATTGCTGGAATAGCTTTCTTTTTTTTTAGTTGGGAAATCCGACTTTATTAAGCTTTAATTGACAGATACATAATAAGCATTCACCGTGTACATATATTAGAAAGTAGGTATAAACTTTGCACATTAAATTTATTACAATCAGTTTTCTTAATAGCTGTATAGTTTGAGAAAGAACTATTACTAAGCATGTTACCACATCCCTAGAACGCACTTAGCTATATTTCTTTTCTTTTATTTCGCAGCCCTTACCTCTCCCTTCCTCCCACCAATTCTTATACGCTGTTTTATGTAACTGAGCAGCGTTGAGCCTTTAAGTACAGGTCTCCCCGTCTTCCAGCCATCTATCCCATACCTTTGAATATTTTTGTTGGCATCCTCTATGTATGTATATCAGCTTTTTGTATGGTAGTACATTGTTTACATCTCTTTTCCAGGACGACACTGTAGGGGGCAGAGACTGCATCCAGGTTTTAGCTATGGCTTTCCTGGCTATAAATAGGGTTTCATATATAAAGGTAGCCTGAAACTTGTCTATATCTGTATCAGGTAGCAGCCCCAGTATACACAGTTTTGGGTCTGATACCACTGGGGAACCCATTATATCATGTAGGAATTTTATCACTTGTTCCCAGTAATCCTGTACACATGGGCATTCCCATATCAAATGGTAAAAAGTTCCCGGTCCATGTGTACACATAAGGCATGTCGAGCTCTGTGATGGTTGGAATTTAGCTATCCTTTTGGGTGTCAAGTATGCTTGGTGAACAATATAGAGTTGTGTCAATCTGTCTGATAGCTTTGGCGATGACTGTTTAACGTTCTCTAAAATTTCGTCCCAGTCTGTGTCACTGATATCCCCCACATTCATTTCCCAACCTGATTTGGCCTTTTGGATTACTGCTGCTATTCTGGGGAGTCGGATAGTGTAATACAGATTTGAAATCAGCTTTTGAGGTTCAGTACCCATGATTATTTCCAGGACCTGTGGGTGAACAATAATATTTGCAGTGTCTCTTAGTTGGGAGCGCAGAGCATGGCGAAGTTGCAAGTATTTGAATAACAGGTGATGTGGTATTGAGTATTCGTTTTTAAGGGATTGGAACGTCTTGAGCCGTGTGTCATTCATAACCTGGTGAAGATATACTATTCCATACCTAGCCCATATATGCGGATCTGGGAGATTTTTGAGTTCTGGCAAGTGATTGTTGAGCCAGAGGGGGGTGTGGGAATGGATATGCCCTATTTTAAGCCTCTTTAAGGTTATTCCCCATATTTTCCGGTGGTGTGTTAGCATGCCCTCATTATATCGGATGGGTCGTGTGTTCGTTAGTCCCCCTCGGAAAATAGTTTGCAGCGGGGATGACAGTGGGCTTCTAGGGTCTTTGCATATCAACATTTGGTATCGCTGCATTTCTTCCTTGTTAAAGTAATACATGTGTGATAGTTGGGCGGCTATGTAATATTCCTGTAAATCTGGTAGTGCCATCCCCCCCATGGAGGTGGGGTTCTTAAGGATGTGCCATGCTAATTTATGTCTTCCGTGTCCCCATACAAACGAGTTAAGAATAGCCTCCATCTTTTTAAAGAACTTGGGGGGAATGTATAGTGGTGCGTGCCAGACCATGTATAGAATTTTAGGGAGTAGGATCATTTTGATGATGTTTATTCTGCCTGTTACCCCTAGGGGCAGTCTGGACCAGGCCTGGGTTTTGGTTTTTATCAGTTGGAACAGTGGCTCTACATTATTGGTAATGTAGTCTCCCAAATCCCGAGTAGCCACCACCCCCAAATATTTGATAGTGTCCACTCTGGCTAAGGGTAATTCTGGGTATGTGACCGACGGAGGGAAATGGTCTATGGGGAGAATTTGGGATTTATCCCAATTTATGCGCAGTCCCGAGAAACTGCCCATTTGTTCTATTATCCTTAACGCTGCCTGCAGCGATGGACCTTGATCTGCCAAGTACAAAATGGTGTCGTCCGCGTATAATCCTATTTTTTCCGTGTAGTTGTCGACGCGCAGGCCCACTATTTCAGTTTCCGCTCGAATAGCGATTGCCAATGGCTCAGCCGCCAGGGCATATAGAAGAGGGGAGAGGGGGCACCCCTGCCGAGTACCCCTCTCTAAGGGGAATTGTTTCGATAGACAGCCGTTTACGAATACTCTCGCTTTTGGTGTTTGGTACAGAATCTGCACCCATTTAATAAAGTTTTGTCCGAAACCGAATTCCCTCAAACATTTCCATAAAAAGCGCCACTCTACTGAGTCGAAGGCCTTGGCTGTATCCAAGGCTACTACTACTCTAGTTCCGTGATTGTCATGTTTTGCTTGGATATTCATGAATAGCCTCCTAACATTCATGGCCGTATTTTTCCCTGGCATAAAGCCAGTTTGGTCAGGGTGTATTAGTGACAAAATTGCCTTGTTAAGGCGTGATGCAAGTATCTTGGCTAATATTTTAATATCCACTTGCAGTAGGGATATGGGTCTGTACGATTCTGGGTACCGGGGGTCTTTTCCTGCTTTGGGTAGTACTATTATTTGTGCTTCCTGCATAGAGGGGGGGAGTGTCCCTTTATCAAAGATATTTTGGTATAGCTGTTTAAGTTTTGGAATAATTATCTCCGAGAAGGTGTCATAGAATTCTAGGGGCAGACCATCTAGTCCTGGTGCCTTTGATTTGGACATTTGGGATATAGCTTCTGCGATGTCATCTTGTGTTATTGGGGCTTCGAGCATCTCGATTTGTTCTAAATTAAGTTTGGGGAACTGTATTTTATGTAGATAGTTTTTAATTTCTTGTTGGGAGTGTGTGCTCTGTGATTTGTACAAATCACTGTAGAATGCCTGAAATCTGGCCGCAATCTGTGGGGGGTCTGTGACTATGTCTCCCTGAGGTGTAGTTAGGGAGACCACCACCGGAGGTTTGTCATTCAAATGCGCTAAGTACGCTAGCATTTTCCCTGCCTGTTCACCATGCTCAAACACTCGCTGTTTGCAGAAGAATACGTGTTGTCTGGCTTTCTCTATGTGTATCTGGTTTACCACCCTGGCTTGTAGGTTTACTTTTTGGAGATTGTCAGGGTTGGGGTCTGAGGCATACACTTTTTCTAGTTCTGTAAGTGTGTCGGTCGTCATCTTTAGTAAGGTTTTGGACGATAGTTTAAATCTGTTTATGCTGGATGTTAACACTCTACGTGCCTGAACTTTAAATGCGTCCCATTCCATACCCGGTGTATCTACTTTGCACGTGTTACTTAGTATGTACTGCAGTTCTTTCGTTAAGGCCTCAAGATCTGGTATGACCGTGAGCCAGAATGGATTAAGTCGCCATATAGGAGAGGAGGCTGCCTTTAACATGGAGACTGTTATCCAGCATGGCGAGTGATCCGATAGGGCTCTGGGTGCTATGCCTGCTCCAGTTACTCTAGGGAGTAGGGTATTTGTCACCAATACATAGTCTATCCTCGACATTGTACGGTGGCTAGCAGAGTGGCATGTGTATGCTCTCGTGGACGGATTTTGCCGCCTCCATACATCCGTTAGGGCAAACTCCGTCAACAAGCGGCTCAGTCTGGTGTGTTGTGCAGAGCCACTGGGGGGTCCACCCTGATCTGGTTTATCAAGTGCCGGGTTCATGGTCATGTTGAAGTCCCCCATCCAGACAGCCGGTACCGTCGGGTGCTTGGCTAAATATGCCAATCCCTTCATGACCACCTCTGTCGTGAATGGGGGAGGAACATAGCTTGCCATGACCAGGACCGGATTTCCCCCTACCAGGGCGTTCAGAAACAGAAATCTTCCCTGCTGGTCCGACTCCAACTCTATTAATTCAAATGGGACATTTTTAGCTATAATAAGGGATACTCCCCTGGATTGATTTGTGTGTGTACTATGATAGATCCATCCCACCCACGGTTTTTTTAAAGCTGCCTGTAAGTGGCCGGTGACATGCGTTTCTTGTAAAGCTATAATGTCGGCTTTCTGTGATTTTAGGAACGCGAGTGCTGCGGTTCGCTTAACCTTGTCCCTCAGGCCCCTCACGTTCCATGTTAGGAATTTAATGTTTGTCATTTTTTTCTAGTGAATATTTCGCCTTTGCGGACCAGCAGAACAAGACCAAACCATCATATTTACTGACACAGTCCCTGATCCTGTTTCTGTGCAATGTGACCCATATACCTACATTTACAATAAACATATCTGTACATTTATGTGCTACAATACAGCCAATTTCCCCGAAACTCTGGAACCAGTGATTAACCCATCCCTTCCCTCCCAGCTGCACACCTCCCCAACATGGTGTGAGCATGTAATCCCGAACAATCAACATGAGAATAAACATCCAGCTTGTCTGGTTAGCTGGAGGCACTAAACTTAGCATGAATGGTAGTTGTATATCATGTTGAGTAACCATTTCTTTGGGGGCGAAAAATTCACTGTCAATCGTGGAGCAAAACGTGAAAAATAGGAACGATACCGTCACAGATCTCCCTGAATGGGAGCTCCCTTAAAGGTCATATTTGAGTTTATGACAGGATATGTTCAAGTCTCCAATCTGTGTGTTCCTGTGTGAGCCTCTCCATGTCAGTGATTATAAAACTGTTATAGTTGCCAGTCAGGAGGCAGCTTAGGGACAACTCAAAAAGTATCGTGCTTAACCCTTAGTGGTATTCCTGACAAAAGTCACGTAGCTTTGTCTGCGTTCTAGCAGTGGGGGACGAGGGGAGTCAGTAGCCCAACTATGCAACAAAACCCAAGTAACTAGGCTACTTTTCTCTGACCCTCGTCAAGGTGGCAGAATACATGGTTTAAATCAGAGCATCTTGGGTCAAACTGTGACGCTAACCATTTTAAGTAAAACAGATAAGTTTGTGTCACTGCGGGACATGGAGTGTACTCACTGAGGTGGGCTTTTTACAGGGTTGTTACGCTGGACGTCCTCTTTGATCCAGCCATGTTGCAGCTGCCGTCGGATCCTCAAAGAAATGAGCACGGCCATCTTCCTCCACCCGCAGCCTGGCGGGGAATAGCATGGCGTATTTTAGGTGCTGTGTTCTCAGTCGGCGCTTTACCTCCTGGAAGTGAGCTCTCTTCTTCTGTACCTCGTTGGAGAAATCTGGAAACACCGCTATATGGCCGTTCCCCCGCTGTATATTCCCTTTCTCTCTGGTGAGGCGCAGCACTTTGTCGCGGTCACGGAAGTTTAGAAATTTTGCGATGAAGGTACGTGGGGGTGCACCAGGCGGGGGGGGTCTCCCTGGGATGCGGTGCGCCCTCTCCACCGCAAACATCACTGAGAATGCTTCTCTGCCGAAGCTCTGAATAAGGAGATTTTCTAAGAATGTTTCAGGATCTGTGCCCTCTTCTCTCTCAGGAATTCCTATAAATCTGAGATTGCACCTCCTCAAGCGGTTTTCCATCTCATCCTGGTGGGAGTGCAGCTGTTGAATCTGTCTCTGCATCTCTTCCGAGGCATGTCTCAAGGGGTGGAGGGTGTCTTCCACCTCCCCTATTCGATTTTCTGCCTCTGTGACTCTGTCTCTCACCTTAGAGAGGTCCTGTCTCAGCAAGGAAATGTCAGTTTTAACTTCATCTATTTTCGCTGTCAGCGTGCCTTGCAGAGCCGCTATAGCGTCCAGCACCTTAGTTGTTCCAGACTCCTGGGGGTCCGACTCCGGACACGTGTCGGCGCCATCTTGAGGCTGCGCGTCCTTCTCATGCCGGCGGTATTGTGCCAGCTTATCCGCTGCCCCTGTCGTTTTTTTCGGTGGAGACATGTTCTTTTGGAGCCTGGTATGATGTGGACCAGACCTGGAACTTCCCTTCATCGGATTCTCGGGCAGGATGCCTTGCAGGAGTATTGAGACCGGGAGCTCGTTCTACCCACGTCTTACTCCATGGCTTGCCAGGCCACGCCCCGCTGGAATAGCTTTCTAACGCAGTACCACCGCATTTAGTGTGAACCAGCCTTAAAGTAGAATGATAGGCAAACTTTTATTTATTTATTTCCATTTTGGATAGAGTAAGGGAGGGTTATAACCCTTGTCAGATTATTATTTGCCATTGGAAATATTTACCTTTTTACTTCCTGTCCCATAACCAAAACAGGAAGTGAGAAGAAATCTCGGCAAATTGAGGGAATTTGCATGCATGCAGCACTTTTTTTTTTTTCTCTGAGCGCGAGGCAATACCTTGCCTTGCACTGCGCAGCTGGCAATTGAACTTTATGAGTTCTGTGTGACCTCTCAAAGTTCATTTAAGGCTTCATTCTCACCAGGCGGATCTGCTGCCACGGAGTCCGCCTCCTGTCCGCCAGCTCAGCGGCAGATCTCTCTGTTGATCTCCGTTGATCTCCGTTGAGCCGGCGGATGACAGGTCCATCTCTGCTCACTGAGCGGGGAGGGGCTTGTCGAGCGCCGCTGGTTGCTATAGGGAGATCGAACGAAAACGGACAGCATGTCCGTTTTCATCAGAACTCACCCAATCCGATCTGCCAGGGAGGGACGGATGCGAACGTAGGGCCATCTGTCTGATTTTAGCGGATCGGACGTCAGCGAACATGTCACCGCTGACATCTGTCGCTCCATAGACTAACATAGAGCACCCGTTCAGGTCCGCCGACAAAACTGACAGGCGGACCTGAACTGTCAGACAGTGTGAAAGGGGCCTAAAATCAAACGGTGCAATCTCAGCTGGATTACTTCGCTGATGTGAACCAACCCTTAGCCCTGGTTCACATTGGTACTATTTGACATGTCCAATCGCATGTTAAATCGGCGGCAATTGCACCATTCTAATTGGTGCAAAGCTGCATTTGCTTCGCCGAACCAGTTTCAAAAAGTAGTTTCTGTACTACTTTTTGCGATTTCGGTCTGTGCTTTACATCCACATCTGTGCAGAAACCTGCACAGATGTCTCTGAAGTTGCGGCCGAAATCGGGACTTATATGCGGGAGTGAAATCGTAAGAGTTCAGCTGAACTCGCACGGCTTCATTCCCGCAGCTCAGTGTAAACCTGGGCTTACTGTTTTCTGAATGCTTAGTATGGGAAAATCTGCTCAGTGGGGACATTAGTAGTAGCGGTTCTAGCCCTTCCCCACTCCTATTTTATTTTGGTCTTGAATAATCTTAAAGTTGACAACACACAGTCTAAATACAAGACTTGTGTATTCTCACTTAAAACTAGGTTGTTGTGGTGTAGGGTTTTTTGTTTGTTTTTGTTTTTTGTAGGTTTGTGCAGTAATCCAGCATAAATTCACTCTTGTACTTTGATTTGGTGCAGCAACTTCCTGTAATAAAGACCAGTCATTGCTGCTCTCTCCCCCTGTGCAGAGTGACTGGTCTTGTCTCTGCCCCCTCCCTCCTGTAGTTTTCTGTAGTGGGAGGACCTGTTGGATCCCTCCTTACAGCTTTGCGCTCCACACAAGTTATGCAAACTGATTATGTCACTGACACTTTCACAAGGTGGTAATTGGGCTTGAAAATGCATTTTGTGCAAAAAAAATGGATTTATTTTCTTTGTGCCAACTTAGGACTATAGTTAAGGGGAATATGTTGTGCCTATTGTTTTAACTTTAAAGTGATTATAAATCTAATTCCCTTTTTTTTTTTTTTTTTTTTCTTCTTTTTTTTTTTTCCAAATACCAAAACCGGTCATACTTCCCTTCTCTGTGCAATGGTTTAACACAGAACAGCCCCAATCCTCCTCTTCTGGGGTTCCCTGGTGGTGCTCCTGGCTCCTCCTCTTTCATGAGTGCCCTCCATTGGAAGCCGATCTCTATGGGGGATCTCGTGTGGGCTCGATTCCAAGCTGAGCTGCCTCTATACAGAAACGGCGTGGCTCAGCCTAGCCCCCCGATCCCTCATCACAGAATTTGATTGACATCAGCAGGTGCCAATGGCTCCCACTGCTTTCAATCTGCCCATTGAGGAGAAAGAGCGCTTGGGCACAGCGCTGGATTGAGATCGGGCTCAGGGCAAGTACAAGGGGGGGGGGCTGGGGGATCCTGCAGCACAGAAGGGTTTTTACCTTAATGCAGAAGATGCATTAAGGTAAAAATCTAGCGGTTGTATACCCACTTGGTCATTTTTACCTACAGGTAAGCCTATATAATAAGGCTTACCTGTAGGTAAAATGAATATATCCTAAACCTGCACAGTTTAGGAGATATTCACCCTGCATGCAGCCGCTGACGCTTTAAGCCTTTAGAACCACTTAAGCTTAAAAAAGCAAACTTGATAATTTAGTGTCTGTAATTTTGGCAATGTTAGCCTGTTTTGAATAGAAGAGGGGAGGATTAGAACCACTGTCGGGTTTATGGCTTTTTCTGTCCTACAGCAGAGATTTTTCCTAAATTCCTGTCCCAATGGCAGCAGTCATCAGTACAGGAAGTCGGGGCACATTTTTCAAATGGAGATGCAGACAGAAATTATTAGATGAGAGCTTGTTATGTTTTTTGTTTTTGCTGTGTCTGTGTTCCTTGCCCTGGACACTGTATTTTACACCCTAATGTGTGTGTGTGTGTGTGTGTGTGTGTGTGTGTGTCATTGGAAGTGGGACAAAATCTTTCCAGCTGGGTCATAGACAGCTATAAAAAGTGAACAAGAGGCTCTAACCTTACCCTATTCTATCCAAAATGTAGGAATAATAGCTGTGATTCCACAGTTCAAAATGAAAGATACATTTTTTTTTTCTAAAGTGGGATTTGTGGGACAAGCATGTAAATTCCTTTTGCAGGAATTGCCAAGGTTTTACCTGGACTAAAATATATAGTTGAAGAATTCACTTGCTGCACCACCTGCTGGTGAGATTAATACAACTATGAAGTAATCTTTATCTTTTTTTTTCAGAGGCTTGATTTCTATGCGCTTGCTGTGTATACAGTGTACTGGTATAAGATATTACTTGTCAGATTTTTATTTTCTATGACTTATTGGAGTTTTTTGTATTTTAGATGTGACCGGGAGATAAAGGTCTCCTATACTGTGTATAACCGGCTGTCGCTGCTACTGAAATCCTTACTGGCAGTCACTAGGGTAACGCCGGCCTACAGGCTGTCCAGGAAGCAGGGGCATGAATATGTCATTCTCTACAGGTAGGTAGTCCAGAGATGGGATTTAGGGACTATTGACACCTGTGCATTTTTCCCTTGATGCATTTTCAATTAAAAATTAATAGAAACACATCAAAATGTATGTAATTGTGCATTAACAAGAGTTGTGCATTTTTTAACACATAACCATGATTAGAGCTTGTTGTCCTAAAATTTTACTCCTAACCTAACCTCTTGATAGGAGAATGCTACAGTGCATCCTTGGAAGTGTTTTTTTTTTTTTTTTTTTTTTTTAACAATCATACAGGATGTGTATTAGTATATTGTATTCATATCTGTGTGTAAGGGTAGTTTTATGCTGATATTAATGGTGTGGGTTTTTTTTTTTTTTTTTTTTCTTTTCTGATATTTTTTTTTGCAGGATATATTTTGGAGATGTTCAGCTTTTGGGTCTTAAAGAAGGTAAAATCTATAATTATATGTGACATTCACAAGAAATAACTGAGTTGTCATATAATATTCTCACTGTCTGTCGTAATTTAACTATAATGTAAGCAAGATTTATTCACACTTGCACCTCAGTAGTCGTCAGAAGTTGCTTGGTGGGCCAAAGCATAGCTGGGTCCAGTTTTTTTTAGTCAACATATTTGCACTAGTCTGAGGGCTCATTCACACAAGGAGGTGCGTCCAAGCGCTTTTTTTGCATGTTCTCACATGTTGCATTTCTAATAGGCTGATCTATGCTTTTTTTTTTTACAAGAAAGGCTGATCTATGCTTGTGCTTGCACTGTGGTACCATGCATTTTAGGGAGAGCAAATGTACATGCAATAGGTGTAATCGTGAGGGGTGCCATTAAGAATTAACGGAGCCCGCGCATCTGCAAAAGGCAGCACGTTTATTGTGCTGTGTGGGCAACCCACAATTTCACTTTGCATTGCTGCTCTGTGCTAAATGTAGTTTGTAAGTCAGAGTTAAGTGGTCTATAGGTTGAATCCCGCTCTCCATGCAAGAGGATATTTGTACAGGGACTACCACCCCACCCTCAATTTCTGCTGCTGTGACATGAGCACCCTGGAGAGGAGATAGGGGGAGGTAATCAAGCAGTCTGATCATGAAAGGGTTACTTTAACTTCTGTGTACAGAGAGGAAGGACACCCCCCCCCCCCCCCTTCCTTCTTTTAATTGCATATGGCATCCTACAGGTGAGGGAGGAGTAAAAGATGGCTGCAAGTAAAAAGAAGATTTGAAGAGGCTAAGCCCTGGATAGCACCTCTCTAAATGACATGAAAGGGTAGATGTAAACTGGTATATCTGCAAAGTTCCTGTGTTTACCTAAATCTAAACATGGATTTGTGCTTTGCAGTTCTTTTAATTTATCCATTTCATTTTGAAACGAAGAAAAACAAAATGGAACGCTCCACAAGTACCTGGAAAGCAATGGTTCCTATGAGGGCTTCTAAATCTTTTCTGCGTTTTTTTTTTTCGTCTCTAGAAATAATCAGAGGATAGACAGGATGCACTGACACCTGTGTGCCCAAGTGCTTACAAAATATTTGTATTGACTAAATACTTTTTTTTTTTTTCCCCCAGGTTTCCAGGCGGTACGTGTTGGAACAGTGGGGACCCCTATAGGGACGCTTACCCTGACCTGTGCCTACAGAACTAATCTGGCTTTTATGTCCACTCGGTAAGCCTGGTCATCCCTCTGGTATGAGGTCCCTTACCAAAGATTGGTATTGTTCTCAGTATACACTCGCATCTTCCTACGGATCATCCCAGAGCAGTGTTGCATGACAAAGGGCCTGACCTACCTCCATAGTATTTTTTTCTGCTGCCTTTGTCATATGCACTTTTCCCACCTGTCTCCTGCCCTGGTGGGATTGGATGATCTACAGGACTGAGGAGCAAGGCAGCTCAATAACATATCAATGTGTTTATTGCATTTCAGGCAGTTTGAGAGGACTCAGCCCATCATGGGGATTATTATTGATCACTTTGTTGACCGACCTTTCCCCAGCACCTCACACATGCATCCCTGCAACTACAGGTGAGGACACGGGTAGCATGCACACGTATCGCCTACAAGCACAGAGGTCCCTAGCCTAAAGACCTATACCCCCAGAGACCCCATAGAAATGCACAATGCCTTGGAACACAAGAGGCTTTATTTTCATAATTAGTCTGTGGTATTTTTTTAAGTGTGACATATAAAGGTGAAGTTCATCTTTTGAAACATGTTACATGTTCCACCCATATTTAGGGTGGAACATGTAACATGTTCCAGCTCCTACTGCCAGTTTCCCCCATCCCCACCTCTGTGTGACAGTGGTTGGGGAAACTTCTCCCCGCATCCACTGTCACAATTTAAAAACCATGCGGCCATTCGGGGGGGGGGGGGGGCCCACAAGGCCACGTTTGTCAGTTTCCTGTAAATGAATAGACTACAGTGCATTCGGAAAGTATTTATAGCGCTTCTCTTTTTCCACATTTTGTTATGTTGCAGCCTTATTCCAAAATGGATTAAATTCATTATTTCCCTCAAAGTTCTACAAACAATACCCCATAATGACAATATAAAAGAAGTTTGTTTGCAAAGATTTCAAATGTATTAAATGAAAAAAAAATCCCATGTACATAAGTATTCATAGCCTTTGCCATGACACTCAAAATTGAGCTCAGGTGCATCCTGTTTCCACTGACCATCATTGAGATGTTTCTACAACTTGATTGGAGTCCACCTGTGGTAAATGCAGTTGATTGGACATGATTTGGAAAGGCATACACCTGTCTATACAAGGTCCCACAGTTAACGGTGCATGTCAGAGCACAAACCAAGCAATGAAGTCCAAGGAATTGTCTGTAGACCTCCGAGCCAGGATTGTATGGAGGCACAGATCTGGGGAAGGGTACAGAAAAAGTTCTGCAGCATTGAAGGTCCCAATGAGCACAGTGGCCTCCATCATCCAAAAATGGAAGAAGTTTGGAATCACCAGGACTCTTCCTAGAGCGGGCCGCCCGGCCAAACTGATCGATCGGGGGAGAAGGGCCTCAGTCAGGGAGGTGACCAAGAACTCGATGGTCACTCTGACAGAGCTCCAGTCTTTCTCTGTGGAGAGAGGAGAACCTTCCAGAAGAACAATCCTCTCTGCAGCACTCCACCAATCAGACCTGTATGGTAGAGTGGCAATACAGAAACCACACCTCAGTAAAAGGCACATGACGGCCCCCCTAGAGCTTGCCAAAAGGCACCTGAAGGACGCTCAGACCATGAGAAACAAAATTCTCTGGTCTGATGAAACAAAGCCTCTTTGACCTGAATGGCAAGCGTCTTGTCTAGAAGAGACCAGGCACCGCTTATCACCTGGCCAATGCCACCCCTACAGTGAAGCATGGTAGTGGCATCATCATGCTGTGGGGATGTTTTTCAGCATCAGGAACTGGGAAACTAGTCAGGATCGAGGGAAAGATGAATGCAGCAATGTGCAGAGACATACTTGATGAAAACCTGCTCCAAAGTGCTCTGGACCTCAGACTGGGACGAAGGTTCATCTTCCAACAGGACAACGGCCCTAAGCACACAGCTAAGATAACAAAGGAGTGGCTACAGGACAACTCTGTGAATGTCCTTGAGTGGCCCAGACTTGAACCTGATTGAACATTTCTGGAGAGATCTGAAAATGGCTGTGCACCGACGCTCCCCATCCAATCTGATAGAGCTTGAGAGGTCCTGCAAAGAAGAATGGGAGAAACTGCCCAAATTACAGTGGGGACGGAAGGTATTCAGACCCCCTTAAATGTTTCACTCTTTGTTATATTGCAGCCATTTGCTAAAATCATTTAAGTTCATTTTTTTCCTCATGAATGTACACACAGCACCCCATATTGACAGAAAACCACAGAATTCTGATCATCCTTGAGATGGTTCTACACCTTCATTTGAGTCCAGCTGTGTTTGATTATATTGATTGGACTTGATTAGAAAGCCACACACCTGTCTATTTAAGACCCTACAGCTCACAGTGCATGTCAGAGCAAATGAGTATCATGGGGTCAAAGGAACTGCCTGAAGAGCCCAGAGACAGAATTGTGGCAAGGCACAGATCTGGCCAAGGTTACAAAAAAATTTCTGCTGCACTTAAGGTTCCTAAGAGCACAGTGGCCTCCATAATCCTTAAATGGAAGATGTTTGGGACGACCAGAACCCTTCCTAGAGCTGGCCGTCCGGCCAAACTGAGCTATCGGGGGAGAAGAGCCTTGGTGAGAGAGGTAAAGAAGAATCCAAAGATCACTGTGGCTGAGCTCCAGAGATGCAGTCGGGAGATGGGAGAAAGTTGTAAAAAGTCAACCATCACTGCAGCCCTCCACCAGTCGGGGTTTTATGGCAGAGTGGCCAGACGGAAGCCTCTCCTCAGTGCAAGACACATGAAAGCCCGCATGGAATTTGCTAAAAAAAACACCTGAAGGACTCCAAGATGGTGATAAATAAGATTCTCTGGTCTGATGAGACCAAGATAGAACTTTTTGGCCTTAATTCTAAGCGGTCTGTGTGGAGGAAACCAGGCACTGCTCAGGACCTGTCCAATACAGTCCCAACAGTGAAGCATGGTGGTGGCAGCATCATGCTGTGGGAGTGTTTTTCAGCTGCAGAGACAGGAAGACTGGTTGCAATCGAGGGAAAGATGAATGCGGCCAAGTACAGGGATATCCTGAATGAAAACCTTCTCCAGAGTGCTTAGGATCTCAGACTGGGCCGAAGGTTTACCTTCCAACAAGACAATGACCCTAAGCACACAGCTAAAATAACGAAGGAGTGTCTTCACAACAACTCCGTGACTGTTCTTGAATGGCCCAGCCAGAGCCCTGACTTAAACCCAATTGAGCATCTCTGGAGATACCTAAAAATAGCTGTCCACCAACGTTTACCATCCAACCTGACAGAACTGGAGAGGATCTGCAAGGAGAAATGGCAGAGGATCCCCAAATCCAGGTGTGAAAAACTTGTTGCATCTTTCCCAAAAAGACTCATGGCTGTATTAGATCAAAAGGGTGCTTCTACTGAATACTGAGCAAAGGGTCTGAATACTTAGGGCCATGTGATATTTTGATTTTTCTTTTTTAATAAACCTACAAGAATGTCAACAATTCTGTGTTTTTCTGTCAATATGGGGTGCTGTGTGTACATTAATGAGGAAAAAATGAACTTAAATGATTTTAGCAAATGGCTGCAATATAACAAAGAGGGAAAAATTGAAGGGTGTCTGAATACTTTCCGTCCCCACTGTAAGTGTGCCAAGCTTTGTAGCATCATACTCAGACTTGAGGATGTAATTGGTGCCAAAGGTGTCATTATGGGGTAATTGTAGAATTTTGAGAAAATTTATTAATTTAATCAATTTTGGAATAAGGCTGTAACATAATAAAATGTGGAAAAAGTGAAGCGCTGTCAATACTTTCCGGATGCACTGCACAACTACCATCAGCCAGGGCAGCTGATCTCTTGTAAATCATTCCCAAGCCATGCAGCTATCAACATTTCAAGAGACCGCACATCTAAAGGTAGGGGCAGAAAGCTGCAGGACTTGTCTGCAGAAGCCTGACATTGCACCCCTGATCCACTGATGAAAACCACTTTTTAATGCCAGCCATAGACCAGGGGAATTGGCTCGATTTCCCCATCAATACAGACAGTATTGACAGGGGAATCCCTCCCACGGAACCATAGTGTTCTCCCAGAGGTCGAAGCGGTCCCTGCCGGGAGAACACAGGGATTATTGCTATCAGCTATAATGGCTGCTAGCAATAATCGCATGTAAATCTGTCAGGCTGGTTGATCAAAATTTGGTACAATCAACTTTGGTACATTCAGCCTGCCCATACATGGTTCAAATCTTGGCCGGTTCCTGCTGAACCGGCTGAGATTCGAACTGGCTTTAGGCAGTCCCCTTCTTGTATGCAAGACTAGCCTGGCAAATTAAGCAGGAAGAGAATTGGGTGAAGCTTGCACCGATATTCTCCTGAGATGCTGCAGACAATTGAACGGACTACAGAGAGAAGACAGAAGCATGAGACAAATGCAAATAAAAAAAAATCATAACCATTCACCTCTAGATCTTCCTCTCTGCAACTCTTATGATCTGACTTTTTTAGATAGCTCTAAGCCCCTTTGCTTTTCAATGGATTTCTGAGGCTGAATTGCCCCTGCACATCGCAACCTGCTTTGTTGGTATCTAAAAGTGGGTGGCGTGGCCCAAAGAAAAACAAACCGTGATTTTCAGTGCTGGCAGCTTTTGGCTCATTAAATATCTGATCCGTGAAAGATGAGATTAGGGCACTCCTGCTGTTCTGAGGCAGAGAAGTGCTTCGCTTCTCCTTCTTTTTTTTTTCTCTTTTTTTTTTTTTTTTTTTTTTTTCTCAGTTTCTCTAAAAATCAAACAACCTTTTTTTTTTAATGAGGCAAAGTGTAATTGTCACACTTCAAAAATATACTAAAACATTTTTAGTTATATTAATAATAATTGGCACTGTCTGCAATTTACCATCTTTCTTCTTCCCAGTAATCTGTCAACTGCAAATTGACAAGTCCTCTTTATATTATATTTTCTATGGACAAAACTACAGTAGGCATAATATATGCTCCTAAATACAGTCTTCATATAACTGAGGAAGATCTTTTGTGTTCTGGGCCATGCTTCAAGCTAATCCCATTTGCTTTGATTTCCTGTGATTTGACACTATGGGATTGATTTACTAAAACTGGAGAGTGCAAAATCTGGTGCAGCTGTGCATAGGCCCCCAGATCGGCTTCCAGGTTTTATTGTCAAAGCTTAATTGAACAAGCTGAAGTTGGGGTCCTTTCACACAGGCTTTCCGATCAGGTCCGCTTTTTCAGGCGGACCTAATCGGACCTTGCAGTCTCCTCTATGGAACGGGGGATGTCAGCGGACACATGTCCGCTGACACCCGCTGCCATCCGATCCTGCCCGTAAAATCTAGAGTGGTGGTCCTATTTTTCATCCTTCTAGCTGATCAGATCAGATAGGATCCGATGAAAATGGACAGGCGGTCCGTTAACACCTGATTTCCCCCAGAAGAGTGAGACTGTCATCCGCCTGCTCAGCAGGGAACAGCTGAGCCATCCTTCTGAGCAAGCAAAATGCTCAAGACGGAGGTGCCCGTGTGAAAGGGGCCTTAGAAGCCGATTGGCTACCATGCACAGCTGCACCAGATTTTGCACTCTCCAGTTTTAATAGATCAAACCAAATGAATGTTTAGCAAAAAATGGCAGCTTTCACTGCTGTAGGTGATAGGTTAATATTTCATGAAGACTGTTAGCCCAATTCCAGCCAAAACCTTTCAGTTTTAAGAAGAGAAGCAAAGTTAGAACTTCTGCAATGATTTTATTGCTGCCTGTGTACACAGTGGGAAGATTTACCCACATTTTCTGTCCTTGTCACAGGGGCTTCGTGGAACAGGAGGTGATCAAAAATCTCTCTCTGAAAGTATCAAATACTACTACTTTTTTTTTTTTGCAAAACAGGACAGGATTAGAACCTGTGTTGTGTTTTCTAGTGACACTCATTATTATTATTTTATTTTTTTTGTCCACAGGGACAGGAAGGAGATCTCCCCAGTGGGGTCATAGCTAGCAGTAAAAACCTGACCAAATTTCTGATGTTTCCCCAAGCTATCCAAAACTAAGTTTTGGCTGAAGTTGAGCTTTTTAATAGAAAATTCTGGTTCCTCACCTGAAGTATTGTGGGATCATTATTATTTTGCTCACTGGTTTGTTCCCATAGCTGGACCAGCTTTTGTACTGCTTCTGCAATTTGTTAAATGGACTGTCCTTTTCTGGAGTAAATTTTAATGGAAAATTAGCTGTACAAGGTAGGCGCATACTGCACTAAACATAAAAACGGCTTGCTGCGCTGTCCAGCAACTGTCAGCCTCTTATAGAGTTTGACAGGCTGCTGACAGCAGAGCTGGACAATGCGCCTGTACCATCCACCCGCACATGAAACCTCGGAGCCTCCATGGCTAAGCATCCAGTGTGCATGAAGTCTAATTGTGAACAGTGGTGTGTATTGGAAAATTATTTTTCTTTGTAGCTAAACTTTTAGGTTAAATGTACTCCAGAAGTCTTTTAGGTTATATCGGGCTGGTTGCACATAGGGAGAACCAGTCAGACATTTATGGTATTTTTTTTTTTTTTTTTTTCAGATTGGCATAATATTGCACTTGTAGTGATCACTGTATATGCCTTGTAGAACCCTTTTCCACTTTCATGTGATCACACAAGCCAAGAGTGTGGTCATAATAATATATAAAAAGACCAGGTTTTTTAATATATCCATGCAGCTTGATACAGGAGAGTGTGTGTGTGTGTGTGTGTGTGTGTGTGTGTATATGTATGTATATATGTATGTATGTGTGTATGTATATATGTATATATATATATATATATATATATATATATATATATATATATATATATATATATATATATATATATATATATATATATATATATATATATAATGTATATGTATTAATATAATTTTTTTTATTTATTACTTCCATATACTATATCATTACTAAAGCTGGTGGCGATGGAGGGGTGTGGGGCAATCCTGGCTGGGAAAACACAGTGATCATTGCTAGCAGCTATAGCTGCTGGCAATCTCATGAACAACTCGACATGCTGGTTGTACCCAAGTTGATTGATTAATCAACTTGGGAACAATCAGTCTGCCCATACATAGTTAGAATGTCAGGTTGTCCCTGCTGAACTGTCCGCGATTTGAACAGTCTATGCCTGGCTTAAGACCTGGTTACTGAGAATTATTGACCAGACACCTTGGCTATGCTAACTATACACAAAATATTTTGTTGCCTAAAAGTACAGTTCACACAGTAAAGGTGTGCTTCAGTTGAATGTAAGCATTTTGCTCTCCTTCTCATTCAGTGGACATACAGAAAACTACCCGTTGATCTTTCAGACATCCAGTGTGCTCCTAAAATCCTGCTTGAGCTGATCACAACATGCCACATTGAAATCCCAAGCAGCGTTTTCATTCCTGCCCAGATCTCTTGTATTGGACTACATAAAATGTGTTCTGTAGTCCAGGAGAAAAGAACTCTGGCAGGACTGACAGCACTACTTGGGATTTCAGTGCAGCAGAGGCAGTGCTGAGAGCTGCAGGTAGGAGCTCAATTGATTTCTTGCAGATCAGCAAATATTTTTGTAATTGCAGCGTTTTTAAAGGTCTAAATACGGGGGAAATGGGCATGTACTGTATTTTTTTCCCAGTTGTGACAGACATACATTTTAAGTGTCAAATGGATGTTTTTGTTTACTTGCATTGTTCTCTTGCTAGGGTTAGCACATCTCTGATTGATTGATTTTACCTGTTGCCTGGAATTTTTGAGGTCATGCATTAGTGGACATAACTAAAGTTGGGTTGTAATGAACAACAGCTCCCTTTCCTTTTACCCAGATTTTTATAGCTTATGTGATATTTAACGCTAAAGCCAACCAAACAAAAAGAGGCTGCAAGAGAAATCAATCAGTGAATTTCTATAGTTAGCCAGGAAACTCTAAATGTGCCAAAGTCAGAACAGCCAGCCAGCTTCTTCTGATCTGTAGCCCACTTATGCTTTTGGTTCTGCAGGATCCTCACATGTAGCACTGCAGCTGCTGGTCACATGATTTGGTGCCATGCATCTCTGTCTCTTTTTGGAAGACACAAGGGCTGGTGTAGATGAGGAAATTGTGGCATCATTTAGGATGCTTTCAGCTTATATATGAGAGTTTGATTTTCATTGCAGTTCCTTCATAGGTCATTCAGTCCTGCTGTTGACCTCCTAAACTGCATCAAACTTTTTTGCATACCCATTAATGCGTAAGTAGAGAAGGAAATTCTGAAATGTTCAGAAGCCCGTGTACATAGCCCCAAAAAAGCTTATGGGTGGATTTGGGAACATCAGGGCTGCCAATAGACATGACTAGGTAGCAGGTGTTCCCAGAACACATGATCATAATCAGCAAGGCAGCATAGGGGGGGGAGGGGGTCTGTTGCATTACAGCTATACCTGGATGAAATACAGTAACCTCAGACAGGTAGACCTTTACTGCTGTGTATGTGTTCCGAACTTTAATGTTATAAAGATGATTGATTTTTTTTTTTTTTTTTTTTTTCCATTTGCTGTACTAATTACAGGTTTTTGCTTTTAACCAATACAATTTTATTTTTGTGCATTTTTTTTTTTGCAATATTTGCTAACAGGGCTTCTGAGGAGCAGGGCACCGTATACCCGTCTGTGGAGGATTCCCAGGATGTCTGCGCCACGTCTTTTTCTACGTCCCCACCATCGCAGGTGAGCTTGTCACTTCCTGTGATGTGGAGCACACGCCATCTTCTGCCTCCCTAATGCAAATCTACACGATGCTCAGTGAAGCAGAGATCCACTTTGAGCTTATTGCTCTGACTGTGGACCTGCTGTGTGAAGCTCGTGTCTGGTGATGAATGGGGAGATTGTAGAAGTAGGTTATTACTTTTAATATGGAAGATGTATTGCTGTCTAGATGTTAGGGTGGTCTTGTACCTGCACTCATATCTTTCTTATCTTTCTTTTCTTTCATCTCTCTCTGTCTCTTTTTGTCTGTCTGTGGTTTGCTGTGGGCAGTGTATGTTTACTTTCAGCAAGGCACAGGGTCAGACAGCTAATACTGTGGTGACAGATTCTCACAGGGTCCCGACAATGGGACTGGCCTTCTCACACCAAGTGAGTTCAGAATTGGCATGTACAGTGTGTGGGTGTGTGCAGAGAACCTCCTTAACGTGACTCTATCCCTAAAACCCAAACTAAATGCTCCCTGCAAAGAAGGACTTGGATACTACCCTCTCCTTGCGCTGCTGTTCACTGAATTAGTAGGGGGAAATCACCTGCTGTAGAAGCGAGGAATTGACAATTTTCAGATTCCTGGTACCCTCCCCTGCTCTCAGGGGTTCAGTCCGCTGTGGAAAGAGTGCAGCAAAGAACCTAGAAATCTACAAAACTTTTTGAATTTAAAAAAAAAAAAAATCTACACTTCCAAAAACTTAGGTTTCTGAAGATTCTTCCATGTTTGACTTCCCTTACTAATACAGCAGTTGACGATATGAGAAGCAGGAAAGGCAGTATATGCATTTTTCTTTAAAGGGAGCTCAGTATCACTTTATTAAAAGCATTGTTTTCCTGTACTTATAGACACGGCATTTAAAAATAGCCTTTCCTGCATCAAAAATATTTCTTACCTGCATCCCAGTGTCTGAGTGCATTTCTTCCCTGAAGGACAGTCCTGTAATCCTTTCCCGGACTACATTTGCCAAAGAACCCCTTTCCAGTTCATGTGGCTGCCTCTGATTGCTTGTTTTTTCAGCATGCACAACCTACTAGTTGTAAATTCCCATTTCCTATAAGCGTGTCTTCTTCCTTTTCCTCTGCAAAAATGTATCAACTGGTGTGGAGGTGCAGCCTCGCTACACTATAATATAAAAAAAAATTGTCAATTTCACTGAATTTCAGTTTGTCAGTTTCATTAGTTAAACTTTATCTAAAGCAGGGTATATACGTGGGCCGGCAATCAGCCTGTTTAACAGGAACCAGCTGACTTTTGGTCCGTGCATGCTGCTCTATGTTCAACAGAAGCCGGTCTAACAGTCGTGCTGGAAAATCAGCATTCGATCAGCACTTTCAACCAATGGCTGCAGTGCTGATCAGTGTATTCTGCGGCGCTTTACTGACGCTATTTGGCCGCTAGCGGGGTAGATTTAACCCCCCCTAGCGGCCGAGAAAGGGGTTAAATCCGCCCGCAAAACGCCGCCGCAGCGGTGCTTTGCCGGCACTGCCCTATTGTTTTAAATGGGCGGGAGTGGTGTTTTCACCGCTCCTCCACCGCTGCAAAGAAGCTGCTGGCAGGACTTTTTGTAACGCCCTGCCAGCGGAGCGCCCCAGTGTGAAAGCACTCTGGCTTTCACACTGGGTTTGCAGCTGAGGCTTTTTTTCAGGCGCTATTTTTAGTGCTGTAGTACCTGAAAAACGCCTCCAGTGTGAAAGGGGTCTTATTCTCAGTTGCAGTGATGATCTGGACGGTTAGAGAAAGTGAATGTCCCCAGCGAGAACACTACAGCAATAAAAAAAAATAACTGACAGTGGTTCTAGCCCACCACCACTACCACTCTTTCCAAATCTAAAAAAAAAAAGTTTTACTTTTAAGACCCCTTTCACACTGAGGCAGTTTTCAGGCATTGTAGCGCTAGAAATAGTGCCTGTAAAGCACCTGAAAACTGCCGCCCGAGTGCTTTCACACTGGGGCGGTGCGCTTGTGGGACGTTAGAAAAAATCCTGCAAGCAGCATCTTTGGGGCGGTTTGGGAGCGCTGTATACAGTGCTCTCAAAACGCCCTGCCCCTTGAAATGAATGGGCAGCGCCTGAAAAGCACTTCGGAAGTGCCGCAACACGGGTGTTTTTAACCCCTTTCTTTGGGGTTAAAAGCACCCCACTAGCAGCCGAAAAGCACCCCGCTACAAGCCGAAAAGCATCGCTTGAGCGAGCAGCGTTTTACCGCTAATGCACAGGCGGCCCCATTGTGAAAGGGGTCTGAAGCTGTGGGCTTTTTTTTAGTTTTGCATAGATTGGGGAAGTGAAACCAGTTTATAATAGGCGAATAGCATGAGCAGAAAACATCTCAGAGGAAGTAGAAGCTCTGTGGGAAACTGCCGAGCCACAGCCTGAGCTGCTTACAGATTGATCAGCTTGATTTCTATTCTTCTTACTGTCAGGTGTAATGTCAGATTAGGCATTGAAGCGGGGTGTTTAGATGCCCCTAGCATCTAATCTGTCCCTGGCAGTGCTTATTGCCATAGCTGGCAGATCAGTGCCATGAAGAGCTGATGAGCAATAGAGGGGAGAAAATAAATTGTTGAACACATGCCAGATACAGAGCAGCAATGGCCAAACAGAGCTTTATAAAAGCTGATAACTGGATCATAACGAAATAGGCTTAATGGAATTCTCGAGTACATTTATGCCCTGTACACACGATCGGACATTCCGACAACAAAATCCTGGATTTATTTCCGACGTATGTTGGCTCAAACTTGTCTTGCATACACACAGTCGCACAAATGTTGTCGGAAATTCCGAACGTCAAGAACGCGGTGACGTACAACACGTACGACAAGCCGAGAAAAATTAAGTTCAATAGCCAGTGCAGCTCTTCTGCTTGATTCCGAGCATGCGTGGAATTTTGTGCGTTGGAATTGTGTACACACGATTGGAATTTCCGACAACGGATTTTGTTGTCGGAAAATTTGAGAACCTGCTCTCAAATTTTTACTGTCGGAAATTCTGACAACAAGCTCACATCAAACATTTGTTGTCAGAAATTCCGACTGAGTGTATGTGGCATTAGAGTAACGAAACATGGAGAACCAAGTCATTCTAGGATAGTGGTCCTAAATGTGTGGGCTGCCTCACATATACTTTGCAGCCTTTTACATATCATTTTGGGACTGTAGTAGTGAAATATATCAGCTTTCATACATTTTCCCTTAGGCAGGAGTTAGATTATGCGATTTTCTTTCCTGCAACCACAGGTCTGTGTTGATGGGGGAATCCCTTCCATGGAAACAATTGTGTTCTAACGGGCGGTACGGGGAGCCACTGGTGATATTCGCATGCTAAAAATCCAACATGATGGATCAACTTGGGTACAATCAGCCTGCCTATAGATAGATAGATTGAATCCTGGCTGGTCCCTGTGAACTGGCTGATCCATCTAATAGCCAGCATTACAGAGAGTTTAGCAAGAGGAGTGAGATTTGAAATGGCTGCAGCAGGATGGATCTGAGCCAAAAATTCTATTGTAATGTTTTTGCAGCTGAAGTCAATGAGTCGGTGAACAACAACCTAGCATCCATCCATGCCGTAAATGAATTCTTACTGCAGGAAAGAAAGTAAAATGGTTAACTTATGTTCCAGAGCACCCAGGGAGCCCTGAAATTCAGTGCTACATTGTGCAAATATTGGCTTCAGCTTGGAAGTTGGCTTTTTAGGTCCCCCCCCCCCCCCCAACTTCTCACTGTTGGTCCATCAGTGTGATAAGTGACACTTTCAAAACCAATAGTGAGGGGTAAGAGTAAGCTGGTCAAAGCACCAATATCCAAGTTCATAATAGAGTTCCCCCCCCATTTTTTGGGCTCCCAGACCCAGGAAGCTCTTGAAGTTGATTGCAATACCTCTAGGTACCTCCATGTTATGCCTCATTGCAGTCTGCTTTTAGCACAGGTACAGCGCATTGAAAAAAGTATTCATACCCCTTGGAATTTTCCACATTTTGTCATGTTACAACCAAAAACGTAAATATATTTTATTGGAGTTTTATGTGATAGACCAACACAAAGTGGAAGGAAAATGATAAATGGTTTTCAATATTTTTTTACAAACAAATATGTGAAAAGTGTGGCGTGCATTTGTATTCAGCCCTCTTTACTCTGATACCCCTAACTAAAATCTAGTGAAACCAATTGCCTTCAGAAGTCACCTAATTAGTAAATAGAATCCACCTGTGTGTAATTAAATCTCAGTACAAATACAGCTGTTCTGTGAAGCCGTCAGGTTTGTAAGAGAACCTTGGTGAACACACAGCATCAAGGAGGCCAAGAAACACACCAGACAGGTCAGGGATAAAGTTGTGGAGAAGTTTAAAGCAGGGTTAGGTTATAAAAAAAAAAAAAAAAAATATTCCAAGATTTGAACATCTCACTGTTCAATCCATCGCTTGAAAATGGAAAGAGTATGGCACAACTGCAAACCTACCAAGACATGGCCGTCCACCTAAACTGACAGGCTGGGCAAGGAGAGCATTAACCACTTCCTTCTTGGGCCTATTCTGGCACTCATCTCCTACGTGTAAAAATTATACTTTTTTTTTTTTTTTTGCTAGACCACTCAGAACCCCCAATATTATATATGCTTTTTTAGCAGAAACTCTAGGGAATAAAATGTCGATCGTTGCAACTTTTTACATCACACAGTATTTGCACAGGAAAAACTGTTTCCTGAATTTAAAAAAACAAACCGGTAAAGTTAGCTCAATTTTTTCTTGTATGATGTGAAAGATGATGTTATGCTGAGTAAATAGATACCTAACATGTCATGCTTTAAAATTGCGCACACTTGCGAAATTTTGGTACTTAAAAATCTCCATAGGTGACGCTTTAAAATTTTTTACAGACGAGGTCTTGGGCTAGAATGGTTGTATAAGATAAAATAAGACCCCAGATCTCTCCTCCAGGCTTTAAAGACCAAGATAAAAAAAAAAAGAACTGTCTTGGCCTTTCCAGCGGAGTCCCCAATATTGTTTACATCCGCTGGCCTGGACATGACGTCATAACGTCTTGTCTGGGCCTCTGAGGGTCATGGAGAAGTCTGAATTCTCACTTGTTTACCAAGGTAAGGGCACTTCTGTGTCTCCCAGACTAAGCCCCGCCAATTGCCACACTTCTGTCCAATGATAGTGTCTCAGCTGCTAATAAGGGCATTCTCATTGGACAGGGGCATTGCAGTTAGTGGGGCTTAGCCCTAAAATCAAGGAAGTTTTATCTCTTGTAAAAGAAATTAAATTAGTTTGAACTTGGAGGGCTTTCTAGCTAACAAAGGGAAACGCAGGCATCTTGTGTCTGCTCTCGGGCAATTATTTATTTATTTTTTAAAGATTTACCATGACTGAGATGATCGCTTTAAACCACTCCACCCTAAAAAGTTCAGTACTGGGTGGAGGGTAATTAGTCATGTTTATGTAGAAAGATGTGCAACCTCTGGAGTTAGGACATTTCTCCCATTATCTCCTCCTGCTGCTTGTACAGTAAATGTCAGATCTGAAGCTTGTTGACTTCAGTGAGAAAAGACTGGACATTCTGACCACCAAAACAACTGGAGCCGTAGAGTGCTGGGAACATCACAGTGGCAGCAGTGGAGAGAGGAATACTGAGAACGTAACATGGGGTGCTGGGAGAGGTAAAGTGTAGAATGCTGGGAATGTCACAGCGGCAGCAGTGGAGTCAGGGCCGCTGGGAATGTCGCTGTGCAGGGGCGGGGAGCTGGGAATGTCAGTGTCAGCAGTGGAAGGGAGGGGCTCTGGCAATGTGACAGCAGCAGCAGTGGAGGGAAGGGGCGCTGGGAATGTGACAGCAGCAGCAGTGGAGGGAAGGGGCACTGGGAATGTGACAGCGGCAGCAGTGGAGGGGTGCTGGGAATGTCACAGCAGCAGGAGTGGAGGGAGAGTGCTGGGAATTTCGCAGTGGAGTGGAGGGTGCTGGGAATGTCACAGTGGCAGCAGGGGAGGGGTGCTGGGAATGTCACAGCCTCAGGAGGGGTGCTGGGAATGTCACAGTGGGGTGGGGGATGCTGGGAATGTCGCAGCGGCAGCAGTGGAGTGGAGGGTGCTGGGAATGTCACAGCGGGGAGCAGTGCAGTGGGGTGTGTTGGAAATTCACAGTGGGGGGTGCTGGGAATTCACAGCAGCAAACGCTGGTATAAACATTTTACATTTGATTTGCAGTCTTGGCTTTTTTTTCTTTTCCTGCTGCACAGTGATGTGAGTTGTGTGCACAGCCATTAAAAGCACAACTTGCATTACTGGAATGATCAGGGAACCTGGGAGGGTGTTAAGTGCTTATTATTAATCTTGGATAGACCTGCCGTTGTTCCATCTCTTTATTTCTTCCTTCCTCCTTTTCTCTGTCTCACTGTCTAGCTGTACAGTTCTCGCCTTTCCTATCAGCCGACTGTCCTTGGAGCTGGATCCTCTGAGCCGTGCTACCCAGTGGCTTTAGCTGCTGGAGTGAGCGCTACCCTTCCACACCAGGTAGTCCTCTGCGGAGGAAAGGGGCGCACTGCGTGCATGGGGGCGAGTGAATGGGCATGTCCGCGCCTGCCTGTCTATTAGCAGGGATAAAAAGGAATGTTTTTGTGATGAAGCAATGTTCTGTAACCATTTTTATGGCACCAGAGGGAATGCAAGGGTTATTTTCCCGAAGCTTAAATCCTTCTTTATGAAGTTGTAAATTCTTCATATTGGTTTTCATACCATTTTTAAATTTTATTTTTTTCCTTTCAAAATGCTTTATCGCTAGTCATTACACAGACCTTAATGGAAACATAGTGAGGAAGTAGGTTGGCTGTTACCGCTGAGCTCCTATTCCTAAAATTCTAGTTCTGTCTTTCATGCTGATCCAGTGGCTTCAGTATGTAGATTAGCAGACTTCATTTTTTTACTTTCTTGTTTGTGTGCTTGTTCCAAGTCAGTGGGGTTGAGTTACTAAAACTAGAGTGTAAAAAATCTGGTGCAGCTCTGCATGAAAGCCAATCGGTTTTTAGGCTCGGTTCACACTGGGGCGACCTGTCGGCCGACTTAGCCGTCTGACAAGTCACGCTTCATTCAGTGCAATGGAACGGTTCTAATTGGAGCGACTCAAGTCGCTCCGATTTAGCAAAAGGTTGCTGTACTACTTGGGGGCCACTTCGGAGCGGCTTGCATTGACTTTTATTAAAGAAGTCATTTGCAAGACGCACTGAAGTTGCGTTGAACGGGGTGGCTTCAGAGTCGGGAGACTTTGAAGCCACCACAGTGTGAACTGAGAATTGACTTCAGCTTGTTCAATTAAGCTTTGACAAAACAAACCTGGAAGCTGATTGGTTTCTATGCAGAGCTGCTTCAGATTTTGTACTCTCCAGTTTTAGTAAATCAACCCCAATGTCTCAGTAAATACTGAATTTTGACCCAAAACATCCAGCAACTGATATTTTGTGCATGTACCTGGTGTACACACTGCATAAACGTTCCACATCTATGTATGGTCACAAGGGGAAATATTTGATGGATCTTTTTAAATGATGTGAATTAATACCCCTGTGCAACTAACTGGTGTAAAGAGAGAACTTGGAGCAGAAAGATTTTGCAACAGTGTCTCTCATGAGTTCTAAAAGTAAGGCAGCGCAAGCCAAACTCAGTACAAGTTCTGGATCGGTGGATAAATTTGGCGCATTCTGCACCACTTTTAAAACCTGAGAGACAGTTTCACTAAATCTCTCTGCGCCAGTCTTTGAGTGCCAGGGAGTGTGTTTTACACAGAGCAACCAGATTCTCTATTTCATTTTCTTACCTGTTATTGGACCTAGAAAGGTGGGATCTGATCAGTGGCTGTAAGCAATACAGAAAATCTTAGATGAAGTCCTCCAATTAATTATACACAACAGTCAAGTAGCTAGAAATTTAGCAATAAAAATGTTATAATGCAAGTAGTGCGGTCGCGGCCAGATACATAAAGGTCTGGGAACTACTGTTAAAGCCAAAATTCACATTAAGTTTAACCCACTAAATACATTCTGGGTACATTCAAACAAAAGATGTATAAGGTCTTAAGGTGGCCATACACTTAGCAATTTATGATTGATTTCGCTGCAAGCAGTCCATCATCCATTTGAATATGGATCAATGCAGCTGTATTCCACATTTTGCGATCGACTGGGAGAAAAAAAATTGCCAAATCAAGGTAATTACTGGTCCAGGTGGTATCGCTTGTGTTCACTCCGTCCTAGTAGTAGGAGATGAAGGGTGCCGGCATAGCTTATGATTAAGCGCCTTTAATGGTGCGTATCGCGTCAGTATCATCTGGACCTGTCTCTGATTGATGTATGGATTAAGCTTTATTCAATAAAGGCAGTATTTTGGAGTGCGGCCGTCCTTTTTCCATTTTCTCCCATTGCAAAAAAAAATCTATTGAAAAAATGATTTATCGATGAAAAATGTAAGTGGTCTATTAAGAATTATCACTGTGTTGATCTGAATTAGAGATCTCCTGAAACAAAGATATTTGTATGATCAACAAAATTCTGCCACAGCAGTTCATCTTGGCAGTGCTTAAAATTAACCAAGCTCACTATATTGATCGAAGAATATATCTTTTGGTTCGCCATTTTAATTTAATTAGATCATTTTAGACGCACTGAATGATCAATTGTGTATGGCCACCTTTACAGTTTGTTTTAAGTTTTTTTTTAGAAAACAGACATGGCCTTAGAAGAAGAGCCTGTACCCTGCCAGCATGCTGCAGAGAAGTACCCTTGCTCTTTGTAGGGGAAGCAGTAGTCTCTCTGCGAAGATCTGATACACCCCCCTGCTGAGCCAGACCTATAGCTGTGCTTTTTGAGAGCTTTTCTAGCAACAGGAGAACCAAAAAATCGTTGTCAGGATTTAAGCCTTCCTCACACTATTCAAAATGTGTACCTGTTGGAGAGACTTCCAATCACTTCTGCCTCGGTATGCAGTTTGGGTAAATCTCAATAGGAACACTGGCAGCCTGACAAAAAATATACAATGTTGTCCCGCTTTGTAAATAAACACACACATCGTGTAGTAGTTAGAATCCTACTTTAATTATAAGGCAACTCTTTCTAACGCTGGGTCCTCTCTGTAGATGATGGTACCAGGAAAAGAGGGCGGATTACCCAACATCACTGCCCAGCCTGCGCATGGTACTCAAGCTGAACGTGATCGGGTTCTCCTGACCTCACCATCTAATGTAACGGGCACCACTTCCAGCAGGTAATTTATTTCACAGTGTCGGATAAGTGTGGAATTCATCATTTTTATTTATTTTTTGTGCTCATTCTGGCCTGTCTTCCACAGCGAAGAAGCTGACACCCCATCAGGAAGCAACACTGCTGGACGAAGCGGCTCACCAAACAAGACCCCTCACATCCTCTTCACCCGCAAAGTAGGGGCCTTTGTGGACAAGTCCTCCCCGCAGGTGAATAGAGTAGTATACTCGGTGCCGCTATCTGTTAAGTAAACTTTAATCAATCTCTTATAATCGCATTCCCGGTAGACGGTTACACACAGCTGAAATGCCTATATGCAATGGTTTTAACTGCAAAAGGATTTATAATTCCACTCAGCCTGTAACCTACACAGCTCTGCCATGCTTCATAACCAGAAAGTTGCCTGCACCGGTTTATTTACCAGTTCATCTTTACAGCTTCTTGTCACCTGCCTACTAATTTGATCTGCAGAGTGGTGATGAGGATTCATTATGCAGTGAGCAGACTGGAAGGTAAAGTGGACATGGCCTAAAAAAATGCAACAACAGTGCTGACACCATGTGGAGCCCCTTGCATCCTAAAAATCACCCCCTTTACCCCTTCTTCTACATCCAGTCTATATACGGGTCTCAACTTCTCACAAAGCTAAGATACACCCCCCTGGATGACCCAAGATGGCTTTGTTTCTGTTCACAGGTCACCTATGCCAGCACCGATATTCCTTTTGCTGTGTTTGCACCCAAGCTTGCTGAACTTGAGGAGCATGACCCCATGGTAAGTTCTTAATGCCTACACCAGACCTTTTTTCAGTCAGGGCACCCTTTAAAATTCTGCACAATCTTTAGCCATTCTAAAATGTAAAAAAGGAAACTAATAGTTTTACAAAATGCAGCAATATCCACACATAAGACCATTAGTGGTGATTTATGCTTCCAAAGCAAATACACCTTTGCACACTGGTACTGATCAGTATTCCATTGTTTCTCTTCTCCCTTACTCATCTAATGTCACCCCAAAACAAGGAGCAAACAAGGATTCTGTGCAGGTGCCCAACATCCTCCTTATCGACCAAAGAAGTCCTTGGTTGTTGGAACACTAACGGCAAGAAGGTTGTAATGGTGCTCAATGAAAACTTGTGACTTTGTGTAACTATAAGGCAGGCTTCATCCACTTGTTGGGTTGGATACAGTTTTTGGGCAAATTGTAGGCATTTTGCCAAGGCACCCCTGTTGAAAGGCTGGTCTAGACCACAGTTAAAGTTATACAAGGTACTTATGTTCCGGGTAACCCCACCCCCATATGGCTGCAATCACCTTCTGTATCGCTCTCCTAGACAAAAATTCAAGTGACTAGTAAAAGGCAGACTAAGTGCTTAACCAGAACCTCTGTCAGGTATTGTTTCTATATGTACTGCCTTAGTGGAGATTCATGCCCTTTTCATTATCCCAGTGACCACTATCACAAGTTCCATTAGAGACACCTGTTTTGATGACTAAGGCAATTTCCCCATGCTTGGGAGATTTCCTCTCCCTTCCTTTTGTGTCCCTGGAAGTGAAGGGAATCTCCCCAATAGGCCTTAGATACCGAAAAAAAAAAGACAGGTCTTTCACCCATTTTCTACACTATGCAAATCTAAAATGTAATGTTTGGGCTGGAGCTACCCTTTGAGTAAATGTGGTGATAGTATTCAGTTTTTGAAAGTTATGATCAAGGTGGAGATTGTGACATCACTTCCCCCTCCTCTCCACCTGGTTCAGTCAAAGAACCCCTTTTGTTTATTGCAAAAAAAAAAAAAATAGGTGGTGTTCTGTAAATGGCAATGGTGCCATCTGAAGCAGCTGCTCTCATAGAACCTAAGCAGGACCTGGTAGATCACAGCAATGGATCTGGTTATTAGTCATTTTCCAGCTTCCCCCGTGGTCCCTCAGGTATGAGATATGCATACTTGCATTTTGCCAAGCTATAAATTAAGTATGCAATATAAATTAATTCCTGATCTTTGGCATAATTTTTTCTATAAAATAAAAGAGATAAAATCTGATTGTGGTTTCTGGTAATCAAAAAATATTGTGTTCATGTGCTCCTCTCCAGTTTTAGTAGTTTAGTTGTGATGATTTCAGAAATTGATTTTACCATGATTCTCTGTCCAGTTGGCTCCATAGGGAGAAAGTGAGTGAGCGGAAAGAGATCATTCTAATTCTGAGAGTATCGTCTTCCACACTTCTTGCCTTTCCTTTTGTAGGTGATGTGTCCTGACAGTCCCGAGGACGTGTCGCCAGATGCTCGAAGCTTGCAGAGTTCCTGCTCCAGCAGTGAGGTTCCTCAGGATGACTTTGTGATGGTGGACTTTGTAAGTGCTTATTGACGCAACATGGTTAGAGTGCCCCAAAACCCGCTGAATGGCATGGTGTCCACAGTATATGCAACTAATACAGAAAATATAGATCCCCTTTTTCCACTGGTTCTCTTTTCTCTCGCAGCGACCAGCCTTCTCCAAAGACGATTTGCCCATGGATGTTGGGACTTTCTATCGGGAGTTTCAGAACCCGCCGCAGCTGAGTAGCCTCTCCATAGACATCGCTGTGCAGTCAATGGCAGAAGATCTGGTGAGGACAGACCCTTATACTACAAGCCAGCCTGATGGTGGATATAGCACCTAAAGCTGTGTGTGGAACAACTCCTATTCCGTGATGCCCAGGAGGGTTCAGTAACCCAAGAATCCTCCGAGAGGCCAGTCGGCAAGCAGTAATAGTATTTATGACAGTGTAGTCACTCCTTGATATAAGATTATGCAAAATAAAGCAAGTGATGAGTGTGCAACATCTTCAGTGGAGCTGCCTCCTCTGTTGGGGATGCTAATGCAAAGAGAATGTAGTTAGATCATTTTGCTAGGGAAGCAAAGTCCTACTTGGGACGGCATTTTTCTTTTTTTTCCCTAATTTAAGTTCATAAGGTAAAAGTTTTGCTGAAACTTACATTTGTTGCCCTGCCATGCACAGGTAAAACCCATATTTGTTAAACGTTTTACACTACCCAAGAGTTTGTCATTTTCAGCCGGCTTGTAACGCAGACACCCCTGCTAGAAAGCACAGCTAGATCCTGGATCTCTACACAGTACACTTCTGAGCTGTTAAAGCTGCTTATTCTGTTTTCACCACACATAATGAGCTTCAGCATGTCCATATAGAGCCTGCTTTATTTCCTGGCTGGAGGATGTCCAGCATCCTTAGCCTATTCCTCCCCAGCCCTGCTGTCTCTGGCCAGCCGCTTTCATTCACTGGATATCAGTTTTTTTTCAGTCATGGACGTTCTGCATCCCTTGTGGACTTTACTTTATGCAGTCTGCCTTGGACCACCCACTATTCCATTGAAATCCTTCCAACATGGAATTTTGATATTTGCATTACTCCTCCCAAGATCCAGCCAACTGCTTGCATTGGGGCTGAGCGCTCTTCAGAGGAGTACTGAGGCAGAGGGCTGTGATGCTTTTAGGAAGCTATGTACAGCACCCTTTCAGCCCCTCCCATCAGCCATGATCTATCTGCATTTCATAGAGAAGCAGACACCCAGCGACTATGTCACTGGGTCTACAAAAGTGTTTCTCAACTCCAGTCCTCAAGGCGACCCAAACAGGTCATGTTTTCAGGATTTCCCTCAGATGAAACGGCTGTGGTAATTACTAAGGAAGTGAAACTGATCAAATCATCTGTGCAAAATAATGGAAATCCTGAAAACGTGACCTGTTGGGGCGCCTTGAGGACTGGAGTTGAGAAACACTGGTCTACAGTAAAGTATCAAATGGAAAGCAGGGAGGGTCAGGGGAACCTTCAGTATAAATGAAACTGCACCAGTTGTGCAGTTGACATTTAAAGACTAAGGGGATGATTTACTAAAACTGGACAGTGCAAAATCTGCAGCTGTGCATGGTAGAAAATCGGCTTCTATCTTCAGCTTGTTCAACTAACCGGTTCAGGACCCCCCTACTCTTATTGGGATGTTTTTTAACAAAAATATGTAGCAGAATACATATTGGCCTAAATTTATGAAGAAATTCGTTTTTTTGTTTTTTTTTATTAGGCGTTTTATAGCAGAAAGTTAAAAAATATTGTTTTTTTTCAAAATTGTCGGTCTTTTTTTGTTTATAGCGCAAAAAATATAAAGCTGCAGATCTGATCAAATACCACCAAAAGAAAGTTCTATTTGTGGGGAAAAAAGGACATACATTTTATTTGGGTACAGCGTTGCATGACTGCGCAATTGTCAGTTAAGGTAGCGCAGTACCGTATCGCAAAAAAATGGCCTGGTCATGAGGGGGGGGGGGGGGCCGGGGACAAATTCCGGAGTTAAAGTGGCTGTAAAGTCAGTTGTGTTTTTTTCTTTATCTTAATGCATACTATGGATTAAGATAAAACCACCTGTGTGCAGCAGCACCCCCCCCCCCCCCTAATACTAATACTTACCTGAGGTCCCTCTCTGTCCAGCAATGTCCACAAGTGTCTCAGCTGTCTCAGATTCTCCATTCTGATTGGCAGAGACACAGCATTGGCACCATTGACTGCTGTTGTCAATCAAGGTCAGCTAGCAAATCGAGGGGAGGGAGGGGGCGTGGTCGGGCACTGAACAGGAGGGAGGGGCCAGGAGCACCGAAGAGGGACCTGAGAAGAGGAGGATCTTTGCTGCTCCGTGTAAATTCACTGCAACAGAGCAGGTAAGTATAACATGTTTGTTATTTTTAGAGGAAAAAAAAACGAGACTTTACAATCAGTTTAAGCTTAGACAAAAAAACCTGGAAGCTGGTTTCTTTGCACAGCTGCACCAGATTTTGCACTCAGTTTTAGTAAATCCACTCCCAAATATTCAGATTCTTGCAAAAGCCCAAACCCGATTGGTTCTGCTGACTGGGGGCTTTCATTTTCATGAATATAAAAGCCAGTCCCAGTGTACTTAAATTTTCCCCCTCTGCTTTTCTCCACAGGATTCCTTGCCAGAGAAGTTGGCTATGCATGAAAAGAACATGGAAGAGTTTGATGCTTTTGTTGAATCTTTACAGTAAGATGAAGGACCCTGACCTTGGGAGGTGGTTCTGGATGATCTTCCATTGCCTGACCCCTCTGCTAAACTCAAACACTTCCCTGTTGTGCCCTGTCCTGTAATTCATTAAGGAACACCTTTCAGTCTTCTATAGGGGCATCCTTGCAGCCTGGCTGCTGACTTTAAGCTTTGAGCAGTGAAACATAGCAAAGCTTTTTACAACCTGCCTTGTATGCTGAAAACAGAGACTGTTCCTAAAACAAGGGTACAAGAGCCAGGTCCAAGAGTTGTACTGCTGGATATGGAGGCTAGATGAAAGCCAGAAGACAGAGAGCTGTATGGTGTACCGGCCCTTAGTGATCAGAAAAGCACCTCTTATATCTGTGCAGTCTATTTGCTGTAAATATAAGGTCACAGACTGCCCCGCACCTTACATGTCCTACATGCATATGTACCATCCGCATTACGGTAGCACTACAACTGTCCCTTCTCATTTGTTCTTTTCTCAGGTATACCAGAAAAAAAAGTTTGTTTCCCCCTCCGATGCTCACAAAGTGTAGCATATCCACACATGTTAACGACAATGCTTTCTTCTCTGTGTCCCCCTGACGAAGGCAGGCCATAGATGATGCAATTTTCTTTTCTACAACCAGGGTTTGCAAAATTGCTTGATCTCTCCATCAACACAGTCAGTGGTGATGGGGGAATCCCTCCTATGGAGCCATTGTGTTCTCCCAGTGGGGAGCCATTCCTGCTGGGAGAATACAGTGAATTTTACTAACCGCTATATCCGCTGGCAATAATCGCCTGTACAAATACAACATACTGGTTGTACCCAAGTCAATTGATGAATCTACTTGGGTACAATCAGCCTGCTCATAGATGGTGTGAATGTCGGTCAGTTTAGCATGGACTGGCCGAGATTTGAACCATCTATGGCCAGCTTTAGTTTCACTTTGTAACTTGGGCCTGACTTTATGACTACACCTCCCCAACTTTGATTACCCTGCCCATTTAGACTGACTCCTTGTCAGCAGGGCTTGGCTATGATATCGGGAAAGTCCGGCACCAGTAACAATGTAAACCTAAAGGACCTTTTTAAAACCTAAAATGGATATCACTGTCTGCACTGCACTGGAGAGTTTACTCCTCACTGTGCCTACATTTTGCCTGCCATTAAATACAGGCCATGGTGTGTAGAGCCTGCAGTGCAGATCAGAGTCCTCTGCAGCGGTGGCCAATCCATTGAGGGCGCAGCCTCCCCTATCCTGGAATGTGGCTTTGCTTGCTTTGGCACTCCAAATGCTAGGTACGGTTGTAAGGCATAGCTCAGCACATTATGTGCATTTTTTTTTTTTTTGTTTTTTTTTTTTAACAAAGTGGTAAGGCCTTACCACGACTTTAGAACGGGGCCCTGAAATCATGGGGGGGGGGGGGGGGGGGCACAGAAAAGGGCATCTTGTTGTGCCTACTCTTATAAAGTGACATTTTTTAAAGTTTAAAATGGGAGTACAGGTTTACCTTAAGAGATTGAGAATTCAGACTGCCAGTACAAGTAATCCTTCCTTCTTCGATATTTGACATTAGTCAAGATGCAGCAGGATTGAGATCCCTTTCTTAGTATCCCATGGTCTGTGATGGCAAAGTTGGGTTTCCTGGTGACTTGGTCTTATGTGGAAAGTTCCCATAAATGTTTTCGTCACCCACATAGTACTGAGACATCAGTTTTGGGTGGAATTGGTCTATTAACCACAATGGGCCTCATTTATCAAAGTATATGAAATAAATGCTGTAAGCTCACTTCAACTCGTTACCGTATATACTCGAGTATAAGTCGTTCCGAGTATAAGTCGAGGCCCTAATTTACCACAAAAAAATGGGATAAACTTATTGACCCGAGTATAAGACGAGGGTGAGAAATGCACAGCTACTGTAAGTGGAAAAGAGGGTCAACAATGCCCATTTGCAGCCTCACTGTGCCCATTTGCATGCCTCACTGTGCCCATTTGCAGCCATAGGACCCCCGAACTTCAAACTCGGTAGTTAAGGGTTCCTAGATGCCCCCTAGCTGCAGCCAAAATTTGGGGTCTCTGAACCCAAAGGGTCCCAAAATGACATTGCTGCAGATGGACACAGTTGACGAATTGGGGCCCTGTATCTTGGGGCCACATAGTGCTAAGAACCCCAAATTTGGTGTGCAAACCCAGTGGAACTAGCACCATAAAATATCCAATGCTGAGGTTCCTAGCACAAAGTGGCCCTGAGATACGGGGCCCCAAAGTCGGTTCAGAAAATGTCAAGCACTTTTCTGCAGCAGAGAATGACATTTTCCGAACCGATTTTGGGGCCCCGTATCTCGGGGCCACTTAGTGCTAGGAACTCCATCTTTGGATATGTTGGAGTATCAGTTCCACTGGGTTTGCACACCAAATTTGGGGTTCCTAGCACCAATTGTCCCTGAGATACGGGGCCCCAAAGTCGGTTCAGAACATGAAATTTTTTGCTGCAGAAAAGTGCTTGACTCGAGTATAAGTCGAGGGGGAAACTTTCAGCACAAAAAAATGTGCTGAAAAACTCGACTTATACTCGAGTATATACGGTAATTTATAAGGTGAGAATATTCTCATATTGTTCAATTCACTAACAGAAATATCACTTTGTTGCCCATTTGTTTACATGAAAATTGCAATGCAAGTCTTTAACCACCTCAAACACTTTCTGTCCCTTTTCTCCCCAGTAAACACTTTAACCATTTCCTGTCCAGGAAATTGTTTTTACATATTCACAAATGATAAAATATGCATATTTTGCTAGAAAGTTACCTAGAACCCCCAAACTTCTATTTTTGGAAAGCGGAGGCCCTGGAGTATAAAATTGTGGCTGTTGCAATGTATATCTTGCATAATAATTGCACAGCTATTGATTGAGGGCAATTTTTTTTTTTTTTTTTTAGGAAAAGACATTAAAATAATTTTACTGCACGCAAACACAAAATAATACCAATTTTTTGGTAAAAATGATGTTGCATTGAGTAAATAGACACCAAACATGTCAAGATTTAAAATTGAGTGTGCCTGTAAAATGGTGACAAACTATGGCACCTAAAATTGTCCATAGGTGACACTTCTAAGCCTTGGTTCACACTTGTGCAGTTGGTTCCTCCTGTGGGTCCACAGCCACAACCCCCCCGTACAGAAAACGTAAGAGATGCATGTGGATGCCATCAATCCCAAATCGCAACCGCCGCTTCCCACAGTGCGAACCACACTGCACTCGCGGTTTCTGTGCATGCTGCAATTTCAAAAATAGAGCAGAGACCTTTTTCCTGTGTTTCAAAAGGCACGGCAGCCCAATCAAATGAATGGACTTCTGTGCCCATGCTAAACATGGCCCACCGAGCCGCTGGAGTGTGAACCAGGCCTAAAAGCCTTTACACGTTACCGATTGAGAGTTAATTGTGAATTATGGCCCTAGAAACATTGTTCTTGCAGCAATATTCACGGTGATACATCATGTGTGATGCAATCGCAATTTACATGTAGGCACAGGGGTGCTTTTAAATAGTTTTTTTTAATAATTTTTATTCATTTTACACTATATATTTTTATATTTTGCATTTAACTTTCATTCATCATAGAGGAGATGGGGAACGGTTGTTCTTCCATGTCCTCTGCTCTTGGTCTCTTACCACTGGCGGTGGCCTCTCACATTGCTGTAAAAGTAATTGGGCGGTTGTAAAGCCACCCAGACCACTTTTACAAAACCGTTGATTGAAAAAGGATCTTGTAATATCCATTTTGCTGACAGGATGTTTTATATACATACAATGGTCTGCAAGTGCATAAACTCTGTTATTGCCAACCTAAAGCTAGCATTATTTTAACGTGAACCTGTGTCAAAGCTAATGACATTCAAATTTGTAATATATATTTATTATGACCAAGCAGTAAACAAGCTTTTCTCACTGACCTCTGTAGCTACAAGTACCATGGAGCGCTTCATTCTCAAATTGCACAGTAGAAGCACATTTGTTTTACTTTTTTTTTGTTTGTTTGTTTGTTTTTAGCTGCTTCTCCTCCTAGCAGTGATTTACAGCTTATACTGCTTCATGGGGCCTGCAGCTACAGAGGTCAGGGAGTTTTAAATGTAGAGAAATATAGACAAAATAGGGTGTGCACAGTGTATTCAGCTGATTTGTGCAGCGATCCCTATTTTTTTTTAACGGTTCGATTGTTAAACAGTAGTGAAAGCAGCACATGATTTATGCTATTGTGAATTGAGCCTAGCTTGTAACGTCAGATGGGACAAGAGCAGATTTCAGCTGTTATTTGCAAATCTGAATCTGATTGGTTTGCAAACGAGCACCATTATAAGTTCCTCAACTTTGATAAATGTGATTCATTGTAGTAGCCTTGCTGCCCCCTAGAGGCAGACATTATAACTACAGCCCAGCACTGTCATCACACTACTCAATGCTGCCTGACTGCATTTGGCAGCACTAGTTCCTCTCTCCCTGATGCTTTATTCTTTTTGGCAGTTTAAACGTTAAATGTACATATTAAATACACTACATGTAATAACTAATAGTGATGAAACCATGATTGCCCAAAATGGTGACAGCAGAAAGCCTTCTCAGTTTGTACATGGATCTTAGGGAGCTGCCATGTACACTGTAGAGTAGAGAGATCTGCAGGAGTTAGGTTACCAGTCACAAATCATTAAGTGTTTTGTAGGACTCAGTGGGGGGTTTAATGCTGCTACCCCCCCCCCCCCCCCCCCCAATATACCAATCTCATACAGTGAGGGGAAATTCAGCACTGTTGTAATAAAAGAGATGTAATTCAGAAATGTATTATAAAATTAAATATATGTATTTACATGATATATCGTGTCTTCTTTTTTTCCTTCAAAACTACTGGTTGCTAAATATCAAGCGACACGCTTAACGCGTTACTAAACCCAGGACCCTGCATTCAATATATCTGGTCTCCCACAATACACAGAACAAGGAAATGCACTTATTTTAGTAATTATAAACTGCTAAATACCTTTTCTCATCAGCCGTATATAACAGTCTTATGGCTTCTATCAGTGTCAGGCTGAGCACTGGTTAAAGCTTGTAGGAGGAGTTTTCATTCTCCTCTGACTGTCCTATGAGGCTGCATGACCCCTGACCCTCTGTCTGGACAGTGCTGATTGGCCCAGTGCTGATCACATGCACCCTCCCAGGAAAGAAAAAAAAAACACTAGCGGAACTGAGTATGTGCAGAGTGCCCCCAAAGCTCTGTGCTATCAGGAAATGGATTGGGGAATGTGGAAGAAGGGGAGGATCAGAGAAGACAGGATCAAACATTTTACACAATGTGGAGGGTGAACACCTTACGTTCCATTGTGAGTATACAAAGCATGATTTTCTGCATATACAGACTGATTTTACTGTTGTACTGTTACTCTGCCACAAAACACAGCAAGAAACATTACACCATTTTCTTTGATACAGTTTTACACTGTTGAAGGAATACAGTGGTGTCCTGCCTCCACCCTAAACCTGCTGACTAGACTGTGAAGGAGAAGCAGCAGACTGATGAGGTAATCTTTCTGCTCACTTACAGCTGGTCATAGATGGGTCAGTTTTTTGTCATTCAACCAGCTGGCTCAATTCCTCAATCCACACACTTGATGTGGATGGGGGAATCCTCCCCACTGAGTCATTGTATTCTGACACTGGGGAGACTCCCCTGCCTTCAGAATACACAGATCAGCACTGCAGTATATAGCTTGCAGTGCTGATCAAGTGAGAAAATACAGACAGAGTGGTTGAAATGAAGTCGATTTTGTAGATCAACCTCTGTTCAGTGGCCACATATGGATTGAAACTTGGCCAGTTCCTGCTAAACCGGGCAGATTGTTTTTCAAAAACAATAAAAATCCATTGAAACACCAAACATGCAAGGAAGACATGGGTCTGAATAAGGCACCATATCATATATAAAAAGTCATGTGTATAAGGATCATCACGCAAGGTCAGTTTATGTAAAGAGTACAAAATACAGAGTTCCGGAGCCCCTCATCGTTACATACATTAGATTCTCGAATGAGGCATGAACCAGATTCCCATCAACAGCACAGCAAGATCATCCAGAAATAAATTGCTACCACAAATGTAGATGAGGACATATAGTTGATAGTGAACTACTGAACTGCTAAATCTTGATCCATCTATGGCCAGCTTTACTCTCTCCACCTATCGCCATATTTGCATACAGATCATCGACTGGCTCCAAGTTGTCCCCCTTCCTCTCCCAGTCTGCACACTGCTGCAGTGTTATGCCCGGTACACACGATCCGATTATCGGACGTATAATCGTCCGTTTATTTATTTTTTTTTGCATGCTAATCTCGCGTCGAATCTGATGAGTTTACTAAAGTCAAAATTCCCGTAGGACAGCATAAAAATTCTGAAGTGATGTCATTGTGTTGTAATGCATTTGTATTGCATTTTCGAACGATAGGTGTACTGATTAAACGGAAATCGCACGATCTGGCATCGTACGAAAAAAACTTACATGCACGTCCGATAGAATAATATCGGATGAAATGTCCTGATCGGCTCTCGAAAGCTCTGTACTAACGTTCCGATTATCGTACGATCGATTCGAATGTGGCATTTTTCGTACGATTTTCGGATCGTGTGTACGGGGCTTTAGTGAAGATCGATAGTCGAGTTTAGTTACTTGCATTAAAAGAAAATACATGCTGCAGAGAAGGACCCTTTTGCTTTCTGCGTGGAAAGAGTGGCAGTAAAATGAATACCAATGGTCAACAAGACAAATAGAGAGAGGGCGAATCTCCTCTCTATCTCTATAGAACCAGACAGCAATAAAAACCTAGAAAGGGTTCCAACACTTCCCTACTGCTTCCAAAACTAGAAGGAAGTTCTATTCGACTGTTCAGTTTCTGACTACTCTGTTTTCGCACAACAAACATGTAGTACCAGGTATCTTTCACAAGATGGCGACGTTGCCTCCAAAATGCTTTTATATAAGAACTTGAAAGCACCCTTTATGTTTGTTCCAGAGGTTGCCAATTCTGTTTAAACAATGACCATCACATTCACCAGTATCTGTAAAGAAGATCATAAATGTTATGGTGATAGCATGCATATGAAAACTGCAGCACGTTTGTACAAAAGAGCAGTGAAGGTTTCAATTTACAAATACCATACTGGTGAGCCCACAATAGGGATAAAACTTTTTTGTGGAAGATAATAAGACTCGTGGCCACTCATTAAAATTAGAAGAAAAGAGGTTTAACCTTAACCTCCCTGGCGGTATGATTATTTCAGATTTTTGCGTCTCAAAGCGGTACAGTTATTTTGCATAGAAATTTGCCGTTTTATATTGTAGGCCTGTAACTAGCAATAACACACTTAGATCTGTCCACCATGAGTCTAGTAGATATCCCGGGTATGATGAAGTTTGAAACATAAAATCATAAATTATAATATAATAAATAAATATAAATAATTAAAATAATAATAATATAAAAAAATAAAAATTTCCCCACGATTCACTATCGCTCAATTCTGCAAGTGTTCTAATTTACTATCGCTGTTTTCTAGCTGGTCTAAATCCACTTTTGACGTAAAGGGACACTTTTTTTGGTTGCTATGGACAATATCAAGTTTCCAGGCAGAAAGAACAGTATATATAATATAAAACTGCATGCAGGGCATGGGACAAAGGGGACAACAGTGTACTGTATATGCGTTATGATTTTTACAATTTTTTGAATTTGCCGCCAGGCTCCGACCCCGTGCGTCGCGACGCTCGCAGGGAACGGAGCCTGGCACAGAGAGGCTTCGGGCAGAGGACGGAGCCCGCAGACAGCACGGGGGAACATCGCAGGATCCTGGGGACAAGGTAAGTATACCGCACCAGGATCCTGAGATGTAATCGCGAGTGTGGCTCGGGGTTACCGCTAATGGTGCTGAAATTTAACCCCGAGCCACACTCAGGAATACCGTCAGGGAGGCTACACTACGTAGAGGGTTCTTTACTGTAAGAGTGGCAAGGATGTGGAATTCCCTTCCACAGGCGGTGGTCTCAGCAGTGGGGAGGGGGGGTATCGATAGTTTTAAGAAACTATTAGATAAGCACCTGAACGACCACAACATGCAGGGATATACAAGGTAATACTGACATATAATCACACACATAGGTTAGACTTGATGGACTTGTGGCTTTTTTCGACCTCGCCTACTATGTAACTATGTAACGTGGGGTGGGGGGCGTGTCCAAGATGACCACTGAAGCAGCAGCACATTGAGAGAGCTCCGGTCTAATCCGCAATCTTTGATCGGATTCCCTGCAGATCATCGGCATATCTCCCAACTGTCCCTGATTTCGAGGGACTGTCCCTGATTTGGAGCAATGTCCCTCTGTCCCTCATTCCTCCTCATTTGTCCCTCATTTTGGTCTGATCTATATAGATGTTTTTAAAATGCACTTTTTATCTATCAAAAAGTGTTTTCCAGCACTAAACCTTTCATATGCTTTCTAAATTCCAAAAGCCAATATAAAGGAATAGTAGTGGTAATAAAGCAATTGTGGGTTTAACCAATCTTGTTTTTTTTTTTTTTGTACAATTTTCCTTTAGGGGGGCGTGGCAGGGGGTGTGTCCTATGCCTACATGCTTTTGCTGTTAGGTGTCCCTCTTTCCCATCTCAAAAAGTTGGGAGGTATGCACAGGTCACAGCATAATTCCAGCACCGGGTCTGATCCCTGTGCCGATTATGACCAGCGGCAGACACTCTTCATTCCCCGTAACTCCAACAGCTCATCAGCCAGCAGGGTGGGAAAACTTTCCGCCGTGGCCACTAATATGGTGACCCAGATGGAGGACCCTGAGCCCGCTCAGTTAGAACAGGCTAACTTTGCAGGCAATTATCACATGCCAAACCACCCTCACGGGTAAGATTGACTCCCTGCAACTTGATATTGGGCTAGTTCGGAAGGACATGGACAAGTTTCGCACTCGTCTAAAGGAGGTCGAGGGTGAGTCGGAAGACATCCTCCACGATCACACTCCACACTCTTAAAACAAAGGTGAGGGTGCTTGAATCGAGGGCTGAGGACGTGGAGAATTGTAACAGGAGAAACAACCTCCGTATCATGGGCCTGTGGCACTGGGCCAAGATGGCTGCCGTAACAAACTGGTTGACAAAATTTTTTCACTTGAAAAGTTCCAGTAGACTTTTGACATTTAAGAGTTTCCACCACCTGCATCTAACCCCCTTTTCCTCCCCCTCTCTTTTCCTGTTAGGGCAGTTTAGCAGCTTGTATCGAAGATAAGACATAGTGTGAAACTGCAAATGTCACTTGCTAACAAGCTTTTAGATGTATAAGAAATGTTTATGTAAAGGAAATTATACTTTTTGACGCAGTTGCTGATATATATATATATATATATATATATCTACACACACACAGTTTGTGCTCATAAGTTTACATACCCTGGCAGAATTTATGATTTCTTGGCCATTTTTCACAGAATATGAATGATAACACAAAAACTACATTTTGGTCTCATAACTCCAAATGACTTTGTGCTAGAAGGTTTGAGGCTTGTCTCTGTGCTGTTTGGTGTATTGTAAGCGGGATACTTTGTGGCATTTGCATAGTAATGGCGACTCGACCATACAGCCCATCTTTCTTCACTTCTTGATTAGAGTTTGAACACTGCTGATTGGCATTCTCAATTCCTTGGATATGTTTTTATATCTTTTTCCTGTTTTATACAGTTCAGCTACCTTTTCCCACAGATCCTTTGACAATTCTTTTGCTTTCCCCATGACTCAGAATCCAGAAACGTCATTGCAGCACTGAATGCAAAATGTCTGTCAGGAGTCCAGAAACTCATTGACCTTTTATACACACTAATTACAAGCAAACACATCACAGGTGAGGATGGTTACCTTCAATAGCCATTCAAACCCCTTTGTGTCAACTTCTGTGCATGTTATCAGGCCAAAATCACCAGGGTATGTAAACTTTTGATCAGGGTCATTTGGGTAGTTTCTGTTGTGATTATGATTTTAAAAAGAGTAAACACAGTTGGTTGATGATAAATGGCTTCAGCCAAACACTAACCATGAGTGAAAAAAATGTAAATGAGTCCGGAAAAGAAATGAGTCCGGTGACGTCGATGTCCGTGACGTCACCGGCTCTCCGACGGAATTCCCTGAAGACCCGGAAGCCGGCGGAGAGGTGAGTACCGATCAAAAGAATTTTGATCGATCAAAAAAATTTATGATTATTCGAGGAATTAATCTTTAATTTCCACAACCCTAATATATATATATATATATATTGTGTTGTAACTGCCCCCCCCTCAGGGGCACTTGGCCTTTAGGACATGAGTCTGCTGAGTCCCTTTTGCTAGCGAATTATAAGATTTGTTTTCCTGGAGTCTGTGTCCGCAGTCTATCACTGGTTTCCTAGAACTGTTTGCTGCTACAGGCCCAGAGCCTGCGGCCTTTACCAAACGCCTGCTCCGCTCAATCCTTCCACAGGCACAGTTCTTGTCATTCTTCGTGGTGAAGAGGACACACAGGATGCCTGTGACCCTCCAGGAGCGTGCGCCCCCCCCCCCCGCGCACATTTTATGCTAGGTCTCCTCGACTTTGGGGATTGGGACTTAGCCCTTAGATGAGCCAGAAAGATGGATGCCTCACACTATGAGGCGGCAAAACTCATGATATTCCACAATTATTCGGTGGACACTCAACGGCTCATATGCTCCTTCGAATATGTTAAGCTCAACCTCCCCAATGGGAAGATCACATATAGTATGTTTTTCCCCGCCCGGCTGCGGGTACAAGACGGGGAGTCAGTCAGATTTTTCACATCCCTGGAGGAAGCATTGCAATGGTTGGAGAACCCGCCTAAATGGTGATAGACTTGTCTTTCTTATCTAAAACGCTGAGAAAAAAAAAACAGTAAGCATTTTGCAATCTTTGTATATCTCCTCAGTGTTGGGCTAAGGATTTTCTGAGTCTTTTTCTATCATTTAGGTTTGGTTGTTGTTAACTGTACCAGTTCAATCCCAGCTTTGTTTCATGGTGACGTTTACTAGGGGCTATACACCCTCCAGGCTCATTGCCTTATTTTACTGTAGACTGTAAGGTAATGCTGTATGGCCTGCTGAGCTGCCTATTTGATGCCTCTATCTCTTACTGGATACCAACTGACTATGATTATCGTTACCTCTTTAAAACTTAGACTGAGCCTATGTAGCCCACATCACTACTGGTGACGCGTCTGTCTGGAATTACTGAGAGGGAGAGAACGCCGTTTCTTCGTTTGCAATGTGGTTAAAGTACTGTGCCGCCAGAACATTTTGGGTGAATTTGGATCTGCAAGGATTATTCATCCTTTTTTTCTTTCAGGCAAACTTATCAAAGAATAGATTAAGGTGTTAAAACACAGTTAAAGAGGTTGTAAACGCTCGGGAAAAAAAAAAAACCTGTAAGACAAAGGCACAATGAGCTAGTATGCATTGCATACTAGCTCATTATGAAATACCTTAGAACCAAGCCCTCCAGCGGTGCCCGCACACCTGACATCTTCCCGCTTTGAGTGGCCGGAGCTGCAATGTCACTCCCACGCATGTGCTAGGAAGCCGCATAGTAAGCCGGACCTTCAGAGTGCATGCGCTGATGACGTCATTGGCTGCATGCACTCTGAATATCTTTTAAACTGTGCAAGTTTAGGAGATATTCACAGTACCTACAGGTCAGCCTGATTATAGGCTGACCTGTAGGTACAAGTCAAAAAGATTACTTTACTTCCACTTTAACTTCTGTGTTCCACTGTTTACAACCCCAATTGGCAGTTGCCATATAAGTTCTTGGGGGGTAGTGCGGGGTGGGGGGAATCCTTATGTTGTTGGTTTTATTTAGTTTTGAGGCACATGGTTTTATGTCATACCTTTTGGTCAGCGGGAGCTGCTTTCTCCTGCTGGCATATACAGTTTGTGTTTAAGTTCAGGTTTTGGGGAATGATGATTATTCTCTCGACATTTTCACAGGTGAAGATCCGGAGACTTTTTACACTAGATGTAAATCACAAATGGCCCCCCTTTCAATAATTTCTTGGAACGTTCGAGGCTTGAACTCCAAGTTTAAAGGCTCTCTCATGTTTACCTATCTAAATAAGTACAATCCACACAGATGCATACTGCAAGAGACGCACTTTACAGGGATAAAATTTAAACATTAGTGTCTGCGCTAGAAGAAAAAAATCCCATCAATCCAAAAATGCAGCAATATAAAACATAAAAAACATATACTCAAATGTATAGTCCACTGAAGTGAAAATATCCCTAAGTGATGGGATATAAAGTGCACAGTGCTGAATACACAATGGGAGTGATAAGTCCAAAACCTATCACGTATATATAAAAAAAACAAACAAAGAAATATATAACAAATCAAAGAAATATACGGGGATGTGACCCCTAGTGACTCAAATTAAAGTCCAAAACAGTGTGTATCCAAAGATATGAAGGTGCCCAAGAAAACCATAGTCCAAAGTTATAGTGAAATTCACATATCCTTCCTTCCAAATGTGCATCACCAAGGAAACATGCTGTAGTGTCTTCCAGCCACCCCCACAGGTGTATATGCTCACCTTCTTGTGTGTGACACAGCGTTTAAACTATGCCAAACAAAGCCTTGGAGCCACTCCTGTGCTCATTTGGAATCAGCTGCGTGGACCTCCAGTGTTCTCAAAGGAAGGTAACATATGCAAAAGAAAAAAACTCCATAGCGCAATATTGCAAGAGTAAAAAAAGCTTTTAATAAAATAATTCTCTCCCCTTGATGGGGTACTCACATATTGTGGGTGCGTAAGTGCACCACCCTAAGCAGACAATGAACGGTCAATCTCGCGGTGTGGCGTGTGCTGCGGTGTGTGTAACAAAAACTCTCCTTCTCTCCTTCTCTCTCTCTGCTGACAGCTCCGTCCAGGCCCCCCAGGGGCCCCAGGGGGCCTGGACGGAGCTGTCAGCAGAGAGAGAGAAGGAGAGAAGGAGAGTTTTTGTTACACACACCGCAGCACACGCCACACCGCGAGATTGACCGTTCATTGTCTGCTTAGGGTGGTGCACTTACGCACCCACAATATGTGAGTACCCCATCAAGGGGAGAGAATTATTTTATTAAAAGCTTTTTTTACTCTTGCAATATTGCGCTATGGAGTTTTTTTCTTTTGCATATGTTACCTTCCTTTGAGAACACTGGAGGTCCACGCAGCTGATTCCAAATGAGCACAGGAGTGGCTCCAAGGCTTTGTTTGGCATAGTTTAAACGCTGTGTCACACACAAGAAGGTGAGCATATACACCTGTGGGGGTGGCTGGAAGACACTACAGCATGTTTCCTTGGTGATGCACATTTGGAAGGAAGGATATGTGAATTTCACTATAACTTTGGACTATGGTTTTCTTGGGCACCTTCATATCTTTGGATACACACTGTTTTGGACTTTAATTTGAGTCACTAGGGGTCACATCCCCGTATATTTCTTTGATTTGTTATATATTTCTTTGTTTGTTTTTTATATATACGTGATAGGTTTTGGACTTATCACTCCCATTGTGTATTCAGCACTGTGCACTTTATATCCCATCACTTAGGGATATTTTCACTTCAGTGGACTATACATTTGAGTATTTATGTTTTTTATGTTTTATATTGCTGCATTTTTGGATTGATGGGATTTTTTTCTTCTAGCGCAGACACTAATGTTTAAATTTTATCTTTTGCACGATTATGAAACGTGACTGAGTGTTTGCAGCTGGTCTCCACTTAAGATTAATCACTCACCAGTTTGTAGGCAATTTTCCATAAGTGGCTCGCAGGGTTGCTCATATATATTTGCACTTTACAGGGAGCAGGGTGCCGGCCCTTAAAAAAAAATAACCTGGGTAGGCACATATTAACAATCTACTCACACCTCCTACTCAAGGGAGGGGTCAGTATTCTGATTCACAAGTCCCTGCAGTTTAGTTTCCTGGATCTTCACCTAGAGCCTGATGGGCGCTATGTTCTCATGCATGCTATTTGTGATAACATTGAGATGGCAATGTCTATCTCCCCCCCCCCCCCCCGGCTAACGTTTCCCTACTACATAAATTGGCACCAATCCAGGCGTTACATTCCACGGCTAATATCCTATTGGCTGGTGATTTTAATATGCCCCTAAACCCCGGGGTAAATAAACTCAACCCTGACCCTGCTACCGACTCTCCCTTGTCATTGTGGGCCGAGACTTTTGGCCTGTGTGGCGTGAAAGCAACCACGGGAGAAGCATTTTACTTGCCACTTTGCAACCTATGCTACATACTCCAGGATAGATCTGATTTATGTTAGTGAACCTCTCCTCTCCCATACACAGGATGTAACCATCCTGCCTTACGGCATATCAGACCATGCCCCAATGTTCCTCACACTTCAAACGGACACCGGTCCAGGTCTCTCACTTCTGGGTCGATGACAAAAGGGTGGCTCCGGGAATGACAACAGAGCTGTCTGATTTCTGGGTTCATAACAAAGGCACTGCTACTCCTGCTGTAGCATGGAATGCTTTTAGGGCACATGCGCGTGGTCCCTAACAAGCTGCTATTGGTAAAGTTCGCAAAGAATCTGCTCTCTCCTTAGAGGAAGCTGAGACAAGGGCGCAGGCTTTGGAATCCAAATATGTAGCAGACATGAAGGAATTTACAGAGATCTGCAAATGTTGTACAAGGAAATAGCTGTGATGCATGACACTGCCTGTAGGAAGCTTCTCCCGTCCCTGTCACAGCAGATTTTTGAGCAGGGTGAGAGGACGGGTCGATTTCTGGCTTGGCTGGCGAGAGAACGCTTCACCACATCACATATAGCCAAAATTCTAGACGAGAACGGCTCTCTGCAGTCAGAACCGGTACAGATTAATGCCCAATTTGTGCAGTTCTATAATAAACTACACCCAGCAAAGGTTGAATACCTTTCTGGACTCCATAGATTTTCCAGTGCTCTCAGATTCGGCTAAGCGGAGTTTAGATGGTCCCATCACGGTCAAGGAGGGTCAGGTGGCAATTACCTCGCTCCAAATGAATAAAACCCCTGGGTCCAGATGGATTATAATTAATATAATTTTACAAGACTAATGCCAAGGTTATAGTCCTGCATTTCCACAAGCTGCTGCAGACTGTGCTGGAGGAGGATTGTCTCCCGCCATTAATGTCCGAGGCTGTGATTGTTGTTGTGCCCAAAGCCGGCAAGGATCCTGAATTATGTGCATCCTAATCTCCCTCATTAGTGTGGATGCCAAGATATTCACAAAAATTGTGGCCAACCACCTCAACTCGGCAATCCTGTCTCTGGTACATGGAGATCAAACTGGCTTATGCCGGGTAAGGGCACCGACATCAACCACTGCCATCTGTACACCAACCTTGCCTATATTGGTGCCAGTGGGTCTCCTGGAGTCGTGCTATCTCTCAATGCAGAGAAGGCCTTTGACTCTGTGGAACAGGAGTTCCTATGGAAAGTGCTCTCAAAGTTTGGCTTCGGGCCTATATTTGTCTCCTGGATACAGCAGCTATACAGGGCTCCTACGGCTAGGGTCTGAATAGATGATACTCTATCCCCATCCTTTAGCTGAGAGGCACCAGACAGGGATGCTCGTTGTCACCTGGTCTCCTTATTCTAACAATAGAACCTCTGGCAATCCTGGTTCGGTGGTCCTCCGCAATAAGGAGTCTTCAGGTAGGCCCATTAACAGGAAAAAACTCTCCTTATATGTAGATGATGCCCTCCTGTACTCACCTGATGCATCTAATTCCCTTGCTGTGGCTTTGGGGACTATGGATCAATTTGGGTATTTCTTTGGTGTCAGAATTAATTGGAGCAACTCACTTATTTTCTCTTCCCCAATCACCCTCCCCTTCTATTGCCTCATCGCCCTTGACCTGGGTCTCCAGATTTCGCTACTTGGGGATTGAGATTCAGAGGGATCATTCGCTATATTTAGCTGACAATGCGTACCCCGTTTTGCAGCAGTTAGCCCTTAGGTGTCAGACATGGAAGTCCCTTCCACTCTCGCTGGTCAATCTCCTCAAAATGACATTCCTCCCTAAATTTTTATATGTTTTTCGTAATACCCCGGGTTCAAATACCTTACTCCTTTTTTAACAAGCTTGATGAAATTTTGACCACCTTTATCTGGGCGGGATCCCGCCTACAATTGCTAAATCCATATTGCAGCTGCCCCTGTCTCTTGAGGGATTGGCATTTTCATGTTTTCGTCAGTACTACTGGGCGGCTGTACTGGTAACCATACGTTAGTGGTTCGCCCAGTTGCAAACCAACCCAGCTATGAATTTGGAAGCTGCCATAATAGGTTCCTACTCCGCATTAAGCGATCTGGTGTTTAGGGGTCCGAAGGCACACCCCATGATGACAATACTGATGCGCACAACAGTCAAGGTGTGGGGACAGGTATCTGCGAAGATGAGTGGGGCTAATGCCATCTTTCCTCACACCGCATTTCCAATCCATCCCTGACCCTAGTCTCTGGGCCAGGTATTTCAAGAGGCTGCAGCACATTATGCCAGAGGGACAATTACTACCATTCGATAGTTTAAGTGCCATGTTCAATCTCCCTTTACGGATGTTCTTTCGCTATTTAAGGTTGGGACACGCAACTCAGTCGCAGTTCCCTACTGAGGTAACAGTGACCCCAGCTGTGGTGGAGCACTTCCTAATTTCCAGCAATGCAGACCAAATTATTTCATCCCTGTATCTTAGAATTTCCAGCAGAGATACCGGGCAGGGTACCTGTTTGTTTCATGTCTGGAAAGAAGACATACCCAACCTTACTACTGAGGATTGGGAAGAAGGGCTTCAGCAATATATTCCCCTAGTAATATCAGCCAGAGACGGGTATATCCAACTCAAATTCCTCCACAGGGCATAATATACCCCTCAGAGACTTCAAGGATATACCCTACTCACTCTGACCAATGCCCCAAATGCCGCAAACAGATCGGAACCTTTATGCATGTTGTGTGGTCCTGCCCCCTTATCCAGGAATTCTGGCAAGCGATAGTGACAGAGATAAAGTCAGTGGGAGAACTTTCCTATAGACATGGACAAAGGATACTTCTGGGTATCTGTGACCAGTTTCCTGCAATATGCACAAACAACTTTTTGTTTTTTATGTAGCGGCCTATGCTAGAAAGGCCATCCTGTCTAAACTGAAGCAAACAAAGCCCCCCCCATGGTCTCACAATGGAGATCCATGGTTGACTCTGTTCTACCCCTATGCAAACTAACCTGAATGAGCCGAAAATGCCCTAAGAAATTCAATAAGGTTTGGGGTGCCTGGGTGAAGGCCTCATCCCGATGGCACTATAGGATCATTTTTTGCATAGTTGTTACTATTGACATAGACAAGTTGTCACTCTCCCAACTCCTAACCCCTGGCTTTTCCTCCCCCACCCCCTTCAAGATCCCTTCCCTTTAATATTCCTGTCCACCAACCACACTGTTTCTTTTGTATACGAGTTTATGTTCATTTTTCTTTAGATAAAACTTTTTATGTTAAAAAAAAAAAGGAGCAGTGAAGGTCTTCTTAGGTAATCAATAGATATTTATTGGACTGACCAGTTCAAGGTGGGGATTGTTAATGGCGGAACCTTTGTGCAGAGTCTTACATTGCATAGGGCAAAGGTTACAGAACAGGAACCAAAAATACCACCCGTCGTAAGAATGGGCCAACGATAAGGCTTTGTAGACAAGAAGAAACGGGGGCTATATTTCCAACCCAGTCTACCCAGGAAATACTTGTATTTGTTGGCACTCAGGATGCTTACACTGAGGAAGGACCAGAAAACCAGAGCCTACATCGCCACCATGAGCACAGTCTTCTCATGCCACCTGTAGCTTCCTACAGGCCAGCGGGACAACTCGCCACATTTGCTGGCCAATAGGAAGGTACAGACTGAAGAAAGGGTGGGCCTAACACACAGGTCCATTGTAAAGCAGGAGTGTCATACTCAATTTAATTGAGGGCCGCATCAGCAATTATGGTTTCCCCAAGGGGCCAGTTGTATCTGTAAGACTAGATGTCCAGAGCACCCCCTTACCCTTGTGCTGTTGCCGGGAAGAAAAAGTGCAGGGTCTGGAGGGAGGACCAGAGGAGAGCTTGAGTCTGCTGCCACCAGGAGGCGCAACTATACAGAGAGGTACAGGATCTGTAGGATGAGTTCTAGCCTCCTCTCCACTACCAACTGCTGAAATTGGGGGGGGGGGGGGGGGGCGCAGACAAGCCTCTCTGCGGCTGCACGGAGAAGCACAGGATCTGGCAGGGGAGTTCTGTCCTTCCCTTCTGCTGCCAAGTGACAAGGTGGGGTGGAGACGAGGGAGATGTGAGGGCCACGTGAAATAGCTCATGGGCCTTGTGTTTGTCACAGGTGCTTTTAAGTATCCAAGAACAAAAATGTAATAAATTGCAGCTTAAAATGCCTATATGTGATGGCTGTTTTGTTTCCTTTTTTTGCCAGGCTTGCTCTTATTTAGTGTTATCTAGTGACCCTGCCAGTAACACTTCCACTCCTAGGATGACAACGCTTACTCACTGCACTGTATCTGTGGAGGAGCAGGGTTGTCAGCCTGGGCAGCTTAGTCCGTGTTTGGAATAAATAACACCCCAGAACTGTAATAGGCTTACAACCAGCTTACTAAATTTCTTGCATGTAAAGGACACGGTATGTACAGAAGCCGGTCCAGCTTCTGTCGAAGGGACATGATATGATCAGCGCTCTCAGCTAATGGCTGAGATCACTGACCAGTGTGCTCTGGTGGGGCCCTGTCAGAACACAATAGCTTAGCAGGGGAGATCGCTGTACTGACATCGAATTGTTAGTACAGCGACTCCTCCCAAGCTTTTCCTTTTTTTTTCTGTTTAGCCTGCTGGGTTGAACGGAAAAAAAAAAACCTGGTAGTGTGTACCAGGCTTAACAGAAAGAAAATGACTGTCCCTAAGGGTGGTCACGGAGGGGTGGTGGGACCTTTAAGGTGCCCACTCATCCAAGAGATCAGACACAGTCAATTATATAAACATTTTAATTCATTTTAGTATATTGTCTGGAACTGGTTCTGTGACACTAGGGCTGCCACCTGTCCAGGATTCACCCGGACATATGTCCAGGTTTCAGTCCACTTGAAACCCAGACACATTATTCAGACAGGAATGTGGCTCAGAACAGGGCTTGACAGAAGGGTGAGGGGGCACTATGTGCACCACATTACTATTCTCTTTGGAGTGCACAAAGGTGTCCCAGGTCTGTTAAACTCTTATAGTGTATACTAAAACCAAAAATTTGCTGTGCACTGCCAAAGTGTTCAGGTTGGGCTTGAGGAAAAAGTGGCAACCCTATGTGACACTCATTCTATTTCTTGCATGATCTGCTTGAGATCTCAGCGCAGCAAAGACTGTGTTGTCAGCCCAATCAGGAAGTGAAGCGCACACTGGATTTCTGGTAGATTAATTGATATTTTGTGTACTTGCGGGGTTTTATAAATGGATAAAACATAGGGAAATGTGCATGTGCTCCAAAGATCTACTGCATATGCCTTAAAAAAAAAAAATTGTTAAGACCTACATTTTAAAAGTGGCAACGGAAAAATTTGCTTTTTTTCAGGTTGTTTAACAAACAAGTACTAAAAATGAGATGCACACAGCACTACAAAGCCTCTTCCAAATAACTGCAAAGCTATTTTAACTATATGCACAGTAGCTTATACTATAGTAGTGTATATCTTAGGGCTTGTTCATATGTGTGTCTATAATGCTGCCCCTCTGAAAAGTGACCTGTGAGCGCCATTTTAATCCTCAAAATGCCAACCCACTCTGCTGGCAACTATGTACATCGCATGCATAGTTACATAGTAGGCAAGGTTAAATAAAGACAATTGTCCATCCAGTTCATACTGTGTAGGTGTACTTGTGTCAGTGTCTATAATTATTTCCCCTATCCCTGTATGTTGTGTTCTTTAAGATGCACATCCACGAGTCTTTTAGTATCCATACTCCCCGCAGCCACCACCAGTTGTGGAAGAGAGTTCCACAGCCTTATTGCCCTGACAGTGAAAAACCCCCTGTGCAGTTTAGGGTTAAACCGCTTCACCTCCAATCTCATTGTGTGGCCCCGTGTCCTCACACTCCCTGAGACTGAATCGTTTTTTTCCCTGTGCTGGAATCACCATTGAGATAATTGTAAATCGCTATTATGTCCCCTCTCAAGCGAGAAAACTTTTAGTGCTTGTAGTTGTTTCTCCTGAGTTCCTCCAGCCCCCTTATTAGTTTTGTTGCCCTTCTTTGGACTCTCTCCAGTTCCAGCACATCCCTTCTGAGGACTGGTGACCAGAACTGGACAGAATACTCCAGATGTGGCCTAATTAGAGTTTTATAAAGTGGCAGGATTATCGTTTTATCCCTGGAGTATATCCCCTTTTTTATGCACGCTAAAATTCAGCCGACTTTGGTAGCTGCAGCTTGACATTGCATGCTTTTGCTCAGTCGGTCATCTACTAGGACCCCCAGATCTTTCTCCATCCTCGATTCCCCCAGCGGTTTTCCCTTAGCGAGTAGTGTGCATTTATGTTTATTTCCCCCCAAGTGCAGTACTTTACGTTTTTCCACATTAAACCTCATTTGCCATATAGTTGCCCACTCCATTATTTTGTTCAGGTCTTTCTGTAAAATTTCTAAATCCTTAAGTGAAGTTATTGCTCTGCTTATTTTTGTGTCGTCCACAAAAACTGAGATTGAGCTATTTATCCCATCCCCTATATCATTTATGAATACATTGAATAGAATTGGTCCCAAGACAGAGCCTTGGGGTACGCCACTTAACTCTCCAGACCAGTCTGAGTACACGTTACTTATCACTACCCTTTGACCACGCCTCTGTAACCAGTTTTTTTACCCAAGAATAAACCTTATAGTCCATGCCTGTAGACCTCAGCTTGTAAATTCAGCGCCTGTGGGGAACTGTATCAAATGCTTTTGCAAAATCCAGATACACCCCATCCACAGGCCTCCCCCTGTCTAGATGGCAGCTCACTTCCTCAAAGAATGTTAACAAATTGGTCTGGCAAGAATGATCTTTTGTAAACCCATGCTGATTAACACTAATGATTCTTTTTTCTTCAGTACATTTTTGGATATAGTCCCTTATCATCCCCTTCCAATAATTTACCCACTATTGATGTTAGGCTGACTGGCCTGTAAAAGTTTCCAGGGATTTATCTCTGCCCTTTTTTGAATATTGGTACCACATTGGCTTTTCTCCAATCAGCTGGTACAATTCCTGTCAGTATGCTGTCCACAAAGATTAGAAACAATGGTCTGGCTATAACCTGACTGAGTTCTCTGAGGACTCTCGGGTGTAAGCCATCCAGTCCTGGTGATTTATTTGTATTAAGTTTATCTAGTCTTTCCTTGACTCCGGCCTCAGCCACAACGTAATGTCCAGTGATGTGTCACTAACAGTACTGTCGTGGTCTGCATGTAGTACAGTTGCCTTCTCTGTGTCATCTGTAATCATCCCCCCCATCCTTGCCTTTTATGTGGGCAATGTGCTCGGATCTTGCCTTTTTATTGTTAATATGAATGGGTTGTGTTCAGCGGTGGTACTCCCTGCTGAATGCAAAATGCCATTGCATTGCAGCCAGAGCATGGGTAGAGCCTGCAGTGGCTGCATTTCCGTATTTAGGCTTCATGTACACTACAGCTCCTAACTTTGAGTTTAGGTGTTTTTGGCATTTTTTTGCCAAAGCTCCTAAACTCAGCTCCGTAAAAGCCCATGTGTCCATATACATACAGGCTTTTACCAGAGTTCGGGAGCTGCTGCGGTTATGTGAGGTTCAACCTCCCTCTCCTGAACATGAAAGAATCGCATTCAGGATAGGAACATTTTGACCGCTATGTTGGCTATGTGTACTTGAAGCCTTAGGTGGGTGGTCCCCCCCGTGTGAATGAGCCCTTTGAGAGGTTTTGCCTATCTCATTGCACACCTTCCTGGAATGGGCAGAGAAGTAAGCGGATACTGCAGCAACAACAAGATAGAAAAGGGTAACATAAGAGATCAGCAGACGGGGGGCGTGTCTAAGATGGCGGCGTGAGCAGTCGCGTCTCTCAGAACTCCGCCGGGGCCTATGTTTAATCCGATGCCATCGGACCCTAATACACCATAATAAGTGGCCTGAAGCGGTCCGGGACGTTGCCAGACAGGAGATCTACCTCCCGAGCCCCGCGGGACCCCTGTCGGGATGCGAAGGCCTGCGAAGGCGTGGGGAGCGCCGGACCGGAGATCCATCCTACTGCGGGATTGAGCGGCGGGCCTGTGGGACTGCATTCGGAGCTTCCCCGGTCCATACCCGGCCTTCTCCTCCCTCCTGCTGCGGAAGCTGTTTGCAGGATTCTAGTCGGATCTTCCCCTACTACAGACGCGGCGGCCTGTGGACTGCACTAGGCCTTAAGTGAGACCACGGTCTCGCCTGAACGGAGGGCCGGAGCCTCCGGCGGGAGCCGCGACGCTGCAGGGAGACCCAGAAGCTCTCTCCCACCCTGCTCTAACATCACCAGGGGCGGCCTGCCTGATCCCAGAGGTGCAGGGGACCCCGGCAGCCCTGCAGAGGCCCTGCAGTCGGGCGCAACGGCCGGTAAGGGGAAAAAGTACAAATTTCCTCCCCTGAGATAACCCCCTCACAGCCAGTTCCTTCTCAAACACCCAGGCCTACCCGCAGTGTCTGTAGAGCATCACAGACTGCACTAATGGAGGCTGAGGAGGCTAGACCCCCATGGTTAGCGGAAGTAATGGCGGCCATAGCCACATGTCAGTCCACGCTCACCGCAAAAATAGACGCAGTGCAAATGGATGTAGGTCTATTGAGGCAGGACATGGACAAGCTCTGTTCCAGGGTGACAGAAACAGAGCAGAGGGTCAGCAACACAGAGGACACAGTCGCAGAACACAGCGCAGCACTTCATACACTCCAAACCAGGGTGAAGGCCCTGGAATACAGGGCAGAAGACGCCGAAAACAGGAACAGGCGCAATAACCTACGTATAGTGGGCCTGGCTGAGGGGGCGGAGGGAAACAACCCCACAGGTTTTGTGGAGGACATGTTGCGGAACCTTCTGCCGGACGCCCGTCTATCTCCTCACTACACAGTGGAAAGGGCCCACAGAATTCCACCCAGGCCCGGTCCCCCAGGGGCTCCCCCTCGGACTTTCATTTTGAGACTCCTCAATTTCCGGGATAGGGACGAGATTTTGCGCGCCTCTAGGTCTGTGGGTGATTTAAGATACCAAAACAACAAATTGATGATCTTTCCTGACTACTCGATAGAAACACAAAGACTCAGGAAGTCATTCGATCATGTGAAAGTAGCCTTGAGAGCCCGTAACATTCGCTACAGTGTCCGATTCCCGGCGCGTTTAAGAGTCCAGGATGGAGAAACGGTCCGCTTCTTCACCTCCCCCCGGGAGGCATCGGCTTGGTTGGATACACTGCCCCATGACGGACAACAGAGAGCTTGACACGTGAATATTACACATGTGTGTTTGCAATCAGATGAGGCCCTGAATACCAAGCCCCTGCAACAACCAACATTGCATCCACTAACGTGATCCTCAAACCAAGGCTGTTCGGATGCACCAGTTTATCGGTTTTAAAACTCCGGCCTTTACAAGGATCCCTGAAACACCAAGTCTGAGCCCCTGGGCAGCTGCACCAGGAGACCGTTAAAGCAATAACTGCATTGTAAATTGCTGGAATGCTATGTGCACAACCGATGGTGGATTTTTATTTTTTTATTTTATTTTTTACAAAAAATAGGAAGAGGAAAGGGGGGGGAAGAATTATTTTTCCTTCTCCTCCCTTTTTGTTTCTTTCCCCTTTAATTCACCATTTACTTTCACTCGTATGCAAGCAAGAGAAGGGTTCCGCACAATGCTGTACTATTTGATTATTTTACCCTTCTTATGGCGGGGCCCCCCCGACAGATTTAGTGATGCCCCGGCGGAGCCCCAAGCCAGCGGAGAGTGACTCGGCTCACTTGAGCCCCTCAGGAACTTTTGAGGGGTCGAAACGCCTCTTGCACAGGACCCCCCTTTTGCAGCTGGTGTGCTGATTATGGTTGGGATGGATACCTGCCTCAGTTTTAAGGGGTTGGGTGGGGTGGGGTGGGGGGGAGGGTAGAAGCCCCTTAAGGGCAAGTTTACTGTTTGGGGTTAACCTTTTGGTTTCTAAAAGTTTGATTTTCATAACATGTTTTCTGAATGCATCGCAAATGTCAGTACTGTACGACTTGGGATGTTGTCCCCTCCAGACAGCCTCGGGGAGAGAGTGTCCTTTAAATTTAAGCACATCCATTCTAATACACAATTATGACATCCCTTAACATTTTGTCCTGGAACACCAGGGGTCTGAACTCATCGGTCAAAAGATCACTGGTGTTCCAATACATTAAAGTACATGGCCCACACATCTGCATTTTACAGGAAACCCATTTACTGGGTAGTAAAACTATGGCCCTAAAGAAACCCTGGATAGGGCATCATTACCACTCCACATATTCCAATTTTGCACGGGGCGTAAGCATCCTAGTACATAAATCTCTCCCCTTCAGGCTGCTGGACCTTGTGTTGGACTCGGAGGGTAGATACGTAGTGGTTCATGCTCAGATACATTCTATGAGATGGGTGATAGTGGGAGTGTATTTACCTCCCCCAGCCTCAATACCCCTCCTGCACCAAGTGGCCTCTAAAATAGCTGACCTCCAAAGTGACAACATAACCATCTTAGGCGATTTTAATTTAGCTCCAAATCCGGAGGTCGACAGGATGTCCAGCGTTGGGCACTCCCACCTCGGCCTGGGGGACTGGGCTGAACTATATGGTTTGACGGATGTGTGGCAGTGGAGGAATCCTCATCTCAGGGCATATACCTGCCACTCGGCCTCTTACAGATCCTTCTCCAGGATCGATTTGGCCTACGTGGACCACACGGCCTTGTCTAGGGTGAGGGACATTAAAATCCTCCCCCGGGGAATCTCGGATCATGCACCGCTCCTCCTGAAGCTAGAGGTTTCCTCCATTCCGGGTGTTTCCCTGTGGAGACTATCTAGATTCTGGGTGTCGGACGTGACAGTTGATGGCCATTTCAGAGAGGCAATGGGGGAATACTGGGATACTAATCCAGGTTCAGCCAGTGCAGCTACAGTCTGGGACACCTTCAAGGCATACACGAGAGGAAGATACCAGACCATTATAGCTAGGGTACGCAGGGAAAGGAGAGCAGATCTGGAGGCGGTTGAGAGGAAGGCAGACCTGCAGGAAGCAATTTTTCTTAGGACCGAACACCCCGGTGACTATGACGAGCTTCAGAGACTGACTCTCACCCAGAAACGTCTTCTTGCTCAGACACACCCTATATTTGAGCAGGGGGAGAGGTCCGGGAAGCTATTAGCATGGCTGTCCAGGGAACAACAGGGGTGGTTGTGTATACCACACATAAAAGGGACTTGACGGATGTCTCAAATAGGGCCCAGACAAGATAAACGAATGCTTCGCCTCCTTTTATAAAACTCTTTACAGCTCTAGGGCTGCCTACACCAAGGAGGAGTTAACCACTTATCTAGAGCCTTTTGACTTCCCGGTTCTCACTACAAAATACCGTGACAGTCTTGACGCCCCTATCACCACAGATAAATTGCTGAAGGCTCTTAAGACTCTCCAGGCGGGCAAATCTCCAGGCCCAGACGGGATACCGGTCGAGTTCTATAAGCAATATGCAGAGGAGCTGACTGGGAAACTACATACTATGTTTACGGAGGCACAATGCCTGGAGACGCTTCCGAGCTCATTAAGTGAGGCTGTGGTGGTTGTAATCCCCAAGCCAGGTAAAGATTTGACTCTGTGCTCCTCTTATCACCCTATCTCTCTCATTAATGTGGATGCTAAGCTCCTGGCCAAAGTGCTGGCCAGGAGGCTTAACACAGTAATAACGGCCCTTGTACACCCAGACCAAACAGGGTTCATGCCGGGGATAAGGACAGATATCAACATTAGAAGGCTTTTTACCCACATGGATAGGGCACAGGCAGATTCGGCAGGAGTAGTAGTATCCCTTGATGCCGAAAAAGCCTTCGATTCTGTAGAATGGGAGTTCTTATGGGGGGGTTCTATCAAAATTCGGTTTTGGTCCGAAATTTCTGACATGGATGCGGATGCTCTATGCCAATCCCATGGTGAGGGTCCGTACAAACGGAGCCCTTTCTGAAACCTTTCCTCTGGAGAGGGGCACTCGCCAAGGGTGCCCTTTGTCACCGGGGCTCTTCGCCTTAGCGATAGAACCTCTTGCCATTGCCCTGAGGGCGGAGGCTGGGGTGAGGGGGATACCAGTAGGCACAATTGAAGAAAAAGTGTCCCTATATGCGGATGACACATTGCTATATCTCGCTGACCCTAATCAGTCACTGCAGAAAGCTCTGGGCTTATTCGAAGACTTCGCTCGGTTTTCGGGGGTCCCCATAAACTGGGATAAATCGGTCCTGTTCCCACTCCACCCCTTGCTTCCCAGGGTGGATACTGCCACCCCACTACAGTGGGTGGGAGAGTTTACCTATCTGGGAATCAAAATTAGCAATACTACCCATGAATTTATGGAAAAAAATGTGCAGCCTCTCCTCTCTCAGCTTACAGTGAAATGTATGGCCTGGCGTTCCCTACCGCTCACCCCTGTGGGTAGAATAAATTTGCTTAAGATGGTGTTTCTTCCAAAATTTCTCTTTTTTCCGCAACACACCCTCCCATATACCTAGGTCCTTTTTTAGACGTCTGGAGGGGATTCTGACCTCTTTCATATGGGCGGGGAGGACACCCAGGGTGGCGAAGAGGGTACTCTATCTTCCTCTTTCGGGGGGGGGGGACTTGCCCTTCCAAATTTTTTGTTATACTACTGGGCCGCTGTGCTGGTCACGGTGCGCTGGTGGTTCTCCCAGCCCAGAGAAAACCCTGCGGTCAGGCTTGAGGCTGCCATCGTCGGCTCTTATGCGGCTCTGTCAAACCTAGTTCATAGGGGCCCTAAATCACCCTATCCCCTGACAACTCTGATGAAAACCACCATTAGAGCATGGAGGGAGGCTAGGGCTATTTATGCCGAGCAGGGTATCCCCACATACACCGCTTTGGTGCAATCCCGCCCTCCCACATCTTTACGAAGTGCCGGATCCCTCTCAGTGGGCCACACGGGGAATAACCACCCTAAAACATATTATAGCTAATGGAAAACTCATGTCCTTTTAGGACATTAAACGGCAGTACTCCCTACCCCGATCCTTTGAGTTCAGATATTGGCAATTGAGACACGCAATGAGGGCACAGTTCCCGGACAGATTAATTTTGGAACCAGACTCGGCTGAGCGACTTTTGACTTCAAGTGTGATGGGGAAGCCCCTATCCACACTGTACATGTATTTGACAGTAGCACATGACATAAAGCCCACCTGGACATTTGATAAATGGAGGGTGGATATTCAGGCATTGGGAGATGACGAATGGGAGGACATTGTCTCAACCTACATCCCAACTGTAATAGCAGCTAAGGATAGATTTATACAACTGAAATTTCTCCACAGGGCATACTTCACTCCACACAGGATGGCTAGAATCTACCCCCATATTGACCCCTCATGCCCCCGGTGCAGGACCAGTGAGGGGACATTCTGGCACATGGTATGGGCATGCCCAAAACTAGGGCCGTACTGGGAGGGAGTGACGGGGGTGCTTAACGATATATGGGACCTCAGACTATCACTTGACCCTATGCTGCTCTTGCTGAGTTACATGGGAGACGTGGAGGGGGACAGATACACCAAACTCTCTGTTACATTCCTGCTATTCTATGCTAGAAGGGAGATAATGCTACATTGGAAGTCAGCTGAGCCACCTACCATTAACTCGTGGAAGAAAGCGGTAGACTCCGTGCTGCCACTGTACAAACTCACGTATGAAAGCAGGCAGTGTCCGGCTAAATTTGACAAGGTTTGGTTGACCTGGGTAGCGGTGCGTGGCTGAGGGACCGGGAGCGGGGGACCAATTGATGGATTCCCCCCTTGCGGTCAGGGGTGATGCCCCCCACCCTCGGACACGGGGCGCTGTCGGGTCATTTTGCTGGATGATTGATTCCGACCTGACGAAGGGGTTAAAAGCAGACAGGAACATTCCAAGACCTCATAGGGCTAGGAAGAAGGGGGGGTGGGCAGTTATGGATTAAAGGGAGAATATGAATAAAGCTTATCACTCTACTGTAGATGTAATTATGAGACTGTATGTAGTATTTGAAATGCACACCATTGTTGAGTAGCCAACTCATTACTCCTCTTATATCCTAACGGATCTATAGGGAACTTGTAAAATATACTTGTGAGACGCTGCATTGTTGAACAGATGTTTTATTATAACGCTGTAAGGATTCAGATATTCTTTGTCGTACAATGACGGTTTTGTAATGCTGATTTGTTTTTGAAAATAAAACCTTTTGCTGTTAAAAAAAAAAAAAGAGATCAGCAGACTTATTTGCCAGGCGTGTGAGTGACAAGGGCGTCCCACACAGCCCCGTAACATTTTACTTTGCCACTATGATGTCATCTTTTTGAATAAGAGCCTTTGGACGTTACTTGAAGATTAATGTTGTTCTGGCAAATTTGGAAGCTAATCTTAAGGGCTCATGTACACTACAGCAACTTGAGTTTAGAAGCTTTTGGTGTTTTTATTTTTTTTACCAAAGCTCCTAAACTCGACTCCATAAAAGCCTTTGTGTCCATGCACACATAGGCTTTTACCAGAATTTAGAAGCTGCTGCGCTTAGGGGAAGTTCAACCTTCCTCAACCACCCTGTCCTGAACGCAGAAGAATCGTGTTCCGGATATAAAAGTTTTTACCGTGAGTGTTTGACTGTGCTCTCTATATCCTGTAGCATTATGTAGTATAACCCTTTCTTCCATACATTGTTTATCAAACAAGTCTTCCTTATTTTATCACTGACAATCGGATCGCACGTCAGTACAATACAGTGTCAGTCATTTCTTCTAGAAATGCTTCTTTGACATCTTTAGAGCAAATATTTGCTACCTGACCCTAAAGGGCGGAAAAACCAACCCAACCAGTTTTAATTTTAGGTCTTTCCAAATATGGAGAAGAATGTGGAGAGATCAGCAGGTCTTATCACCACACTCCCAGCACATCAACAAGTGTGACCTAGGGAGGGGGGAATCCGCTCTGGAGTCACAATGACTCACTGAAGAGTTAATGGTGTCAGCAGTGTTGCTATAGGATTGCAGAGAATAAGATCACTAGGTTAGGGTTAATGGGACAATGGCCGAGGGTGGGGACTGGCTGTTCGCTTACAGCTGGGTTACTTTGTAGCCTATCAGAGCATTTTCTCTGGGGGGCTGGATCAGTTCTGCTGTCCTATTGGTGCAAACATGACCGCCTTCACCAATGATAGGCGCAAGTTTCAATAACACAGGAGAAGCAGCTCGAAGAAGAGTAATCATGAAGACTAAACAAGGACTACACACCAAGCCCAGGTAAGACTGTACAGCACTATGCATATCATATTGTCTGCGTACGCTGAGCCTAGGTAATACAATGTAACATTGGATGTATGTCATTATATTATCTGTACATGCTGAATCCAAGTAATACAATAGAACACTGGACGTGTATCATTATATTGTCTGTACACACTTGGGGAGATTTACTAACACTGGAGAATGCAAAATCTGCTGCAGCTCTGCAGAGTAACCAATCAGCTTTTATTGTCAAATCCTAACTGAACAAGATGAAGGTAGAAGCTGATTGGCTACCATACACAGCTGCACCAGATTCTGAGTGCTCCAGTTTTAGTAAATCTCCCCCACTCAGTCAAGCTAATACAATTTAACACTGAATGTATTGGGACCGATTCACTAAAACTAGAAAGTGCAAAATCTGGTGCCGCTCTGCATAGAAACCTAGCAGAGCTTCCAGGTTTTTTCCTTTGTCATAGCTTAAAGCGGAGTTCCACTTCCGCTGATTTGTCTCCTCACCCGCTCCAGTGCCACATTTGGCACCTTTTGGGGGGGGGGGGGGATACCTTTGACAGGTATCCTGTTCCCACTTCTGGGAGTCCGTGCCACAGCACCTGATGTCACCGCTGGGCCAGTAGGAGAGAGGAGCGGAGCGCATGCGCAGTAGGGTTCCCCTCGTGAAACCATAAGTCTACACTGCCGGGTTCTCTTACCCGCAATGGCGGCGGCATGCACCCGACAGCTGATGGAAACATCAGCTGCAGTGCCGACATCGCTGGACTCCAGGACAGGTAAGTGTCCTATTATTAAAAGCCAGCAGCTGCTGTCTTTTAATTTTTGCAGCGGTGGGCTTTAATTGAACAATCTGAAGTTAGAAGCTGATTGACTACCATGCGCAGCTGCGCCAAATTTCCCACTCTCCAGTTTTAGTAACTCAACCCCAGTGTATGTCTTTTGTCTATACATTGAGCCTGGGTACAACAACATACCAATGGATGTGTGTCATTATATTGTCTGCATACGCTGAGCCCAGGTAATACAACCTAATACAATGAGACATGTCAAGTGTTTTCTGTACATGCTGAACCCAGGCAATACAATATAACAGTGGATGTAACATATGTCATATTGTCTTTATACAATGAGCCCAGGTAGTACACTATAACAATGGATGGGTGTCATTATATTGTCTGGACATGCTGAGTCCAGGTAATTGAATGGAACACTGTGTCTATATGTCATTATACTATCTATACAGCTGAGCTCGGGTAATCTAATGCAACACCATAGGTTTGTGATATATGTACAATTATATATCATTTGATTGTCTATACAAATGAAGCCCAAGGTAATCGAATATATCGCATTGCATATGTCATATTGTCTATACACACTGTACCTTGCTAACAGAATGTATCATTATTTACAATAATGTGCAAAGTAAGTACATCCCATGAACATCAGAACAAGAAAACCTTAGATCTTAAAGGATAAGTTCACTTACTGAACATGTTACACCCGTATTTAGGGTGTAACAAGTAGTATGCATGCTTAGCATCCTCTCCTTCATCCCTGGATTTCCTCCACACACCCCAATACACACACAAAACAGAAGGCAGGAGGGATCCTCTCCCCACACCCATTGTCACAGTTTAAAAAACAGCGAGGCTGTGCAGGGCTCAATTTATTCACAGGGATCTGCAAATGAATGGACTACAAGTCCCATCTTCCACCGGGGCAGACAGCTTGTAGCTCTCAATGAACTATGGGGGTGCTGATGAGTGGCCTTGTAGTTCACCAACACTACCTGCAGCTCAGTAACTGTCTGCTCATACAGAGGTAGGGGTGCTGAGCGGTCAGCAGTGTCTACAGGAGCCTAAAACTGCACCCATGATCCACTCAAATCTGTTGCAATACATTGCAGGCTTAAGTTTAAAAAGCAAAAAACAAATGCACATTCAAAATGCAATGTAAAAATCATGTGCATTTACAAATTTTTAGAAAAGGTGAACGTGGTCTTTAATTCAAATAGTGCATACAGATAAAGGTGATATACAAGAATAAGAACACAAGGAAAATGTGCCTTTGCAATCAATTATTCCACAAAATTATCAATATATATGTAATGGCGAACCGTGGAAAAAGTAAGCACACCTTTTGGCCTCAGAAGTTTGTATTGACCCCCCCCCCTCCCAACCCAAAGCAAAAATGACTTGTAGGCCTTTTGCACAGTTGCCCCCTTTCATGTCCCTACACTATAATTTAATGGGGTTCCAACCTGATACAAATCTGGGGTTCAATTTCCTAGAGCTGTATTTATTTTGTCACATTACTGTATATGTAAAGCACTGCATAAATTGACTATATAAATGCCTCTAATACCAATAATAATTACTGGTACTACCCGACACAAGAGGAAATGGACAAAGACAACAGAATGGGGGAAAGTTAAAACATCTGTCAGATGTTTGCTGTCTGGAGGCTGTTCACTTCTTTTCATTACTGGTGCCACCTGGTACAGGAAATTGGAACATCTAGAAAGGGGCCATTTAAAACCTGACAGAGGTTCTAACCCTTCCGTTTCTATCCAAAACTAAATAGTATCGGATTCGCTCTCTAGTTTTTTCTGTAATTGCAATACAAAGTTATAGTTAAATAGATCTTAAAGCGGCGTTCCACCCAAGAATGGAACTTCCGCTTTAAAGTGGTTGTAAACCCTAGGACAAAAAATAAAAAAATAAAAAACCTGCAAGACAAAGGCATAATGAGCTAGTATGCATAGCAGTGCGTTCCCAGCTGGGCTGTGAAGCCACAGCCGGGCGCTCCCACAGTCAGAATGCCAGCGCCGTAGAGAGGACTGGGGCTTCATTCGCCCGCATCGCTGGACCCTGGGACAGGTGAGTGTCAGATTGTTAAAACTCAGCAGATACACTTTTTGTAGTTGCTGACTTTTATATGGGTGGAACCCCTGCTTTAACTATAACTGGCTGGTAACTTATGGATAAATGTGCATGAACCAATTCCATAGGTCAACACTTATATACACACATTAACTCCAGTTATTGTGTTACTAGGGCAGCTAAATCTTTGTATTTCTGCTCAGTCACTATGTAAACCACCACTCAGAAGTGGACTATGCTGAACACACACTGACCTGCCCGTCTGTGTTGTGCTTTCTTCTTCCTGTTCTGAGTTATCAATTCTTAAGGCAGGTCACATGACCTGGTGTCTTACTCAATTCTTTCATCAGCTTCTTCTCAGGAATTCAACTGGACTTTGAAAAACCTTATATGTGCAGCTGCCAGCGTTTTAACCACTTCCAGTCCTGCCCAACTATGGCATTCCTCTCCTTCATGTAAAAAACATCTTTTGCTAAAAACTACTTAGAACCCCTAAACAGTATACAAAATTTCAAGCAAAAGCCCTAGAGGGGAAAGAAAAAAAAAAAAAGGTGAGTGTTGCAAGTTATTTGGAAAAAAATAAATACAGTACATTTCTCATGGTGCTCAACTACACTGCAGAGTGTATGAGCATCATGGGAAATTATGTAGTTCCAAAACATCTGGGGTGCCAAGTTTTGCCATCACTGGCCTAGGCTATAAGAAGATTTCCAAGACCCTGAAGCTGAGCTGCAGCATGGAGGCCAAGACCATACAGCGGTTTAATGCCCCGTACACACGGTCTGATTTTCCGACGGAAAATGTGTGATAGGACCTTGTTGTCGGAAATTCCGACCGTGTGTAGGCTCCATCACACATTTTCCATCGGATTTTCCAACACACAAAGTTGGAGAGCAGGATATAAAATTTTCCGACAACAAAATCCGTTGTCGGAAATTCCGATCGTGTGTACACAAATCCGACGGACAAAGTGCCACACATGCTCAGAATAAATAAAGAGATGAAAGCCATTGGCCACTGCCCCGTTTTTAGTCCCGACGTACGTGTTTTACGTCACCACGTTCAGAACGATCGGATTTTCCGACAACTTTGTGTGACCGTGTGTATGCAAGACAAGTTTGAACCAACATCCGTCGGAAAAAATCCTAGGATTTTATTGTCGGAATGTCCGAACAAAGTCCGACCGTGTGTACGGGGCATAACAGGACAGGTTCCACTCAGAAAAGGCCTCGCCATGGTTGACCAAAGGAGTTGAGTGCAGGTGCTCAACGTCATATCCAGAGGTTGTCTTTGTGAAACAGACTTATGAGTGCTGCCAGCATTGCTGCAGAGGTTGAAGGGGTGGGGGGTCAGCCTGTCAGTGCTCAGGCCATACGCCGCACACTGCATCAAATTGGTCTGCATGGCTGTCGTCCCAGAAGGAAGCCTCTTCTAAAGATGATGCACAAGAAAGCCTGCAAACAAACAGATTGCTGAAGACAAGCAGACTAAGGACATGGATTACTGGAACATGTCCTGTCCTGTGGTCTAATGAGACCAAGATACACTTATTTGGTTCAGATGGTGTCAAGCGTGTGTGGCAGAAACCAGGTGAGGAGTACAAAGACAAGTGTGTCTTGCCTACAGTCAAGCATGGTGGTGGGAGTGTCATGGTCTGGGGCTGCATGAGTGCTGCTAGCACTGGGGAGCTACAATTCATTGAGGGAACCATGAATGCCAACATGTACTGTGACATACTGAAGCAGAGCATGATCCCCTCCCTTCAGAGACGGCCGCAGGGCAGTATTCCAACATAACGACCCCAAACACACCTCCAAGATGACCCCTGCCTTGCTAACGAGGCTGAGGGTAAAGGTGATGGACTGGCCAAGCATATCTCCAGACCTAAACCCTATTGAGCATCTGTGGGACATCCTCAAATGGAAGGTGGAGGAGCGCAAGGTCTCTAACATCCACCAGCTCCGTGATGTCATAATGGAGGAGTGGAAGAGGACTCCGGTGGCAACCTGTGAAGCTCTGGTGAACTCCATGCCCAAGAGGGTTAAGGCAGTGCTGGAAAATAATGGTGTCCACACAAAATACACTACACTGTTATACAAGCTGTACACTCACTACTTTACATTGTAGCAAAGTGTCATTTCTTCAGTGTTGTCACATGAAAAGATAGAAGAAAATATTCACAAAAACGTGAGGGGTGTACTCACTTTTGTGAGATACTGGGTGTGTGTGTGTATATATATATATATATATATATATATATATATATATATATATATATATATATATATATATATATATATATATATATATATATAAATTAATTCCCTAAAATATCCTGGTGGTTGTATCAGCTTTTATCTAAACTGGGTTTGCTGGTGTGTCAGTAACCAAAATGAATAAAAAATATACATGCTTTCCCTCCCTGGCTAAAACTTCCCATACACTACACAATCTGATTGTACAATTTTCTTTAGATGAATATGAAATAAAACCTAAGGAATCCATTGGATCTGTATCAGACCTGCCCTTGCACTACATGGTTGTTGGTAGATGTAAAGAAGATTGTACACTCAGATTGTATCGTGTATAACCAGTTTAAGCCCCCTGGCAGTTTTTGTGCTCCTCACTGTAACACATTGTTGTTTTCTTCTTCTTCTTTTTGCGATTCCAGTCTCTTTACCCTGAAGCCACCCATGCCACGTGGATACGTGAAGGAGAATTGGTTGTGGGAAATGAATGGACAGACTTCATTGGCAGAACTGTCAGAGTCCCATCAAGAAGTTTACTTCCACACTGACCCCATCCTGGAGAGCAGTGGCACCGCCGGAGTGCGGGGGGACACAGGTAAGGGGCACATCTTGAGGTACAAGTCCCTGGGCAAAGGAGCCATCATACCTCCAGTTATATCTAAGTTCCTATCTACGCTGCAATATACACAGCTCTACCGCAAGGCAAGCTGTATAAGCCTGCGGCCAATTACCCGGCCAGGGCCTTTATCCAGGGAAAACAAGGGGAACCAATGCCACGGCAAGATCCTAGGGATGTCATCAGCAGATAGCCCCGATCACCCGGGTCCCGGGTTCAGATAAAGTGGTCAATTCAGATGTCGCTCAGATGTTCCCCAGAATAAAAAAAACTCACCATAGCGTAATTCTGACAGACCATCATTTAATAAAAAATAGAGTAACACTTACAATATCAAGGATTAAAAACAGCATAACAGCCGGCCGGCTTGTACGAACGCCCGTCCACTTGGACTGCAACACGCGATGACGTCAGCTCCTCCCGACGCATGTTAGCTCCTCCCGACGTGCGTTTCGTCATATAATGACGTTGTCTGGGGCCATTCATTACCTTGATTTAAAAGTGCTGCCAGATTCATACCAATATAATTCGATATTTTGGGTAAATTGAGATTCTTTTTTAAGAAACATGTAGTTATGTTCTCCTTTAAGCCTAGTACACACAGACCGAATGTTGGGCAGCATCGGCTGGTTCAATAGAAACCAGCTGACATTGGGTTTGTGTGTACTAGCAGCCGGTCCAACAGAAGCCAGCCATTCAGCCAGCTTCTGTCGAAAAGAAATTACCGAAAAAGGTGTGCCGACTGGCTCCCAATCAACACTCTCAGCCGACCAGTGTTCTGGTGGGGGGTGGGAGGAGATTCATATTCTCTCTCTCTCTCTATATAGTAAAAAAGAAAACTGCGATTTTAGCTAAATACTAAGCTGCAACTCAAGATGTTATATGACACCAAACAGATATATAAAAGAGAGAAGTTGCGCTAAATAAATTGACCTGTAAGGCACTAGCTATGGAAAACATATGCACTCACAATAAAATGATAAATTGAAAATCAATGTGATGATGATAATAAACTAACACGATATATAAAGACAAAGGATGACATCCTTTTGAGTGACAAAACACGTAGGGAGGAGCGACGTACTGACGTCACCGCAAGTTACGCTAGTCCCGGAAGCTACGGGCTGTTATTGAGAGCCAGCCGGCTCGATCTTTTAATGCTGTTTATACTCTACTTAAATGCAAGTGTCCATTCGGCTTTTATAGTTTAAAAAATGTTAAAGGTTTTACAATATGCAAGCCTTCTGTTGTGTTATGGGGATCCATTAACCGTGTCCCACTCGTGTGAGAACCATCACTGCTGAGGCTAAGGAGTTCAGTGTACGGCACAGAGATCCCAGGCTGGGTTATAAGCCATTTGCGCTCTCTGGTCCCCTGTAACAAGGGACCATAGCGATCTGGTACACGGCAGCGTGTGCTTAGGTGGAGGCACTTTCCTATTTCTTCACGCTTTCTGGGGTGTCTGGATTTTATGTCACCGTGGATGAGTCAATAACCATTTTGCATGGACTTTTTTTTTGATACATTTTTGACTTGTTTTTTTATAGTCACTATTATCACATATGGACTCTTTTTTATTCATTATTTTTTACCATTCTCCTGTTGGGAGTTTAGGACTCACTACTGTCACCATTTAGTTGGTATGTGTTATCATATGTTCACTAATTTTTATTTTCATTTTTATATTTTAGTCATACTGCTACACCACTGGGTTATTACCCATTGAGGTTTTGTCTCACTGGCATATTTGTCTTTATATATCGTGTTTAGTTTATTATCATCATCACATTGAATTTCAATTTATCATTTTATTGTGAGTGCATATGTTTCCCATAGCTAGTGCCTCACAGGTCAATTTATTTAGCGCAACTTCTCATATATAAGGAAAGTCCGTAATATATTGCAGATAAATTTCTTTATTAAATGCGCGAGACTGTCCAGAAAAAGAGTTCAATTCCTGCTTGCAAGATGCTAGACTGCCACCAACACCTCCACACGTGAAGAAGCAGGGAGGTACTCACATCCTCCTTCCAATTAAACTCTTATCAAAATTAACAGGATTATAGGCAAAAAACACACTGGTTTGATATCTTTGTTTCCAATCTACCAGGGAAAGCTGCACCGGAGGGTTGGGTCACACAGTGATAAGCTTGTTTCAAATCATAAAGAAAAGAAAAACAAACTCCATAGTGTAATCCCATTTAAAACGATTTATTAGATTCCACAACAACACCCCCTCTTAGGAATTGCACTTACATAGACACAATAGCAAAACAGCATAGCATTAAACAAGGTCGCATCAGCAGACCAAACGGGGATAGCGCGGTGTCTCCTACCACATTCGGCTGCCTTCCAGCGGTGGTGAACGCTGTGTCCCCGAGCGGCGCACTGACGTCACTGATGGTCATCGCAAAGCCACACGCTGACGCGTTTCGTCAGACGACATCTGAGGGCGTGACATCCCATCCTTTATACCGCAACTAAACCAGGGCAGTTTAACCCCAGGTGTTTTGCGGCTTCTAACATCAATCCAGATATTACTACCCGGATAGAAGAAGAATTGTGGACACGGGCAGATTGCAATCAGGCACAAAAAAAAGGAACCCGATTGGGCTTTATGGTAGCAGTTTTAGCCTTAATTGGCCACCAAGTATTCCTATTAAGGAATTGATATTTCTTCCACTTAATTCAGACGCGCTTATGTGAGTGTGAATAGGCGCAGTGTTCTACACATTTTTTTTAAATCATCTATGGCCTGCCTTCTTATAATTGAATGACATGTGATGTACAAAATACAATATGCTACATGCATTGCAGTAAAATGTGCAAGTGTAGAGCCAACCTTAAAGGGTATGTAAAAAACCTTACCATACATTATGCAATCGTATTGTACAATTTTCCTTTAGATTTACCAAAAATCAAATAACATGAGCTCAAACCTAAACAACACTTTCAATTTTATTCAAATCAGGCAGGCCTTTGCAATACATAGTTGCATGTAAATCTAAAGAAGATTGCACTGAAATTGTACAAGCAAATTGTATAATGTATGGCCAGCTTAACAATAAAATTCCTGTTTGGTCTGTTAATTATACCATTGGAAGCATTTTGCTATATCTATGAGCTGATAACTTCCTGTGCTCTCTGCCTGTCCGGTTATCAGTTGCATTGTTGGGAAGATCCACCTTGTGGAGAGGAGGGGTAGAGTTCTTTGGTCTCAGCCAGTTTCTGTTTTCCTGATACAGTAGAGTGAGTGTGTGTTGGCATTATAGGACAGCAAGTGTGTTACTGGCAGAATCATCAGATAAAAAGAAAGGTAAAAAAAAAAAGCTTGAAAACAAGAAAACCAATGCAGATACCATATTTTAAGGACTGGTAAGCTGCAATATATTCTGCTTTTTCTTTTTAAGTATTTAGGATAGAGCTACATGGGTGATATTAAATAGAACAGTTGCATTACTAAAACCTCTAGAGGTTAAAATAGAACTATAGATAAAACGTATTTTTGGTTTTGGGTAGAGCAAGGCAGGGTTATAACCCCTGTCAGATTTTTGTCATGTGTCCCATTGCGGAGATTTCCCTTCACTTCCTGTCCCATAGCCAAACAGGAAGTGAGAGGAAATCCCTGCAAATCAAGGGAATTTTTTGGGGGCCCTAGAACTAGTGTCCTCATAGGAAGATTTCCCCTCTATTACTTTCCTGGGGACAAGCCAAAATTTGGGATTTTCTTTTCCTTTCACTGATAATGGTGACCAGGACAAAGAGAGAGGGTTGAATCTCCTTAACAGGGGCACAAACAGCAATAAAAATGGACAGGGGTTCTGATCCTTCTCCACTCTATCCAAAACGAAAAAAATAAATTAAAAAAAGTTTTCTCTAGTTATACTTTAATTACAAGTGTTTGATATATGGATGGCATAAATGCTAAGGAGTAAGTTAGATGAATAGCTTGCAGTAATTATCAGTTGCACTTGACTTAAGCACTGGGCAATCATTTAAGATCATTTGATGCTATTTGTGTAGTTTATACCAAAGGGAGTCATTTATTACATATTTAGCGATCCATTGCTACTTCTATCCATTAATGGCCAGTGATTTAAGCAATTTAAAAAGGTAAAATTTACCTTTAAAAAAAAATAAAAAATAAGACATGCACATCTCTGTTTATTCTGAGCCTTTATAGCATTGCTCCCGCATTCAATACATCACGAGTGCAATGCAGGGTTCCTGCAGACTGTCGGTGTAAGCTGTATACTAATACCCCTCGTATGGGCAGACAGTTCCACAATGACAGGAAGAATAAATTAACTACCTACAGAGCTCACCAGCACCCTGGTAGTTCATTGAGAACTACAAGCTGTCAGCCACAAAGGCTGATGGTAGTTGTAGTTCTTACATTTACAGAAATCTGAATGAAGCAGCCGGGTGGGCGGAGCCCCGCATAGCCGTGGTTTTTAAAAAATTGTGGCTGCGGGAAGAGGATGCCCGACCTGCCTTCACAGGCATGGGGTCTTGGGGAATCAGGGCTGAGAGCTGCAGGAGCGAAAACCTAAAAACGGGTGTAACATGTTCCCAAAAGGTGAAGTTATCCTTTAACTACTAAAAATTACTCTTCGATAATAGTAGGTCTTGCAGTGAGATACTATCTTGTGGGACGAGCAGAGACAACTTGCTGCAGTCAGATATTCAACCCAAAATTGGGATTGTATGTTGTTCTTTAACCCTTCTGACTTGCGTTTTGTTATCCCACACATGAATGGTTTTCTCTTACAGGCTTCCTACAAGGTGAACACTACTGGGAGGTAGAGTTCCTGGAACCACCATCTGGACTGTCTGTTATGGTTGGTGTTGGGACTGACAGAGCAGCACTGCATGCTGGGAGTTTCCAGTATGTTAACTTATTGGGTAAGTTATTTGATGGGATTAAAAAAAATAAATAAAATGAATCTGTTTTCTGACTGAGTACTGGAAGGATTATCTAACAGCCCAACATTTGTGGCTTAGTTGACATTAAAGCGGAGTTCCACCCAAAAATTGAACTTCCGCTTTAAGTGAAGGTGACCCCCTGACATGCCACATTTGGGCAGGCATCTGCTTCCTTCACTGCAATTGGCAGGAAGATTTTTGTCTCAGCTTAGAGCGGCACTGCATGTTACACTTGGATCACCACTAAACCAGAAAAAAATGACTTCATGTGAAAGAGGTACTGATCACATAAAAAGGTGAAAGCACTAAAAACGTAAATACTGTCTATTTTATTTCAAAAGGGCTGATTAAGCCTGGACAGCCCTCCATATCACAGTTGCTTTTCCAGGACACACCAGCATTTCCATTCATACCACCTGCTCAAGCTTCATGATTATATATATTCTGGGCTTTCCATATAAATACTGCTGTCATAAAACCAACCTCAGGGAAGTGTGAAGTGTGATCTGATCTTGCCTTTTGTTTCTTCATCTACACACCAATCTGTGTAGATGCGTTCTTAAATGTGTCTTTTTTTTTTCCAGGAAAGGACTCAGAGAGTTGGGGCTTGTCCTATAAGGGCACAGTGTGGCATGATGGCATCGGCAAACAGTACACAGAACCGTTCTACGAAGAAGGCACCGTGATTGGTGTACACCTAAACATGGAGGAAGGGAGGCTGACTTTTTACAGGGACAGACAGAGTCTAGGAGTGGCCTTCACAGGGTTACACAAGGTATGGTAACATGAAAAGCAGGCACAACAAGAAATACAATCACATTACCGCTAAGTAACAGAACTCTAGAGGATATGTTAGAGAAATGTCCCAGCATGCTTTAAAGTGTAATAAAATAAATACCTGAGGCCACGGAAAAAAAAAAAAAAATCACGGAAGCAGCACCTTTTCTGTATTACTATTTATCAGCATAACAAAAATGACTTACATATGCAGCTTTCCATCTTTGTTTTCTTGTGGTTTTTGGTACATCAGCAACCTAGAAATTATAAGATTTCAATGTGTCCATAAAAGGCTTGTAAAAATGAGCAAACAGATGAGCCATATATGGTCTAACCTTCACTAGTATGTGACCAGCCATCATCAGCAGATTTCGGAGTGTGTAAATAAACTAGAATAAGTAGGTGATGAAAGTACCCGCCATTCTCCTGTATCCTGGGTGGAATATTATCAGTTTTTTTTTTTAAAGGTTTTCCAAGAAATATAAAACGCTACTACCGCTGACCTCTCCTGAAAATAGTTTTATGTGGTCATGGTTTCAATAATTATTTTGTTGGCCCAAAGTAAGCAGTAAGTTCATTAGTTAGACAAAGAATGGGTGAAATAGGGTGACAAATGTGCCCATCTATAGTTCCCCTCTAGGTACCACTCATCGGGACTCAGCAATAAGGACCTATGTGGGTACATACTTCTTTTGGGCTAGGTAAAATTTGTTCTCACTGTAGATTATTGTAAAGTCAGATACCCACAGGTCATACAGGCACCAAAATGTTCACAATCAACTGGATTTTATTGAGTTTGATGCGTTTCCAGTGCTCTACTGTTTGATGTCAAACTACAAATGAAAACTCATAGTAAATATCCACATGAAATGACCAGGGGTTTGTGAACACTTATATGACCTTGCTCAAACTCACATTCCAAAAATGATGGCATTAATATGGAGATGTCGTTCCCCCCCTTTTTTTGGGCTGTAGCGGCTTCAAAAGATTTCAGATTGTCTTTGGGCATTTGTGCCCTTTCAGCCAAAGATCAATCTGAGATACTGAGATCAGCAATTGATGTTGGATAAGATTATCTGGCTCCCAATTAGCATTCTAATGCCGCGTACACACGGTCTGACCTTTCGTCTACAAAAGTCCGACGGACGCCGACGGACCAAAGCCGGCTGACAATCCGATCGGGTGTGGGCTTCCCCGGACTTTCAGCGGACTTTTCCAGCCGCAAATCTCACGGACTTTAGATTTGAAACATGCTTCAAATCTTTACGTCGTAACTACGCCGGACCCAGAAATCCGCTCGTCTGTATGCTAGTCCGACGGACAAAAACCCACGCTGGGGCAGCTACTGGCTATCAACTTCCTTATTTTAGTCCGGTGTACGTCATCACGTACGAATCCGTCGGACTTGTGTGATCGTATGTAGGCAAGTCCGTTCGTTAGAAAGTCTGCTGCACGGGCTGTCGGACTTTTGTAGCCGAAAAGTCCGACCGTGTGTACGCGACATAATTCCTTTCAAAAAGTAGTCAGTGGGGTTAAGTTAGGGCAGGCCACTTGAGTTCTTTGTGAACCTGGGTTGTGCACAAGGGCACAGTCATGCTGAAACACAAAGGGCGTTTTAAACAAACCTGGCACAAGGTAGGAAGTGCACAATTGTCCAAAAAATCTTTGTATGCTATACCATTAACAGTATTAACAGTACCCTTCACTTAAAAACACCTGACCTTAATCTTTCTGAGCAGTGTCCATGTTCCTTTCGCTATAAAGGGTAGGTGTGATGGTCAGGTGTCAAACTTTTGCCTTTATACCATATGTTAGTCATCTCACTAATGCTGTTTTTTTCCCCCAGGTCCAGCACTCTTTGTATCCAATGGTTTCTTCTACCAGCCCAGAAACCGAAATAGCACTAGGATTGCGCTGCTGCAGTTTGCCCACTCTGGAGGAGCGTTGTCTCAGCACTCTGGCTCGGAATTTGACACAAAAAGACTCGGTCGATCAGCTACCTCTTCCTGCCATTGTTAGATGGAAGCTAAAAAGTTGGAACAGTTAAGATGTATTTAAGGCCTAAACTGTACCCAGAGAACTGTTGCTGTGTGATGTTCCGGGGGGGGGGGGTCCATGATGTAAGCCAGGACAAGATCTTTGTTTAACCCGTGTTGGAAATGATGCTAATAACAAAGAGAGATGACAAAGAACATTTCAAGAAAACAATGGAGGAAAAGTAAAAAACACACTGGGGGCCTATACTTGGCCTGTTAAAAGCAAGCAACTGTTTCAGTCATTACTAGGGTTGTCCCGATACCACTTTTTTAGGACCGAGTACAAGTACCGATACTTTTTTTCAAGTACTCGCCGATACCGATTACCGATACTTTTTTTTTAATGTCACGTGACAGTGTTTTTTTTTTTCATTTTTTTTTTTTTTCAACAGTGCTTGCTTTTTTTGGGGGGGGGGGGGGGGGAAGAGGGGGTGAACGTTGTATGTGTGTGTTATTTTTTTTTTTTTTTACAATTTTTATTTTTTACAATAATATTTCTTTTATTCTTTATTGTTTTTTTTTTTTTTTAATCAGCCCTTTTGGGGGGCTTTGGTGAGATATCAGGGGTCTTAACAGACCTCTGATATCTCCCCCTTGAGACAGAGAAAGAGACAGAGGATAGAGAATCCCCAGTCCCTTTCTCTGCAGCGTCAGCTGCACTGACAATGAATGGAGAGAAGACCGCAGCTTCTCTCCATTCATAAATTGACACATCGTAATCACAGAAGATTACAATGTTTCAGTTATGTGAATGGACAGAGTCAGCTGACTCTATCCATACACAAAGGAAGGAGGAGGGGGAGGACGGAGGAACTGAGGGGGAGAACGGAGGGGACAGATAAGAGCAGAACGGAGGGGACAGATAAGAGCAGAACGAGGGGACAGATAAGAGGGACAGATAAGAGCAGAACCGAGGGGACAGCTGAGAGGGACAGAGGAAAGGAGGGGGCATGGAGGAGGATGCAGTGACAGTCAGCGGTGAGCGATCACCGCTGTATGTCACTAAAGCAGCTGAAAGCCGGCGGGGGGAGAATCTTGTAACTCCCCCACGCGCCGATCACAGCTGACAGTCAAGGTATCGGGGGAGGCATCGGGAGCATTTGCCCGAGTACAAGTACTTGGGCAAATGCTCGGTATCGGTGCCGATACCGATACTAGTATCGGTATCGGGACAATCCTAGTCATTACCACGTTAGAGATAAGTAATAAGCACACCTAGTCGCTGGAGGTGATTGTTATCCTGCACACTCTGTGCACCTGCTAATAATTCCTCTTTAGTGGAAAAGAGGAAGAAAGACTTTGCTTTATGGGCACCACCAACACCTGCAGACTGAATCAAGAGAGGGTCCCAGCAAAGCAGAGGTCTCAGTGACACTTTTAGGGTGGCCATAAATGCATAAATTGTCATGGCCTTCAGAACATCCTGAATTGGAATTAAAGTCCAACACCAGCTATTATTTTTTATTTTTTTTGGTTAGTGTGTAAAGGTTAGAACATCTGTCAACTGGTTAATATTGTCTCTGTATCAAAATTGGCAAATTCTGCTCACTTCTTTGCTGGGTGTCAAAACAGGATATGAGGGACAATCCACCACCAAAAGGTGACACAGGTGAAGGTGAAGTACTGAATGCCAAGAAAAGAACCAATCATGTGCTAGCAAAAATCCTATTGCTTTAATTTCCCTCACCCATGACTGGGCGGGCAGGCAGGCAGGTAGGCTTTTTATCACATAGGCGTAATTATAGGTCTCTTCTGCAGTAAAGGATTCTTGCCTGCCAAGTGACATTGGTGCTTGGAGGTACAATATTCCAGCACAGCCAAACGAAAAGACCAAAGATTACAAACCCGGAAGAACTGGGCAAACATATTGGTGCCGATGAGGGAGCTCACAGACATCTAGTTGCTGGGAGGGTAGTATAGTCCTGCTCCTAGTAAATCAACCCCATTTTCTAGTTAGGTCGGGAATAGTTAGAACCTCTGAACATGTTATTGTGGTCTGCATTCTCAGTTTGGGGATTTCTCTTTACTTCCTGTTTTGATAGGCATCATAACAGTTAATGAAGTCGAATCCCCCACTAATAGGGGACCAGGCAGCAGTAAAACACATTTGCTAGTAGGGAGTGGAAAGGTTAGAACCAGTTGTGATTTCATTGCAGTCTATGTGCCATAGATGAGATTTTTCTTCACTTCCTCTCCATATGATGGGTTTCAGACATCAGAGGAAGTTAGAGGGGGAAACCGTTATTTAAACCTGACTGATCCTTGTCCACTCTATTTGCTAGTGTTCATATTTAAAGTGGAACTTTTCCCATAACCACTTGATAAACAATTATGTTCTTTAGCAAGAAACGTACATTCCACATTAATGATGCTACCAAAATGAGTGTGTACTTTAAATTGCCTCCAGCACTGTTCCTGTTTCTGCTTGCCAGAGGCTGCCATTTTGCTGAATCCCAGAGTCCCTGAACAGAGTTAATTCTTTAGGCTGTTAGCAGATCGGCCTCTACAAATTTGGCAGTGCCTAAAAATGGAGAGCAACTGAGCATGTGCAGAGCAGGGCGAGACAGTGCATTACTGGATTTTAAACAGTATAGGCACTTATTTTTTGTTTTTTACATTGCTATACCTAAAAAAAGGCTAACCTGAAGTGATCTAGCACCACTTAAATTTTCTGACTAAAGTTGTCATGGGTTCCCATTAAAAAAAAAGAAAAAAAACTCACCTAATCAGGGATGTTATTATTATACCTCTCCAGATTGTATTGAAAATTCTATATGGCTTTAATATGTTGCTCAGTGTTATGTGGAAGTGCGGTAAGTATAAGTACCCAGTATTGGCCTGGTATCAGCCTCCTGCAAACCCTGTGCAGTAGAACTCAGACTGGGATAAAAAGAAGCAACTAAATGCCCTAATCAGTTGCACAGCAGTGCAAGGACTGTTCTGATAGAAGGAGAGAGCAAAGCGACACTCTACAGCATGCTGCTTCTGCTTTCACTGTTTAGTCACAGGTTGGGGAACAAGACCTTTAAAGTGGTTCTAAAGCCTTAAAGAGATTGTAAATGCTTTTTTTTTTTTTTTTTTTTAAATAACAAATATGTTATATTTACCTCCTCTGTGCAGTTGGTTTTGCACAGAGCAGCCCAGATCCTTCTCTTCCTCTTTGCTGCTCCTAGCCCCTCCCTTCTTTGAGTGCCCCTCAGCCTGCAGCTTGCTACAGGGGGCACCAAAGCCAAGTCAGAGCTCAGTGTATCCAGTCAGACAGGGAGAATTGGCCTCACCCCCTCTCTCCTCTGATTGACTGACAGCCACAGGAGCCAATTGCACGCTGCTCTGTCTCAGCTAATCAGGAGGAGTGTCCTGGATGGCTGAGGGGATTGTGGACATCGCTGGAGAGAGAAGGGGCTCAGGTAGGTAATTAGGGGGGTGCTGGGGTGACTGCTACACACAGAAGGTTTTTTTATCTTAATGCAAAGAAAGCATTAAGATAAACCCTCTGCCTTTACAACTCCTTTAAGGTTTTTTTATCTTACTATATTCTATGCATTAAGGTGAAAAACCTTTTATGCTGCAGCTCCCCCCCCCCCTTTTTCTTACCTGAGCCCGATTCATTTATGTGCACAAGCACAGGGGCTCCAGTCGCTCTCTGTCGTCATTAGACAGATTGATAGCAGCAGGAGCCATTGGCCCCCGCTGCTGTCAATCAAATCCTGTGACCCAGGAGCGGGCCCGAGTCCCGCTGTCTTTGTCAAGGGACGCAGCAGCGGGATCCGGGCGCAAGCCTGCACGAGTGTTTGGAGCACCTGTGGGGGACCCCAGAAGAAGTGAAACAAGTATAGACATGTATTTAAAAAAAAAATAAAAACAAAGGTTTACAACCGCTTTAAACATTACTAAACTGCAATAGAGAATAATAGGGGTCTCCTGCCCCGTCAGACCAGGCTGTGCAAATCTCAGGACTAGGACAAACAAATTCTTCTTGCAGGTAAAACAGTTTTACTTTATCTGTGTATTTACTGTAGTTTCTTGCCAGTAGTTCGTGAACCTATGGCAGTGAAGACTGGGGGCTTTGGGTTATTGCAAGTCACACATCACCACTGCTTTTTTGCACTACTATAAGTCCAAAAAGACACTACTGTTTTTTTTTTATACCAAAGAAGATGCTAGTTTGATGAGCACCATCTATTACAAGAATGTGACTTGCTGTATTACCATACACACATTTCTGTTTAAATGTGAATAACATGCTGCTATAGCATGCAGTGATTGTATGTATCTATTTATACTTGTGCTATATATTTTTTTATAAAGGTCAGGTAATTCTTATTCATAAGGTGAGCAGTGATCCACCCACTGGCGGAAGTCATGATAATCTGCTACCTCTGTCAATACAAGAATAATATTATCAGCTACTGCTACATGTATTATATAAAATAAAATTGGTTATGTATTTTCAGTATTCTCTGTGTTTTGGCTTTGACAATGACCAGGGTTGACCTTTACAGATGTAGCTAATGTTGGACTTATATTACCTTCTCCATATTTTACTGTAGGAATGGTGTTATATGGATGGTGAGCTGTATTGGATTTTCCGATCAAATATTTCAATTTTAGTCTCATCTGATCAGAACACATTTTTCCCTGTGGCCTCAGAATCTTCAAGGTGCGTTTTGGCCAAGCTCAGTCATGACTGTAGGTGTCCTTTCTTGAGTGGCTTTTTTTCTTGCAACCCCCCCATACAAGCCACATTGGTGGAGAATTTGAGATATTGTTGTCACATGCACACAATGACAACTCAAAGTCCTGCAACTGCTTCAGAGTTGCTGTAGGCCTCTTGGTAGCCTCTCTGACCAGTTTCCTCCTGGCTCTTTCATCCAGTTGGGTACAACAGAGACCTTCCCTGGATCAGGGCGTCACACCAAATACCTTCCACTTCTCAATAATAGACTTCACCGTGCTTCTAGGTATTGATAAAGCCTTTGAATTTTTTTTTTTATATCCATCTCCTGATTTGTGCCTGTCTACAACTTTATCCTGGAGAGCTTTTGACAGAGCCTTGCCACCCATAGTTGATTACTTCCGTCAGTTGCACTGCCGGTGACTGAAATGCTCCAGGAAAGTTCTTTTCATGCTGAGCTAATCAAAATAACTACAGCTGCTCACAGTCTAAAGTCAAATGGCTGTGTGTGCCATTGAGAAGGTGATTAGCTACACTGACCAGTCATTTATAAGAGGAAGTGATCCTTTTTCCAACTTAGCAATTGTGTTTTTTAATTATTTTTTTTTCTGACATATTGGCGTTATATCTTTCACTTGGATGTTATCAGTTGCACTGAGTAAATTCAGCTGGATAAAACACAAACTGTCTTTCTGTTGCAAAGCAACAAAATGTGATTTTAAAGGGGGGCGATTCCTTTCTATACCAATTGTACACGAATAGGCTAGGTTCACACTGCTGGGATTCTATTGTGATCAGACTGTCAGTGCGATTGTGTAGCGCAACTTGGATGCTACTTTTAATGTGTTTGCATACACTATGGGGTCAAAATTGTACTGGAACTGCAACAAAGTAGTACAGGAACAAAACATGATTTCCATTGTCATGCAATTCTGAGCAACTCATGTTGCATCTGAAATCGCATGTGAACAGAGCCTTAGTTGAATAGAGAACCCATGTGCCAATAAAAGATCACATGATCTCAGAGCACATATATCTGTTCCTCGAAGGCCCCAAAGTTTGTTGAAGAACAGGTGTACAGTGCCTTGAAAAAGTATTCACACCCCTTGAAATTTTCCACATTTTGTCATGTTACAACCAAAACCGTAAATGTATTTTATTGGAATGTTATGTGATAGACCAACACAAAGTGGCACATAATTGTGAAGTGGAAGGAAAATGAGTTTCAATTTTTTTTTTACAACTAAATATCTGAAAAGTGTGGTGTGCATTTGTATTCAGCCCCCTTTAATCCGATACCCCTAACTAAAATCTAGTGGAAGCAATTGCCTTCAGAAGTCACCTAATTAGTAAATAGAGTCCACCTGTGTGTAATTTAATTTCAGTATAAATACAGCTGTTCTATTAAGCCCTCTGAGGTTTGTTAAAGAACCTTAGTGAACAAACAGGATCATGAAGGCCAAGGAACACACCAGACAGGTCGGGGATAAAGTTGTGAAGACGTTTAAAGCAGGGTTAGGTTATAAAAAAAATATCCCAAGCTTTGAACATCTCACAGAGCACTGTTCAATCCATCATCCAAAAAAGGAAAAAGAGTATGGCACAACTGCAAACCTACCAAGACAATGGCCGTCCATCTAAACTGACAGGCCGGGCAAGGAGAGCATTAATCAGAGAAGCAGCCAAGAGGCCCATGGTAACTCTGGAGGAGCTGCAGAGATCCACAGCACAGCTCAGGTAAAATCTGTCCACAGGACAACTATTAGTTGTGCACTCCACAAATCTGGCCTTTATGGAAGAGGGGTAAGAAGAAAGCCATTGTTGAAAGAAGGACACAAGAACTCCCATTTGTAGTTTGTAAAAAGCCATATGGGGGATACAGCAAACATGTGGAAAAAGGTGCTCTGGTGAGATGAGACCAAAATTGAACTGTTTGGCCTAAAAGCAAAACGCTATTGCCTTGTACACACAATAGAATTTTCCGACAACAAAACCGTGGATTTTTTTCCGAAGGATGTTGGCTCAAACTCGTCTTGCATACACACGGTCACATAATTGTTGTAGGAAATTCCGAACGTCAAGAACAAGGTGACGTACAACACGTACGACGAGCCGAGAAAAATTAGGCTCAATAGCCAGTGAGGCTCTTCTGCTTGATTCCGAGCATGCGTGGACTTTTGCGCGTCGGATTTGTGTACACACGCTCGGGATTTCCGACAACAAGTTTTGTTGGAAAATTTGAAAACCTGCTCTCAAACATGTTCTATGGAGCATACACATGGTCAGGCTTTCCGACAACAAGCTCACATCCAACATTTGTTGTCCGAAAATCCTATCGTGTGTACAGGGCATATGTGTGGCGGAAAACGAACACTGCACATCACCCTGAACACACCATCCCCACTGTGAAACATGGTGGTGGCAGCATCATGTTTTGGGGATGCTTTTCTTCAGGGACAGGGAAGCTGGTCAGAGTTGATGGGAAGATGGATGGAGCCAAATACAGGGCAATCTTAGAAGAAAACCTGTTGACTGGGGTGGAGGTTCACCTTCCAGCAGGACAACGACCCTAAACATACAGCCAGAGCTACAATGGAATGTTTTAGATCAAAGCATATTCATGTGTTAGAATGGCCCAGTCAAAGTCCAGACCTAAATCCAATTGAGAATCTGTGGCAAGACTTGAAAAATAGGATTTTTTATAACAGCTTACCTGTAAAATCCTTTTCTTTCGATGGACATCACGGGACACAGAGCCTCAGTAATTACTGATGGGTTATATAGGTATCACTAGGTGAATAGACACTGGCACACCCTAACCAGGAAGTTCAATCCCCTATATAATCCCTCCCCTTGCAGGGATACCTCAGTTTTGTAGCCAAGCAATATAAGTGTATTAGAAGAGGGGCGGGACCTCTGTGTCCCGTGATGTACATCAAAAGAAAAGGATTTTACAGGTAATCTGTTATAAAAAATCCTATTTTCTTTCTCATACATCACGGGACACAGAGCCTCAGTAATTACTGATGGGATGTCCCAGAGCAATGCTACCTGAGGGGAAGCACAACCAAGCAGCTTGCAATCAGACCTGAGGACCCTGTACTGCTGCCAGCAGCACACTACGCCCAAAGGCGATATCCTCCTGCCTTCTCACATCCACCTGATAAAATCTGGTGAATGTATGAACTGAAGACCAGGTTGCGGCCTTGCAGATTTGAGCCATAGAGGCCAGGTGATGCACAGCCCACGAAGCACCAATAGCCCTTGTGGAATGTGCCTTGATCTGAAACGGAGGAATCTTCAGTTTCAAACCGTAAGCTTGAATAATCAATTGTCGAATCCATTTAGAAATGGTAGCTTTTGACGCTGCCTGTCCTCTATTGGGACCCTCTGGCAGCACGAACAAAAACGTCCGTTTTGCGAATTTGAGCAGTTGCTTCCAGATAGGTCTTGACTGCTCTTACTACATCCAAAGAATGTAGTGACCTTTCTTCCGAAGAACAGGGATCTGGAAAAAAGGAAGGCAGAACAATGTCTTGGTTTAGATGAAAATCTGAAACCACCTTCGGTAAAAAACTAGGATGAGGGCGCATTACCACTCTATCCTTGTGTATAATCAAATAAGGCTCTTTACAGGAAAGAGCTGCTAATTCTGATACTCTTCTAGCAGAAAAAATGGCTACCAGAAAAATTAACTTCCTTTTCAACAAGACCAAAGGAATCTGACGTATTGGTTCAAAAGGCTGTTTCTGTAAAAGAGACAGAACCAAGTTCAAGTCCCAGGGGTTTAGGGGCGCCTTAACCGGAGGATTAAGACGTGTCACCCCCTGCATAAAGTTTCGGACCAAAGAATGCAAAGCAAGTGGTCGTTGAAACAATACTGATAAGGCAGAGACTTGGCCCTTGATGGTACTCAAGGCCAACTTCATCTCTAGTCCCAATTGTAGAAAATCAAAAATTCTACCTATCACATGTTTTCTGGGATGCCAACCCCTGGATTCACACCAGGATACATAAGCTTTCCAGACTATGATAAATTACTCTGGAAGCCGGCTTCCTTGCATTAATCAAGGTAGATATCACAGGACCTGAATGTGGGTTTCAATAGCCAAACCATCAAATTTAGCGTTTGTAAGGCAGGATGGAACACTGGACCTTGAGATAACAGGTCTGGGCGCAATGGCTCCTTTCCTGCCTGATCCTGCGAAGGAGTCGTGGCAGTAGCAGAATAGGCGGGAATGCATAAATCAGTGAGAACCGATGCCACGGAATAACCAACGCATCTGTCCCGCATGCAAGAGGATCCTTTGTCCTTGCCACAAATCTGTCTAGCTGTTTGTTGAATCGGGATGCAAAGAGGTCTACATCTGGAACCCCCCCTCTTTGGCATATGGCCCAAAAGACGTCGGGATGTAGAGACCATTCCCCTGGGAGTAACTGCTGGCGACTTAAATAGTCCGCTTGCCAGTTCTCTATCCCTGGAATGAAGACTGCCGATATGCATGGCACCTGCTTCTCTGCCCAGACTAAGATCTGGTTCACCTCTCTTTGAGCAGCTCGGCTCCTGGTGCCTCCCTGATGATTGATATAAGCCACTGCTGTGGCATTGTCAGACTGGATCCTGACTGGGCAACCCTGTAGCCTGAGAGTCCAGGCCTTTAGGGCTAGATATACCGCACGGATCGCCAGAACGTTGATGGGTAAGGTTCTCTCGTTTTTGGACCATACCCCTTGGACCGCAGACTGTTCCAGAACTGCTTCCCAACCCGACAGACTGGCATCTGTTACCACCGTCCAGGTCACTGGTAGAAAGGATTTCCCCTTCTGTAGGTTTTCGGGTATTAACCACCAATTGAGGCTCTGATGCACTGCATGAGACAGGTGCATTGGAAAGTCTAATGCCTGAACCTTCTTGTTCCAGGCCGACAGGATACTGTGTTGCAACAGTCTTGAATGAAACTGAGCATAGGGAACTGCTTCGAATGAAGACACCATCTTTCCTAGCAGCCTCATACAAAGGCGGACAGAAGGACCCTTCTTGGTTCTGACTACCAGAATCAGCTCCTTTAAAGCAGTGATCTTTGCCTGAGGTAGAAATACTTTCTCCTGGCTTGTATCTATGATCAAACCCAAATACTCCAGTCTTCTTACTGGTTTTAGGAAAGATTTTTCTAGGTTGAGAATCCAACTTAAGTATTCCAGATACTTGACTGTGGTCCTCAAGTTCCCGTTCAAAGAGGCTACCGACCGGTCTATCAAGAGCAGGTCGTCTAGGTATGCTATGACAGTTATACCTTGAGCCCTTAATCTGGCCAGAGGAGGAGCCAAGATCTTTGTAAACACTCGAGGTGCAGTGGCTATCCCGAAAGGCAGAGCCACAAACTGGAAATGACGCCCTCCTATCTCGAAGCGTAAAAACTTCTGATGAGCAGGAAAAATGTGCACATGCAGCTATGCATCTCTGATGTCCATCGATGCCAGAAATTCTCCTCCCTGCAGGATGGAGACTACTGCCTGAATTGATTCCATGCGGAAGGACTGAATCCTTAGGAATTGATTCAGATCCCTTAGATCCAGAATGGGTCTGACATCCCCATTTGGCTTTTGGACCGTAAAAAGGTTGGAATAAAAGCCCAATCCTTGATCCTTCGTGGGAACCAAGCCAGAAGCTTCTTACATGGTGCTTCAGCTGACCTATTTCTCAACCATAAGATTCTACGTATATGCACCAACCCAAGTGAAAGACGAGAGGTTTGGATGATAGAATCTCTGATGGCGTCAACAACAAAACATAAGGCCACTGGAAGGTTAGCCTGCTGTTCAGGTAGAACTTTGATGACCTATTTAACATGGTCTCTACTGCAGGTTGAGCCACTGAACCTGCTAAGGAGAAAACATCCTTCAACAGGGATTCCATCTTTTTATCCACAGGATCCCTGAGCATCTGCGCATTGTCTACAGGACAAGTCCGATTTTTATTTATGGAGGAGATGGCGGCGTCAACAGCCGGTATTCCCCACATTTTTATAAACTTTTCTTCCATAGGATAAAGTGTTGAAAGCTTTTTCGGTGGAAAAAAACGTTTATCTGGGTGATCCCACTCAGAATAAAGGAGCTTTTCAAGTAAATTATGAACAGGAAAATCATGTGCTGTTTGAGGAGATTTCAGTGACCCCAAAGAAGAAGAGGGTTCTTTAACTGATTCAGATATGGGCAACTTAAATGTGGAGTGGACCAATCCAGCGAGGATCTGTGCTAAGACGTTCTCCTCCTGGGAAGCCGAAGAAGGTCCCACTCCACCTGATTCCTTCAAAGAGGAATCATCCGTCCCATCCCGATCCTCTGAAAGGGATTCTTCTCCCCTATCCCAGAGCTCCTCTGCCTGAGGGTCCTGGGAAACAGAGGAAGGCCTAGAGCGTTTTCTTCCACTGAGTGAAGATGTGATCATGGCCATTAATCTTTCCTCTAATCCATTAATGGTTGAGGAAAAAACCTCCTGTGCAATGTATACAGGGGCCGATGTGCCAGAAGCAGGTGTAGCCCCTGACCCCAATGGCTCTTCCTGGCTAGCCGTCCCTGGCCCCTCAGGGGGGGAGGATGCTGCAGAAAGGGGGTCCTCAGAACCTGAAGGAGATCCCCTAGAGCCTCTGGTTCTTGGGGTATTTGAACCTCTTCTACCCATAGTGCAAATCAACAAGGTGGAGGTATCACAAAATGAACACTGACTGCTGAGCGATGTAGTCCGGCAAAAGCACTGCTACCAAATGCCCAGTCTAGTGTTACCTTAGTAAATGCTGCCTAAGAGAATGCCTGTGTCCCACCTTACATGCGACCGTCAGCTCTGTGTCCCTCCAAAGGCTGTGTGCACCTGTAAAGTGTGCCTCTTATAGCCATGCAGCCGGCAATGTGGGCGTCTGAGCGCGCTGAGGCAGCGCTGATGCTCCGCCCCCCACTCTACCGCCCCCCTCGTTTTTTTCAAAAACGTGCGCTTCCCGCGCGAGCCGACCCTCCTGTTCTGACAAGCATGGAGGAAAAGGCTGGGGAAGGAAGGAGAGGGGCCGGCAGTGATGGGGCCTGCACGTGGCAATGGCAGCGGCGGTGACAGTGCGGTATACTACAGCCTCACAGACCACCTGCGGCCCCCCTATTCTTGGGGGGAATCATCCGGAGAAGAGCCCCCCATCCCATCCTACCTGGAGCTCGGCTGGAGGAGCTGTGAAGCGTGAAACACTGAGACAGACATCAGCATGAGAAGGTATGTGCTCTTGGCAGCCCCCGGTGGCGACAATAGGCATAGCATGCATTTACTTCAAAGGAGAAACCTACTAGAACTAAAAAATTCTGTGGAATCTCCCTTACCTTATCCAGCCGCAAGGTTCTGTTATACAGACCCAATCTTCACCTCTCACGGTGGGCTACGTTTGGAAAAACCTTCAGAGACTGGGGCCCCCTACAGATAGGGGGATCCACAGTTCTGGGCCTGTAAAGCACCCGGCCAGAAATAAGGCTAGAAAAAACAATTTTCTGAAATGCGGGGTCCAGCTCTCTAAAAAAGAGGAAGCGTTACAGGTAAAACCTCGTTTCTTCGGACACGAGGCCCGGGTACCATCCAATTCGGCCTAGAAAGGACACTTTGAAATGGATCCGGTTCGCCTGGCTTGCCCCAGTATAGGATATAGGATATTCCCTTTGGAGCTCAGCACAAGACATCTTTACACGTCCAACACCTAAGACACTGGTGTAAAAACTGAGGTATCCCTGCAAGGGGAGGGATTATATAGGGGGTTGAACTTCCTGGTTAGGGTGTGCCAGTGTCCAATCACCTAGTGATACCTATATAACCCATCAGTAATTACTGAGGCTCTGTGTCCCGTGATGTATGAGAAAGAAATTGCTGTTAACAGATGCTCTCCATCCAATCTGACAGAGCTTGAGCTATGTGCAAAGCTGGTAGAGACATCCCCAAAAAGACTTGCAGCTGTAATTGCAGTGAAAGGTGGTTCTACAAAGTATTGACTCAGGGGGGGTGAATACAAACGCACGCCACACTTTTCAGATTTTTTTTTTGTAAAAAACGTTGAAAACCATTTATCATTTTCCTTTAATTTCACAATTATATGCCATGTTGTGTTGGTCTATACCAAAAACAAAAAAAAACTAATAAAATACGTTTATGTTTTTGGTTGCAACATGACAAAACTTGGAAAATTTTTGAAGGCACTGTAAAAAAGGACAGCAACATACAGATAGAGTTAACAGAAAAATTATAATTGAACACTTCACAAAAGTGGGGCTAAAAGGCACGTGGGATACACAGCAAGTGTGGAAAACATTTTTTCTCTGATTTGAAAAGACTAAAGCTCAGTATGGAAGTTTTTCATTTTGTTCAACCATTGGGTTGAAAGAAGAAAAAAAAAAAACCAGACAGACCGATGTGAATGCAGAAATCTCCCACATTGCGCTATTGTATTCTTACAGTGGGGACTTCAACCCCCTTCACCGTTAAAATAGACTGATCAGCACTACAGTCGCTGGCTGCATGGGCTGATTGAATGCTGATTTTTCAGCAGCACCGTTCGACAGAAGCCAGTTTAATGACCAGTTCCTGTTCAACAGGGCTACACACATGCCGAAATGCTTAACATTGACTTTTTGGCTTTAGGACAGAAGGCTATTTCTGGCAGGAAGCAACCAATGCTTCCCATGACTGAAACAAGGTGGTAGTGCTAGTGATGCTTTTTATCAGCACTGAATCACAGCGGACGACAAGGCAGGTGGAACCAAATAAAAAGGTAAATTCTAGAGGAAAACCTGTTTCAGTATAAAAGAACAAAAACAGGACATTCACATTTTCATCAGTACAATGACCCTAAACACACTGCCAGTGTTACAAAACAGTTGTTTAACCACTTGACCTCCACTTGACCTCCGGAAGGTTTTACCCCCTTCATCACCAGAGCATTTTTTTGCTATTCAGCACTGCACGACTTTAACAACTGACAATTGTGTGGTCATGAAACACTGTACGCAAACAACATTTTATATATATGAAATAATATATATGAAAAAATAGACAGAAAATTGGAGGGGGGGGGGGGGGGGAATTCTACCTGGTTATAAAACATTTAATAAAAAAAAAAAAAAAAATTCTCTTTATAAATGTAGACCACAATGTATTCTGCTACGTTTTTGGGAAAAGAAAAAATCCCAATTAGCGTATACTAATAAATCTGTGTGAAAGTTATAGTGTCTGCAAACTATATGTATATACTGGAATTTACGTAGCTATGATGCTATACTGGTAATGGCGGTGATCAGCGGCTTATAGTGGGACTGTGATAGTGTGGCGGCGGGCAATCTGCCACAAACAGACCCTCGCTGGGAGGTACACTGACATCAATATTGACATTAATACAGTCATCAGATATAATACTGTACACTGTATTAATGACAATGGCTGGGAAGGGGTTAACATCAAGGGGTTAACTGTGTGCCTAACAAGTGTAATGTGTGTAATATGTGCCGCTTTTACCAACAGATCCTGCTGTTTGTTTCTCCCCGATTTCCAGATAGAAGAAACAGCCAGATTGCTGATCTGTGTACAGAGCCCTGTGTGTTTGTAACCACAGGACTATGTGCTATGATTGGCTACAGCTGATCAGCAGGTCTCAGCCATAAATCATTGGCAGGGACCTGCTGAAAAAATCCAGCTGTAGCCAGTGACAGAGTGGGTTAGCAGGGGGCGCGTATATGCACACCCCTAGCCCAGAACAGGCTGGATCCCGTACTTGTACGGGATCCAGCCTTCCCGTGCCGCCCGCAGTAAATGTACTGTAGTGGGCGGAAACTGGTTAAAAACCGTTAATAATACCTTAGAATAGCCGAGGTTAAGTCCTAACCTCAATCCAAATGAAATGCAGCAAAACGTGAAATTCTGACATCGCTGAAGCAACTTTGCTAAGATAGTGACTAAGAGTGATAGTAAGCAAGATTGCTGACAAGTATAGATCACATAGAACATGTTTTTGTATGCAACATTAGTTCATGTATACTCAGACAGGGGAATGGGTCGTTTTTGCTTCTACACAATAGATCAGAAGGCTGCCAGAGAAAAGCCTCATGATTACACAGGCCACAAACATGTTATTGCAGCTGGAATGTCTAGTAAACAGCACACAAGGAACAGCAACATCCATATCACCTACTATCGGATAGGACGTGATGTTTTGCTTCTGCTCTCTGGTGAACTCTGAACCAATCGTGTATAACCACACCCAACCACCACAAATAGCACTTCATCCCGTCAGGCGTTCTAGAAGGAGCCGGATCCATTAACAATGAGCAAATATTTTTCGATACAGTGACTGAGCAGATGTGGGCAGTTCCTGGTAAATAATTACTGTAATGTACACATTATAGTACTCAAGACCTGTAAAAGAACAATTTGTAGAACATAATGCTCTGATTATCACAATAGGTTCAAAAAACACCAAGATGGAGGTATTTTCGGCAAAAGATGTTTAAAGCCTTTAGTGTGCCCCTGGTTTGTTTTTTAATCATAAAAACTACTTTATATACTGTATACCTAAAATCCTGAAGTCCTCTTGCGGGTCATGGGCCACGACAGATCCTGCCTCTTCTACTCCAATGGTGGTGATGGGCAGTCCTTATTCTTAAAGTTTTGTTTTCCAAACATCTGATGCATTTCTAATGATTAAAGCGTCACTAAACCCAAATCATAAAAAAAAAAACACACTATCAAAATGCTGTATTACATGCTGTTAATACTCACTCAGTTACTATGGGATTCGTTCTCTATATTCTGCAAAAACCTGGTTGATCCTGCTGTTCTCTATCTCCCCCTTCTATCCATGTCCCCAATTCAGCTAGGGATTTTGCTGCTGTTGTGGCAACTCAGCACATGCTCAGTTTGCAGTGAGTTTCTATGCTGAGCATTTCCTCCCCATCACATCTGAGCAGCCCATGTGACTATAGAGTACGCACTGGTAAATGACAGCCCACTCCCTCCCCCCCTCCTCCATGCCCACTAACTAGCTAAACACAATGGGGGTGGGATATAACATTTAGACTGATGGAGGCTTCACCTCCCTCTTATTCTAAGACACATGTTGTGACTGGCAGAAATTCACCCACACCATGTTATTGCCAAAAAATAATAAAGATTTAATTTTAAATATATATTTGTATGACAATTTAAAAAAAGTTTGTTGTTTTTTTTTTACTTTGTATTCCCAAAGGCTGTTTTTTTTTTTTTTTTTTGGGAACATGTGACCAGCAGCAGAGGACTAAAAGCGCCTCCTGCTCATCTTTCCCTACAGGCAGGCGGGAAAGATCTGGGTCATAGCTGTATATCGATTAATTAAAATATTTACAGTGCCATCATCCACATACAGGAAGAGAAGGGACAATGTTGATTAAAACAGTGTCTGTTTAGTATGAATTTATTGGGGTCAAATAAATGTTATTTTTTGACTGTAGTGATCAAACCAGAGCTCCTCTTTATAGAGATGGAAAACATCTTTTGGAATTGCCTGGTAAAGCTTATTTGGAATTTCAGCGATTTGAGTTTACACATACTTTAAAAGCAATACAGTTAAAGCTAGTTTACGGGCAAATATTACCCCCCTCCCTCCAACCCATGTTGCACATTATATCTTTCTTCACAAGGTAGGAAAGAAAAACTAATCGCCTACTCCACTGTTTGGGTCCCTTGTTGGAACCAATTTTCAGGCGCAGGAACACTAATCCATTGCTCCATGTAAGACGGTCCCCTCACAATGTCGTCACTGCTGCAGACCTCTCTTCTGGATCCTGAGAGTACCCCACCATTGGACAGTCAACAGGCAGTGTCTATATCAAGCAGACAAAGACATGGACACCAGAAAAGGAGACTGGATCGTCGCTTGACCGTAGCTTTGGGTGTGTAAAATTGACATTTTTTTTTATTTATCTGTAATGCTAGCATACAGTTAGAAAGGGGTAGGGGGATGGAAATCATCTTTAAAATGCACCTTTCTCATGTACCAAAATGGAAAGTATGTCATCAGCACAGCAAGGATCTAGTCCAAAGCTATATTCGGCGATTACATCATAGTTACAAGAACGTTTTGGGGGCTTGCAGGATCCCTTCATGAGGCATGCAACATCACAAGCCTCATGAAGGGCTCTGAAACGTCACACTTGTAACTATGATGTGATCGCTAAATAAATCTTTGGACCAGTTCTAGAGATCCTTAGTATGCTGGTGACATACTTTCCGATTTGAATGTTTTCTGTTTCCAGCCAGTGGTTGCTGCAGCCCCCCCACTTACATTTACAGCCATTTTCCGGGAACGTGTGCGTTGGGGATATTGTGTTTGTTTCTCAGGTACCAGTTACCCCAAAGAAACCATTCTCAAAATAAAGACAAAAACACAGTTTGTAATGTATCGATTGACTTTTTACTTAAGTACAAAATGTGAACTTAAAAGCAGAATAAAATTATGTGAGGTGACAGAGAGGGAGAGGAATTCATAAAAAGATCATCAAAAACATCAGCGGATACAGAAATGTCCAAAATACAACATGGAAATTACAACAATTGAGTGCAAAACCTCAAGACTGACTGCATGACCGCTGAAAACAGCATTACGAGGTGTTTCATTTCAGGTCAAGCAGCAAGTCACACTGTCGACTCATTTCCTGTCAGCTGACTGGATTAACATGAAGTGATGCTTCTTGTATGTCAGCCACAAAAAATGGTATCAGCCCTTCAAATGTTGAAGAACAAATCAAATTCTGCAGTGCCTGCCAGGAGTTGGCATGGCATGATGAGCCTTGTAGTTCCTCAAAAGTTAGAGGGTCATGGGTTGCCCAAAAAACACCATTTGTAATTATACAGTAAAGCATAACATAAAGGCATGGATAAACATTTTCACAAAAAAACAGAGCAAACAACTGCAAAAAGGAAACAAAAAGCAAATATACAAGCACACATCTCAGTCTCGCTGCTGAAATGTATTTCCCTGTGCACAATTTCATCTCAAATAGATTCTAATAAAAGCGCAGCACCTTGTTGAGAAGCCACAGATTGGTAGCCATAATTTCCTACTACCAGGCTGCATGCTATCATTCCTAGTGAAGCCGAGGAAGTGCTAAAGGCTTCTTGCACACGATACTCCTGTTTGAGCACCTATTTTTTCAGCTGTTTTTTAATGTATGTATTGGCACGTATTTTCGCGCATATGTGTTGGCGCAATTTTGAGCATCCCCACGCGCATGCGCGCAAACTTATTCTCATGGTCACAATATGTTAATGAACATTTACGCGCATGAATTGTAAATGACTGACCAAAAATGCAGATTTTTTTCTATTTTTTTTTTTTAATTTTTACTGAAGAATACACGGCGCTTGTTTATGTGCCTGTGTTTTAGCTCAGTGAAAAAAAATAAGTTGTACTGATCTTTTTCAAGCTGCAGTGTGCAAGAGGCCTTACCGTTGCAGAACAAATTTTCTTCCTGGAAGACAGAGAATAGCAGCAACTATCTGACTCTTCTCACACAGGTGCCCTGCTTGGTGACCTATTTTAGTGTCCCTTCTGACTACGGTAGGTAGATTTGAAAATGGCTGCGGAGATTGGCACAAGTGTGGTAATAGGCCTAACCTATCAGAACGGAAGGTAAAAGTGTTGCTCTCATAACCATCCAACAGTCAATCGGTCGTTTTTTCAAGCAGAAAGCAAAAGCTTTAAGAGAAGCTGTTACTTTGCCCACGTACAAGAAGAAACCCCTTCCTCTCTGTTGGTTACTTACCCTCACTGCAGTCCCTGATGCTCTGTTAAAGCCCTTGGTAGGTACCTGGTCCTACCAGAGAGAGTATACAGTGCTTGGTTTTTCTCTTCATACAAATCGAACAGGGGAGTTGCCTCCATTTAAAAAAAACAAAAAAAAAAGTTGAAATTATTTTCTGGGGCAGATAATAAACCAACAGGGAAACAGATCCACAGTTTAAAACCAGTAAAGATAGGCTAAACCTTATAAAGCTCAGCACAGAAAAATATGACAATGCTACTCTCAACTTCGAAAATGGTAGAGCGTGTGTTTGCCAATATACACATTGGCGGATCGTCAACTATGAAATCTGTAAATAATGAATGAAGGAATCATTCACTCACCTTTCAAAACAAATATATTCTGTGAGATTCTAGTTAAAAACAAAAAACTTTGGCAGTCGCATTATCTCTGTTCAAATAATAAAATTAACGAACATGAAAAACCTTTTCAGGGCCTGGAAAGTGCAATAAGACTGGATTCAGAAGCCTCAAAATAGTTATGGAAATAATGTTCTACTTTAAAGTACCAAAGCAGAACACCTAGTTCACATTCATTACATGTTACTTGCACCGTACTCTATATTGGCATGTATGGCACACGCAGCCATGAAAACACCTTGTGTTTCCATACAGATTACACAGAGGTGGCACCGACCAGGTGGCTGCTCGCTGGGAATTGTAATGGGTTCTACAAGCTTACCTTGCTGCCAGGTAAGTGCTTTCTTGACACTGGTCTAAATCCTGCTTTTTTCTATTGTGCAGCTGCTAATTGTTGACTCAGGAAAACAGGTTTTCAGAAAACTTCACCACAAGAAGTTACAAAGAGACAACATACGCCTGTTTCCAGGAACAATACCAATTAAAAGCAGTGGTGTACAAGAAAAAAAAAAAAAAAATACGACATCTTAAGAAGGGAGTATTTCCAACTGTATACAAAATGGAGAAACCTGGTTTTAAAATATGCAGCCACTACAGTCATTAACATAGCCAATATGAGCACAGTTCACATAAAAAAGGGAAAGTTCTCAGTGAGCCATTGGAGCCAAGACTGCTCTTGTACCGCTTCAGACCTGCTCAGCTATGGCACGCTGAGGAGGAAGAGTGGCTACATACAGAGGCTATTATTTCAATGCTTTCACATGTGCCTGTTAAGCCAGCCATAGAGTGATTTTTTTTCCTGCAAGCACGGATTGCAAAAAAAAAAAAAAATAGCACTAGATTCACCCATCAACACAATCCGTGTTTCTGGGGAATCCCTCCCATTGAGCTATTGTGTTCTCCATGTGGGGGAAGTTGTTACGGCAGGGAGAACGCACACTGAATATTGCCAGCGGCTATAATCGCATGTAAAAATCCGACATGTTGGTTGTTGCCCATACATGGTTCGGATCTCAGCCAGTCCCTGCCTACGGCCGGCCTAAGTATAGTCATTTTAGCTACAAACAAGGTTAAAAAAGGTTTGTTCAAATTCCACATATGAACTGTTTCACAGAGGGCTTCATACAAAATTCATGGTTGCATTGTTATCGCATGCTACCATGTGTAGGGGCATAAAGAGGGGCCCCTCTACTAAACTTTTAGAAGCAGCTCTCACACTTGAACAAATATTAGAAAAACCCTTAAAACATATATGATGTAGTCTGCGCCAAAGAGACGCTATCACTAATATTAATTAAAATGAAAAACGTCTGACTTATAGTTTTGCTTTGTACCATATACAAAGAGGTTTGAAATCAAGTGTATTTTGAGGTCCTAAAAAGGCATGTTTCTGCTGAAATTTGTTTGGCCTAAACCTTTAAAAACGTCAAACACACACATTTAAGGTGGAAGATGGTGACGGAAGGCAGATGTGTGAATGTAAGTGACCTCCATGTTCCTAGTTATACAGTCTGGTGATCTATATGTTGGGGGCATGTATTTACCCCCTCTGCATTCTCAGGACCTCTGTGTAAATTGATTAATCCTTAAAGTGGAAGTCCATGCAAAAACTAAAATCCCTGCATCTATAGACACCACTGATCTAACACTAAGCTCTCAAGCCCTGTAAAGAAAAAAAATGAGTATACATACCTTTTTTGAACCCGATCGGACCCGATCTTCAGCGGCAGAACCTCTGCAAAGGATACGGCCGACAACGGCTGTGAAATGAATGGGAAGTGACGTCACCCATAGACTTACTATGGGGCTTCCTTTGTTGTCAGTGTCCTCTGCACCCGTCTCCATAGCGAAGCCGTGGTTGACAGCTCAGCGTGGGATCCGGTCGGAGTGGCTTCCAAAAAGGTATGTATACTATTTTTTTTCTTTACAGGGCTAGGAGAAGTTAGTGTTAGAATGCTGGTGGCTATAGATGCAGGGATTTTAGTTTTTGCATTGACTTGCACTTTAACTATCTCCAGACAAAAAGCATTAAAGGAGGTCCTGTACAAGAACTAGAAAAGTAAGGGCTCAGAGTGGGACATTTCCCAACTTCTAGGCAGAAAGTAGAAAACCTTTCCACAGACGTCGCCTCCATCACTTCTGGCTGGTGGGGGTTTCACTTTCAGAACACTCAACCACCAACTGGAATACCAGTGCTTCTTATCAAATCTGAAGCAATCAAAGACTGAATATGTTTGGATTCTTATATACAAAGTAGCCCATCCTTTAAACCCACTCCTTTTCCATAGCGGAGCTCCACCAGTCCTAAGAATGCAAAGCTGCACTCCGAGAGGTAATATTCTCAAAGATCTGCAGCAGCAGGCATAAAACATCTGATTGGTGGAGGTTCCAAGTGCGAAGGACTCCTCACCTCAGTCACTCAGAAGATAGTGGGAAAAGTAGATATGCTATCCACTTTCTGTCCAAAACTCTAAGGTCCCACAACGAACGACTGCTCTTGTAGCTCAAAAGTAAAAGTGCATTTTAAAGCCCAATCTAAAGCCAGCCATACATGGGTCAAATTCCAAAATAATTTGTAACTAAGAATTTGTGTTTGACTTTCGCACCATTAGTGGGCCACAGCAACGGACGATTTTTGCGCGGCCATCGAATTTAAGTGATCGGGTATGTTGGAAAATTTTTGAAAAACAAACAAATTTCTAAGCAATGTTGGGGGAATCGTGCGAGAAATATACTCGAAAAAGAAATGCTAATGAGCTGTGACCTAGAAAGAAAAGAAGATTCTCAGCCACAAAATTTTTCTGTAGCAACATGAAATTGAAGGTTTGGTCAAATTTTGAAATCAATGGTGGAACCATCAGATTACAAAACGCACACATTTTCTGATTTTCAAAGGAAAATTAGTTTGGAGTTCAAATCATGTATAGCCTCTATTACTTTTAGTTGAAATCAACTAAATACATTCCAGGTGCATCAAAACAATACAGATACTCCTCGTTTAACGACTTAGTTGTTTAACGACCACTCGGACTAACGACCAGCTCTCCCCACCCGAACACACTATATATAATTGTATTAAACAGTACAGAATTTTCGTTTGTGTTCTATACAAATTAAAACAACGTTACTGAGCTGGAGTCTTGAGTTTAGACCTTTTTTTTTCACAATACACTATAGTAGGCAAGAATGCTTAAAATATTATTTACTTGTGGCTCCTCATTTAACGACCTGGTCGTTGGAATGGAACCTGGTCGTTATGTGTCTTAAAGTTTGTTTTCTTTAGAAAGTACCTGCAGCACGAGTAGAAAAATCAGTCCCCTGCCAGCATGCTGCAGAGAAGGACTTGTGCTCTCTGTGTGGAAGCTGTGATCTCTCTGCAAAGGTCCAACATGCCCCCTGCTGAATCAGAGGCTAGAGTCTTCCAATCAGCAGAGCGCATGAGTTTTTGATAAATGCAGAGCTTTAGGTCTGGCTCAACAGGCTCTGAACAATCCAAAAAGACCAAGCATATTAGATGGTACCCTTGGTCAATGTGGGTAAGCAGTAGTTTCTCTGCAGAGGTCCAAGACATCCCTGCGGAGTCAACACTAGAGCTCTCAAATCAGCAGGATACATAAGCTTTGATTATTACAGAGCTATACTTTTAACTTAGTAGGAGGTATAGACAAAAATAGGACCAATCCCCAACGCTCAAGAGAAGTGTACTAGCAAAAAACAGACATCTTTGGCTTATCCAATATTTGCACCGGCTTTGCTGCCCTCCTACGGGCTGCAGAATCCCAGAAGAAATACTGAAAAGATCAGGAACAGAGGGCGTAGAAATGTGTAGGTGGGTCAGACCTTTGCAAAGAGACCACCGATCCCACACAGAGGGCAATAGTTCTTATCTGCAGCATGTTGACAGACGATTGTTTTCTTTTGGATGCAGTCTGAATACAAAAACCCAACTAACTGCACACCTTTCACTCGGATGCACCTGGAATGTATTTAGCTAATTTAGCCTGCTTTAAAGTCTTACACCAGATTACTTTTTCCCAAATTTCCAGGCGAAAAAACCCACATAAAATACACATGCATTATTGTGTTTTAAACGTACACATTGGGCGTTACACATACAAATCTCTGCAACAGCAGTGCAGAGACAAGTCATAACTAAACCCTGACTTTCAGCATTGTGATCCAAAATAAGCATTCGGGAGGAGTTCTCTAGACGGTCCAGCAACCAGAGTTTAACATTAATCTAATGAGAATTCAAAAGTGGACACTAGAATGGAATTGGCAGCTATGACAAATCTGGAGTTCCTGGGAAAAAAAAACAAAAAAAAAAACAAGATAAACTGTCAAAAAACATGTATTCCAACTAAGGGCAGAGGAGTATTATGGGATAGAAGGTTTCCCTTCAACAATCATATGAGGTCTTTACACCACAACACACCAACTCACACCCAACATCCCATTGAACATCACAACAATCACATAAACACAAAAGTGCTTAGCCTGCCAGAGGCATCAGCTGTCACCGAGCGGCATACACTGACTATAGACACATGGGCGGAATCAATTAGAAGGGTTTTTGTGCTGTAATTGAAGTTGGAGATGCCAGCTCCAACACGTCACACATAGGTGTTTACATACAAAACACAAATGAGAATGGAAAGGAGAAGTGCTGTGGGACAGGTGGCTGTGTGGTGTCAGATTGGCAGTGGCGGAGTGTTGTAGTGACAACATACTGGTTTACAAAGAACGTTCTTCAAACAGCTCCTTCTGGTTCTCCAGCATGAACTTGGTGAAGGTGTTGATGGGATTAATGGCTTTTAAGGTCATGGCCACATCTTTGGCCCACATGAAGTTTGGCCCGAATACCACCGCCAGATTAGTGTTGGTCATCTTATTCTCAGAGCTCCGAGCAGATACCTGCAACAAAGAGATAAGGCAGAAGTCAGATGGACACTTTCCAATCTTCTTTCTTTGAGGTTATTCATCTACCCCTGCAGAATGGAAATTATCCAATGAACGCAGCTCCATATTAATTCTGTTAATAAATCATTACATTTATTTTTTTAATCTACTGAAATTTTTTTGAAATTTTCGGGGGAACAAGAGAGGTAGGAACGGTACAGAAACAAAATGTAAACATTATTAATATCAATACACTTTGCACGTATACTGCTCCCCAAATACAAAATTAGAGCAGCAACCATCTTATACCACAATAAGTCATGGATAAGACAGGACTTGCGGAACATCAATTTATAATAGTAAGTTGAACATCTAAGACAAAGATTGTTTGCAAGAAATACCAAAAAAGACAACAACATCCAGGCATTAAAATCAATATCATGTGTTGGACCATCAATGTCCTAGTGATGTTGTGACATGAGTGAAGGAGATAAAAGTAAAGGCCTGGCACCGAAAAAAAAAAAAAAAGAAGATGGCTACAGCCTGTGCTATTCATCTGGGGCTTACAGGAGCTCCACAAAGTGGGATGGAAAACACATAAAAGCAAGAAGCATGGAGAAAAGAGAAAGAAAAAGAAGAAAAGAGGGAAAATGGAGGAGGGGAAAGAGGAACCCCAGGGGTTTTTAAGCTGTACCACATGGAAACTTTACAGTTCTAGGAATCGGAAGGTAATTTGAGAAGGCGTAAAGTGGTCTATCCAGGGCTGTGAAATCTGTTGAATTTTGTCATACTTGTCCTCCAGGATCGCCGTCAAGCTTTCATTGATGAGCATACCATGAACCTGGTTTTTGACCTCTTCAAAGCTAGGAAGCGGTGTTTTCCACGCCCGCTCTATAGTTTGCGGACTTGCCATAAAAATTAGTAATTAGGGTGTGTTCCCGACGAGTGGGATCTGCGATAGGTTTATGTAAGAGTGCCTCTCATGGGTCTCTTCGTTAATTCACATGGAGGACCGTATCGACCAATGTGTATACCCTAATCCACAACCTCCAGACCTTGGGACAGGTCCACCATATAGGTTTCAAATCGCCCAAATCTGGGCAACCTCGAAAGCAGTTGGACAGGTATGATGGTAGACCTTTTGCGATCCTAGCTGGGGTAAAATACCAAAAGAGACATAACTTTGAAAGAATTTTCAAAAGCCAGAACATTATGAGAAGATTTAAACAAGGCCTCCCACATTTTTCGCCAGTCGCCTGGTAGTGGAGCAGAACCAAGATCATTTGTCGCAATACATAGGGGTTTGTGGCTCCGTATTGTTCGATATTGAGGAATATAACAAGGAGATCAGACCCCGAGTAGTAGTCTGCTGCTTTTCTTTCATTATCCAAGGACTGGCTACGGGAGGAGCAAAACCTATAAGTTTTGCTTAACTGTAGCAGAGAAAAATTAAAACACCTGCCATGTCAGAAGGGGATGTACTGTGTTGATGGTGCCATGTAAATCTCAGAACTGGATGGACAGAAATATATATCCTTTGGCAGGTAAAAGAGCTCCCATAAAATTTAATCTGTGTATTTAACCTAGATTTCAGCTTTAAAGCTTTTGTGATTAGCATAGAGAGCACCTTTCCTTAATGTAGATTTGGGTGTCATTGCTCACAGACAACTTTGGTAAATGCTTATTACACCCAGAGCCTGAGGTGTGTCCAGTGGTTAACAATGTCCATGGCCAGCTGTCTATGGCATATAGAAAAGCTCGGGTTTACTTACTAAACAGGAACAATAAGCAGTAACCCATAGCAACCAGATTTTTACCTTCACAGTGTTGTCAGCCAATCCGGATTGACCACGACTGGCTGCCAGCAGAAACTGTATCCTTTACACTGCTATTTGCCTTATTAAAAAAACTGGGTAGTTTATTTTATTTTTTATAACATGTTCTTTTTGTTCTAGGCCTGATAAACCTGAAATATCGCATAATAAGTTTCATTCTCTTAGTCAGCAATGTTCTAGGTTACTTCTTTTTACAAGTATCTGTATAGCATGATCTTTGCTGAAAAAAAAGCTTGTTTACAGCACTCAACAGCTGAAGCTAAAATGTACACACACAGCTAAATGCATCAGAGTCATGAGGTCTATCCCAGGGAAGCACCCCGCTACCCATCCCTAGGTAAGTAGGTGTGTGTACACACACACACACACAGATAAAAAACTTAAGTTTGAAATGTAGAAATTAAAAACAAGGCAGTCATGCTTGTCAAACAAGACTGGATCTCAGACAAGTCTGCCTTTGTTCAACTCCATTACACAGTGGATTGATGGGACTAGTGTTTTACACAGGATAGAAAAGGATGTTTGCGCTTTCTCTTCAGCTCACAGGAAAGGACAAGGACAGTGCATTTCTGGTAGGATCAACAGGTGTTTTCTGTACTTGTTGAAAAAGATCTTAGCCCAAAAAAATGTAAACTATTGCAGCCACCCCATCTAAGGACTGCCGGGGTGAAATATAAAATTTTTTGTTTTAGCTTCAGTACACTATTAAACGAAATTGAACTAAACCATTATATTTTCCTTTAAAATCAGCCTGTCAGTATCTAAGGTGACCAAGGGAACCCAACACACAGGCCCTTATGGTTCACATCAACAGGTGTTCTAGTTAAATAATGCTATTTCCATTCGAATGCATGCAGCATTCAAATATAAATGGCAGCAAATTGACAAGATGCTGCTTTTGTCTCGCTTTGTTCCCTAATAGAAAAAGCGTTGTCCAACAAACTGCAGCACGATGAAAAGCAGGTCAAATGCGTCCCCTTAATTGTGCAAAGTACAGAACACAAACAGGCTCAGTGACAGCAGCTTCCAAGACTCAAGCCTTTATACTGATGAAATACAGGTCTTACCTCCACAAGAAATGCTGTGAGGAACCGCAGGACCTCATAGTTTTCCTCAGGCAAAGACTTCAGAACTTCACGAGTGGACTCCACTTGCTTCTCTGGCTCTATACCTGCACACAGAGGTTGGGTTAACAATTCAGGTAATCAAAAAAAGCAGAAAGAGAAACAAAAGTATATGTGTCACTGGCGCAAAACCTATCCTATCAACCGTGTATAAGTGATAACTGTAGCTGCTGCATCCATCAATTTTTTCACCAGAAAGAGAAACAAAACTGTTTTTATAAATCAAGGTAGGTCACAACTGGTGGCCAAAGCAAGCTAATTCACATGTCATAAGAACATTTTATGTATGGTGTTATTAGAAATGCCTTGGTTATAGCTAGGACTATGCATGGTGTCATGAAGGAAATTTTTTTTTTTTTTTTAATAAACTCTCTAATCAGATATGTGGAATAGTTTAGCATCAGCAACAAAAGTGGGCTTAATTTAAAGTAAACTGTCTCATCTCTGAATGTTGTGTAAAACAAGATCAGTAAAGCTCCACCCAACATTGTCTTCCAAAGCTGGCATGGAGGAGTTGTAAAAGTGGGAAAATTTTACTGACGGGCAGAGCCCTCTTTAGGGCAGGGCAAAAGGGGAAGCTGCCCTGGGCCCCATCATTGTTGTGGGGCCCAAAGCAGCTGCCTCATACTAGTCAACTATCCCAGTTTAAATTCCCTTGAAGTTGTAGTCCCGTGCTGTGTCCCGATATCTCAGTGTGAAGTTCTGTTACTAATGTTACCCAGCTCCGCCCTATTGCCATGTACAGATGACTCACCTGCAGACCCTGTGTTTACATGTAAATAACCTGCATTGATATGTAAATAGCGGCGGCATTAATATGTAAAAAGCCGCGGAACGGCGGCATTGATATGTAAATAGAGGTGGCATTCATATGTATATCATGTCCCCCTGAGGTCATATCTACCATCACTTCTACTGAATGCTGCCCACTGGGGAGGTAAAGGGGCATTCTTAAAAGCCCTGTCTACAACTGTGATCATTAAACCTAACATCCGCCTGTTCTACAAAAGGTAAGCAAATTGGAAGTGGAACCCTTTTTCAAAAAAACATGGTGCCACAGCACCGTGAATTTTGGTGCATGTGAATACGCATATCTCAGCAGATGTGTGAGGGTGTCATTAACAATTAATGACACTGGGGTGGATCTGCTAAAGGGCAGCATGTTTCTGTGGTGTCAGGAAAGCGATTTTGCATGCGTTCCCGACACAAAAAAAGTGAACGCAAGCTAAATGTCTCAGTTACATTGGTTGTCAGTGTAAATCTTATCATTACATTGGGGCTTGGTGTACAATCCTTTCATTCACACTAGTGGCCAGTGTGACGGTTCCCCTTACATTTGTTTGTCAGTGTAAATTCTTCATTACATTGGTGATCAGTGTACATGTCCCTTTACTTTGGTGGTAGGTGCAGAATTGCCCTTACATTGGTGATCAGTGTAAATCCTCCCTAATATTGGTGGTCAGTGTAGAAGTGTCACCTTAAATTGGTGTTCAGTACAAATCTCCTCGACAATGGTTGTCAGTGTAAATTTCCCCTTATGTGGATGTCATTGTATATTCCCCCTTACACTGGTGGTTGGTGTAAATGGAACATAGAAATCCCTCTTTATATTGGTGGGTAGCGTAAAATCCCCCATTACATGGTGGTCAGTGCAAATTACACCTCACATTGGTGGTCAATGTAAATCTCTCCTCACATTGGTGGTCATTGTAGAATCCCCCACTATATACTTGCCAAAGATTTCCAGCTTTGCTCTACATGATTCAGAATTTGCCAGTGTACTGCCTTCTAACTAATCTCATCCCCCCAGCATTCTGTCTATTGATGGGTCCCCTCTTCTCCCCAGTCCATGGTGTGCAGGCAGTCAAGAGATGATGTGCTGTAACCTTTAGCAACCAATTAGTGAGCAGTAATGATGTGCACCAACCTCTTGCAACCAATCGTTGAGCGGTAAGGATATGTAGCAACCTCTAGCAACCAATCATTGAGCAGTAATAATGTGCAGTAACCTCCAGCAACCAATTTGTGAGTGGTAAGGATGTCCAGTAACCTCTAGCAACCAATCAACAAGCAGAAGTCATGTGCTGTAACCTCTAGAAAATAATCAGTGAGCCATAATGTGTGCTGTAACCTCTAGCAGCCAGTCAGTGAGCGGTAATGATACACTGTAACCTCTGGCAACCAAATTGCAATCACTGCCTGATCTGATTCAGTAACTGATTTTGAGTCTAGCTGCTATTTATTGTATGTCTCAGAGCAGATGGAGAGCGAAACTACATGGAAGGGGGGCCCAAGAAAATGGTTAGCCCAGGGTCCAATAAATATTAAAGACGGCCCTGCTGACAGGGCCAAAGAGAGTGCTGAACACCAAAAAGAAAATCAAACCTCTCTCTTCTGCACCCCAAACTGTAAATACAATTACTGGGGTAACGTTAAACAAACCCTCAATCATCTCCTCCAGGATCCTACAACTAGGAGAGCATGAGGGGAGGCTATAGACTGACAACAAAAGGCAAGGCAGCAATATACTCGATGTACTGAACAGGCCTGGTCAAGTAAGCCTTCTAAACTGAAGTTGCAGATGTCATTGCCTCGGGGACCCACACGAGATGAAGGCTATAATTTTCATCACCCTGCCCATATTCTTAGCACTGGAAAGTTAAAAATAAAAATATGACTTACTGGAGAAGCTCACAACATAGTTGTAAAGGTGAAAGGTCAGCAGTGGTTCTGGCAGCTCTCGGAGGAATGTCTTGAGAATAACTGCTGTCAGGTGAACATCATTGTACTCCAGGAAACTAATGGCAGTTCCTGAGTCAAAAAACAAGCGATTTTAGAAGTTAAGACATATCTTAAAATGTGATTTTTGTAACATGATAAAATAACTTTTTGCAAGCTGTTTATTTTTATTATCAGACACCACCCAAAACCAAAAAACACCAAACTGAGTGACATGTCCTCTACAGATCTTGGAGAATTATGCACTAAATCTGGCTACAGGCAGATCGAAATTTGGCAAGTACAGCAGGGATCGATTGAATTTCGATCTATATGTGGTGGATCCTGGGTAATGTTAGAGGACTTCAGCTGTCAGAATACAATAATACAATATCACAGTGGGGAGGATTCCTCTATCCAACTTGGATTGTGTAGATGGTGGAATCTTTTTTTTGTTCAGCTTGCTGGCTGAACAAAAACAAAAAAAACAAACAAAAAAAAACAAAAAAAACCAATCTACAGCTAAAGCCCTTTATATTTCTGTGCGGATTCAAGCAAAACACAGGTATCATTACCCAATCTCTGAATCTTTCTCAAGGTTTGTTTACACCGGATGCTTTCCTGAACACATGCACGGTAAAATAAATGTTTTTCAATCTCCCCATCACTGTGTTTAGTTCCAGTGCTTTCAAAAAAACAAAAGTACAGCAGTAAGTTTTTTTTGCACTGAAACACGTGCAACACATGTAAGTTAATACCATTGAAATGGCTCTCACCCACGCTCCTTCCATTTCACAATGGTGGGATGCAGTTAATTTGAACCCAAGAAGGGAAAAATTTAACTATAAAACATAGGGGTTTCCCCTAAGAGATATCACAAGATGTGGTCTCTGTGGCTGTCCTCTACTGAGTTACTGAGTCGACCTATGCTTCCCCATTTGTAGCTGTTGATCTAGAGGGATAGATATAGATACTGTAAAATACGCAGAGCTTACATTTGTATTTCCATCTGTATTTTGATAATTAGTAACCTGTATGTGCAATGGTTTTCTTAGCAGAGGGTCTTGGGATTGTTCTTGCTTTGATGTGATTCTATACTGTAATATTTTTGTACCACTCTGCATTGCAAGATGTTCTCTCTTTTACACTGGATGTATAGCCCTGTTTATCTAGTTTGCTATTCTTTGAATCTGTGATACATGGGGTCTTGTTTGTATGTAAACCATGGAAAATGCAATAAAAACAAAACAAAAACAAAAACAAAAACAAAAACAAAAACACACATACACACACACACACACACACACACACACACACACACACACACGGGATTGTGGTGTGAACTAGCCCTAAAAGGTAGCAAAAAAGAAATGGCAGTCAGGGAACCTGGACTGTGACCTGTAGGGAAGCTAAATAGGGGCTTCTGCCATATTATACATCATTTAAATCTCCAATGCCGATTCCACAAATGCTCAGTGTGAGGATACCGGTTTACTAGCTAATCACTGCTGCTGACTGGTGAAAATTTAAAAAAAAAAAAAAAATGCTTGGGCAGGTAAAAACAGTGAACATATTTTAACTGCATACAGCTGTGTGTCATAAGTTGTCCTGGCTGGTGGAAATCAGACATAACCTGAAAAAATAGGTGGCATTGAGGACAGTTTTCAGCCCAAAGACCTGCAAAAACCTCAGGACTGGGATTAGCATAAAAATTTTTTTAAAAAAGTGAGATAACCATCAAAATCAACCTGAAAAATATTCTTCTATAATCCCTGAAAGAATGTAAAGCCCAGTGTTAGCATAATTAAAAAAGAGAATAATCCATGTTCCCTACGGCTCTGGTTAGAAAAACTTTAAAAAGGATTGTAATGGTTCGCTTTTTTACCCCATAAAAATAACAAACATGTTATACTTACCTGCTCTGTGCAAGAGTTTTGCATAGAGTAGACCCGATCCTCCTCTTCTAGGGTGCCCCACGGCGCTCCTGGCTCCTCCCATCCATAGGGTGCCCCCACGGAGAGCAGCTTTCTCTGGGGGCACACGCGCGGGCGCGCTCCCGGGTCCCACTGCTGCATCCATCAAAACAAATGCGGGACCACCCCCCTGAGTCAATGAATTTGATTGACAGCAGCCATCAATCTGTCCAATGATGAGATAGATAAGGGTTGAACCCGCTGGGCTCATGCCCATCGCTGGAACGGATCAGGCGCAGGTAAGTAAAAGGGGGGCTCTGGGGGAGCTGCACCAAAAAAGGGTTTTTCACCTTAATGTATAGAAGACATTAAAGTGAAAAGCCTTGAGACTTTACAACCACTTTAACTCTCGTTAGGCTACAGTGTATTCTGTCTCTCTGGGATAATGGTGGGAGTTGATATAGGGAAAACCTTCTGAAACAAGTTTTAGTGTGGGTGAATTTTTTTTTTGTTTAGAGGAAAAAAAAAAAAAAACTATTTTAAAGTGCTACTTAGACACAGTCTATAGAATGTTCCACTGCACTGTCCTATGCTGAAGGAACATGTTGCTAGCTCTCAAACGTAGCATTTACTGACAGCTCTGGCTCACACTAACCATTATGAACCAATGAAAAGGGTCCTCGATTAGGGGATTTCTATATCAGCTATGACATTGTGATCACATGCAGGCTGGAAGCTGCATTTTAAAAAAGGTTTTGGGCTGCAAATGGTACAGCAGCCTAAAGATGACAGTGTGCATTTGCTCAATACTATAAATTGCAAGATACATTTACAGTATTAAAAAAAATGAAACATAATATATTAAATAAAATATGGAAGGCTTATTGAGTTTCCTTCTCTGAAACGCTTGCCATCTATGAGCACAGCTCTAGCAAACTTGCCTGTATCTTTGATCTCCTAGAATACACAAGCATACAATAATTTGTTTCAATAATAAAAAAAAAAAAATATATATATATATTTGGAACTACCTTTTGCGCTTACACTGTATTTTTTCCTGCTGTACATGCATTGCTATTCTTTGGCATTATACTGTGTCTTTTTTATCTGTCTTTATAGCATCTAGGGAACATTGTTTGTTTTTGTTATTATTTGGCATACAATCTGTCAACTCTGGGTCCCTTTTAAAGTATTCTTCTAAACACAGGAAACAAAAAAGACATTATATTATTTTCACCTGTGTTGTATTTTTGCTGAATTTCTCGCACCACTTGAGTGCTGGCCGACCTCCGAAATATCCCCTCAGTTCCGAGAGCTGCAAGGTCACAGGGTGAAAGGTTAAAGCATGCAAACAAGCTGGTTCCTCTATTTTCTGACATTGTTAGTGGTAGAGGCAGATGTCAGCACAAAGAATAATTGTAACATCTACATATGAGAATCAGGTTTATCGATGGATTTATCATACCAAACACAATCTAATTATAATACGTTGAGTGTCACAACAAAATCAACATGTGAGAACAAAAGAAGAGCTGGATCAAGTACAAGATGTTTCCACCTGGTAGAACTTAGGTCCCTTTCACACTTGTGCAACTTGTCCTGCGACTTGGGACTGCAAAGTCGCATGACAAGTCGTACCCCATGATTTCCAATGAGTACCATTCATATCTGTGCGGCAACGTCAAAGTAGTCCCTGCACTACTTTGGTCCGACTTTGATGCGATTTAAAATTCATAGCCCTCAAGATTACACAGGCATTGCTTGAAGTTGTGTCAAAGTGGCGTGACTTTCAGGTCATACAAGTGTGAAAAGGGACCTTAGAGAAAATTTCAACACAAGATGAGGTGGCAGCCTTACAAATCTGGGAGACTGTTGCCTGATGCTGAAAAGCCCAAGAGGTGCTCGCAGATCTAGTAGAGTGAGTTTTACCATGAAAGGGGGAAACCCAATGACAAAAAAAAAAAAGGAATTCATCTTTCGGAAAACAGTGGCATCCTTGATGATATGTAAAAACTGGGCTAAAAAGATTTTGTCCCTCGCCTTGTGTATCAAATGCTTCTTGCAAAGGTCCCACATTCTAACACTAACCAAAGTGCCAAATGTATATGCACTGACACAAAGCGAGAGATAAGATGCTAGGCTTTCAGCAAACCCTCACAGCTGAAATTTAACTCTACAGTAATCTTCTCAAGCAAGGGTTCCACCGCAGCAGTGGTTAGATGATGTTTTTATAAACATTTTGACCATTTAGACATGATTTGGCATAGCAAAATCACAGCCAGAATTGACTGCAGGAAGGGACCTGCCAGGAGAAGAAAGCCCTAGAAGAGGCTTCCAACCATTTATTGGTTGGGGGTTTAAAAGGAAGGTGCATCCTCCACCACTCTTGTAGTTGGCTTGTTTTTGTTTTGTTTGTTTTTTGGGGGTTCTTTATTAACTTTGAATTGGCTGGAGAGGGTGCAGGAGTGCGTTTGCGACCTCTGCAATCACAGTCAGCAAATGGCTGTGCAATTTAATTCATAAAATCTTGCATGACCATAGTAAAAACCCTCAACCAAGAGGGGAGAGGACTCAGCCAAACCCGACAGTTAAAGAGGACTAAAATGGAGGGAACAGACAAGTTACAGATGTCTGCATCTTCAGTAGACACACTGCTAGCAGCCCCCACTCTGTTAGTTGAAAGTGAGCAAGAGGCACCCTGTATGGCAGGACTGCCACTCCCATGTCTATAGGCAGACATGTGATGACTGCAGGACAGATATGGGTAAGTGGCAAGGTCTTGAGTACTCACAAAACCTGAATAGCTGGTAGCAGGTAAAGGGTCAGTGACTAGAGGACTGGATGGCTGGAGGTGACCAAAGTCCCTGGCTGGCAGACAGCAGGAACAGATCAAAGTTCAACATGTCCCTTTGCAAGCAGGAGCAGCAGAAGGGAGATGATCATCCCCCCAGAAGATGACAAAAGCACTTAGTCCCACAGGGTTGACCATTTCTGTGGCAAAACCCTCAGAAAACAAGGGATAATGGTGCCCAGCAACTAATAAAAATAAGGAGCTTCTGGTGCTCGGCCCAACTAACCTACTCTGCAGGTGAGTCTTCAGTGACAAGCCAAGCAGAGGCAAAGCCAATGGCTCTGGGCCTGGACCGTGCTTCACAGCTAACCAGAACTGGGTGACTTCCATGTTAGCCTTGCAATGCCTAGTCCAGAGGGATCTGGATGCTGCCAATCAGAGGGAAGGCCACCAGCAGCATTACGGAAAGGAGTCTTGATTGAAGAGAAGTGGAAGAGTGTTAAGTTGTTTTTTACAAGAGCAAACCTGAAGAAAAATATGGTTTAGCTTCCTAGAACACTAGCAAAAAAACTACGACATACTAACAGGGGTAGTAGGAGGGGGTTCTGGCCTAAAAAAAAAGAGATAGATGTGTGTGTATATTTTTTGTATATTAAATACATACACACACTATATATCTATATATCGATAGATAGATAGATAGATAGATAGATAGATAGATAGATAGATAGATAGATAGATAGATAGATAGATAGATAGATAGATAGATAGATAGATAGATAGATAGATAGATAGATAGGATATATAGATAGATAGATATCTTCCGTTTGAGGATGCCCCACTGATGCTCAATAGGGCTTAGGTCTGGAGGCATGCTTGGCCAGTCCATCACCTTTACCCTCAGCTTCTTTAGCAAGGTATTGGTCGTGTTGGAGGTGTGTTTGGGGTCCTTATGCTGGAATACTGCCCTGCGGCCCAGTCTCCAAAGGGAGGGGATAATGCTCTGCTTCAGTATGTCACAGTACATGTTGGCATTCATGGTTCCCTCAATGAACTGTAGCTCCCCAGTGCTGGCAGCACTCGTGCAGCCCCAGACCATGACACTCCCACCACCATGCTTGACTGTAGGCAAGACACACTTGTCTTTGTACTCCTCACCTGGTTGCCGCTACACACGCTTAACACCATCTGAACCAAATAGGTTTATCTTGGTCTCATTAGACCACAGGACATGGTTCCAGTAATCCATGTCCTTAGTCTGCTTGTCATCAGCAAACTGTTTGTGGGATTTTTTGTGCATCATCTTTAGAAGAGGCTTCTTTCTGGGACGACAGCCATGCAGACCAATTTGACATAGTGTGCGGCATATGGTCTGAGCACTGACAGGCTGACCCCCCCCCCCCACCCCTTTAACTTCTGCAGCAATGCTGGCAGCACTCATACATCCATTTCCCAAAGACAACCTCTGGGTAAGACTGTGAACCGGTGCTTAAACAAGGTCCATAAAAGACATGGATGAGCGGGTTTGGGGTGGAGGAATTTGACTGGCCTGCACCTCAACCCCACAGAACACCTTTGGGATGAATTAGAACGGAGACTGCTGGCCAGGCCTTCTCGTCCACAACAGTGCCTGACCTCACAAATGCGCTTCTGGAAGAATGGTCAAACATTCCTATAGACACACTCCTAAACCTTGTGGACAGCCTTCCCAGAAGAGTTGAAGCTGTTATAGCTTCAAAGGGTGGGCCAACTCAATATTGAACGCTACGGACTAAGACGCACTGGAGTATTTGCCAAGGGCCACAATATCCAACTTGTAATGTGTATGCTTCTGCACAAAAGATGTGCTTACTGTTTGTGTACCCAGATGGTCGGGTTTAAGTGTGTGCCGGCCGGCGCACCAGACTTCAGGCGCTTTTACTGCTATAACTTTGTAAGTGCAATACTTTGTTTTACTTGTCTTAATAAATCTAAAGGTTTTACACTATTGGAGCATTTATATATTTTTACATGCCACACACACCCGCTCATGGGCTTGAATACAATGAGATGGTTTGAAGAGTAGTGGTCCTGCTTGGTGCGCTTTGGAGATTGTATCATTACCACAGGCGATCCGAAGAGCAGCGGCTTTGCTTGGTGCGCCCTGGAGATTGTATCATTACTACAGGCTTCTTTTGATCCTCTGTAACGGGGGATCATTGGTTTCTGGTAAGAAGTAACTCTCTATCTAATGGTGGTGGACCCAACACAGTCTTCTTTATACCAGCTTCTGAAGATTTATCTTACTTGTGGATGGACTTTTAGTTCATTTTAATTTTGCATGGGTGGATGTCACATATATTTCAATTTTGCTTATATGATTGGACTTTGTTTATCATTATTATCTTTCACTTATATATGTCACACTTATGCCTAGTTTCATTTATGTTTTTAAAATTGATGGTTTTAGAAAATAATATACAGGCACTGATATATTTGCTTTTGATTTACACCAGGGGTCTCAAACTGGCGGCCCTCCAGCTGTTGCGGAACTACAAGTCCCATGAGGCATTGCAAGGCTGACAGTTACAAGCATGACTCCCACAGGCAGAGGCATGATGGGATTTGTAGTTTTGCAACAGCTGGAGGGCCACCAGTTTGAGACCCCTGATTTACACTGAACTCTGGATCATTCCATGATCGGTGTATCTCTATTTATGGCTCATATTCACTTTAAAATTATAGGTTTAGCGCGATTCTATAATTATCTTTATTCTACTCACTGTACTAGTGTTATACAGGAGAACTGCTGCTTCCACTATTTCGCATAGAAATTCCCTTACTATTTGGGTACATCGTGTTGGGTGTATTTTTATTTTTATATCTTAGCGCAGTTTCTTTTCTGTTTTTCCAGCAAATTTGCACAGTTATACAAGCTGAACACTAACTACTTTACATTCTAGCAAAGTGTCATTTCTTCAGTGTTGTCACATGAAAAGATATATTAAAATATTTACAAAAAAATGTGAGGAGTGTACTCACTTTTGTGAGATACTGTATATAAAAACACACACAGTATATATGTGCCTCCTTGTATATTTTGTGCTCAGAAGCAAAACACATTACAAGTTGGATATTGTTGCTCTTGGCAAATACTCTGGTGCGCCTCTTACGGAGTCCCCCACCTGGTTGTGGGAATTCTGGTACGTGTATTGCTTCTGATGGCAGTCTATTGGAGAACGTAGGGTTTATGCATGCCCAGCATAGTGCACTACTGTGATGCTCCTGTGGATTCCCTGAGGAAGCAGTTTTTTTCTGCATTGGACTATATCTACAGGAACACACAAGAGTCCAGTGCTGTATATTGTTGCAGAACCCTCTTCTTTAAGCTGTGCACCTAATAGTCTGCCTGGGGTTTTGCTTTAACCACCTTTAAATGTGGTCAAATCGGTTGTAACCCTGGCAATGTTTCAGCATATAAAGTGTCTGCACAAATACAAAATGTAAGATATTGGAGTTTACCGGATGTCCATACTCTCCAGTCTGCCCATTAATTCTATTTTTGATGGTTAAAGAAAAAAAAAATTTGTCAGTCCTCTCAGATGCTCTGTGGTAAAAGTAACTATTAATGTACTGTGACACAGACACAAGAATGTACTACCAGCAGATCCTCATTCTGAAGACAAGGCTATGAGTTTGAATGGCATGTTTTCAAGATTTGAAAGGAAATTGCAACTTAACCCTGAAGAGTGATAAGGACCTATTTCCTGCCATTTGGCTGGACAGACACAGAACAATGTTTGCAAAACACCCACAGAAATGGAGCAAAACTTTATTCTACCCATCCTGAAGAAAAAAGCCATTAACCCCTTCCCGCAATCAGTTTATCAATGTTCCCCAGGACAATACAAATAATACTGAGATATGTTAAATAAAGATCCTCCCCTTTTATAGCCAGCAGCCAACATTTTGCAGAGTTGCTGGCTCTCAATCCAGACAGCTCAGGCCCTACTGACAATCGGAACCAATCTGAGCAATTATTGATCATGCAATCACTATGTCCTCTATAACAAATGCAGGTTGGAGGCGTCATTGACAAAACAAGTCCTCAGCCTATAGATACACAGCCACGTTCAGGCTGTAGTAAAATCCACAGTTCCATTTATATAAATAGTGTAACTGTAAGATACCAATACAATTTTATAAAACACATTAGTCAAAAAATTGTAATTAAAAAAAAAGCTAGACTATAAAAAAGAAAAAAAAGCAGGGCAGGATTTTTTTGTATTAAACAAACAGCAAAAAGCCATATATTCCCTAAAGAATAAATAATAGGTAAATTTAAAAATATTAGGGTATGCAAAGTAGACCGTTACTGTCAAGTCAGCCAACAATGCTAAATTTGGCCTGGGTATCAATGACTCCTGGTTGGGACTGATGGGCTTTTACCATTAGTCAAGAACTCTTTGGTGTCAGAGGTGTCAATGTATCACATGTGAAAGCAAGAAGGAATGTTGTGCACGGCATACACGATGCAAAATTTCGTTCCTACAACCACAAGTTGCAGGAAGGAAATTTGCTAGATTCCCCCATCAGCAAAGATTGTGTTGAAAGGGGAATCCCTTCCCGCAGTGTCATTGTATTCTCCAGGCACTAGGACGGGGAAATCATTTATGCCAGGAGAAGACAGTGATTATTGCTACCCTGTTTCCCCGAAAATAAGACCTAGCATGATTGACGGTGATGGCTGCAATATAAACCCTACCCCCCAAATAAGCCCTACCCTGTTTCCCCGAAAATAAGCCCTACCCTGAAAAGAAGACCTACAAGGACTTTAACTAGGGCTTATTTGGGGGGGTAGGGCTTATATTGCAGCCATCACCGACAATCACGCTAGGTCTTATTTTCGGGGAAACAGGGTAGCGGCTGTACCAGCCACTAGCAAAAAAAAAAAAAAAAAAAAAAAAAAAAAAAATCGCATGCAAGATCCGGCAGGCTGTTTGTACCGAAGTTGATCGTTCGAATAACTTAGTACATGCAGTCTGCCCATACATAGTTCAAATCTCAGCCAATTCCTGCTAAACCAACAGATTTGAACCGTCTATGGCCAGCCTTGTATTTGTACAAGAGCATGAGCAATACAGACTGAGCCTGAGAAGAACATCTTCTATCAGAATAAAGTGCAAGGATTTTAGGATTCACTTAGGAATTCAGTGATAATATAAGGCTGCTTTCACACTGGGGCGGTGGGGACGTCGGTGGTAAAACAGCGCTATTTTTAGCTCTGCTTTACCGTCGTTTTTGCGGTGGTATTCGGCCGCTAGAGGTGCAGTTTTAACCCCTGCTAGCAGGCGAAAAAGGGTTAAAACCACTCGCATAGCGCGGCTATAGCCGCGGTATAGCCGCGCTGCCCCATTGATTTCAATGGGCAGGAGCGGTTTAGGAGCGGTGAGTACACCGCTTCTTCACCGCTCCAAAGATGCGGCTTGCAGGAGTTTTTTTCTTCTCCTGCCAGCGCACCGCTTCAGTGTGAAAGCCCTCGGGCTTTCACACTGAACAAACAGTAGCGGCTGTTTTGGGTCGGCTTGCAGGCGGTATTTTTAGCGCAATAACGCCTGCAAACCGCCCCAGTGTGAAAAGGCTCTTAATGAACAAGGCCAGAGGCCTAATGCATTTATAGGATTCATACATCTGTCAGTAAAATATAAAAATGTATTATGGGTAGCATATGTACCTGAATTTGCCCTCCTGTTCTCACTTGCACAACAGACATCGGATTGCTAGAGGAAGGGGTTGCACTGTAAGCCACACAGGACTCTTTGCACAGTGCGGTCAAGCGAACAAGCTTACCAGAAAGGAGAGCACAGGCAGGACATATTTCAGCATACATGGTCAACTGAAAAGTGCTTATTCTGGTTGACAATGGTCTTGCGTATTCGTGATGGCTGTAAGCAGGTATCACCTGAGACACTACCAACGCATTGAAAATAAGGGCATCTAGCCAATGGCAGGTAAGAAATCACTTAGGGAGATTGAAAAATAGGCATGGAACAATGGAAAAATGACAGTATTTAAAGTGATCAGAAAGTCTCCTTTTTCCCTATAAAAATAATAAATATCTTAAACTTACCTGTCTCATGCAGTGGATTTGCACAGAGCGGCCTGGATCCTTTCCTTCTTGGGTCCCTCTTCTGTGCTCCTGGCCCCTCCCCCCTGTTCAGTGCCCCCACAGCAAGCAGCTTGCTATGGGTGCACCTGAGCCGAGTCATAGCTCTCTGTGTCCATTCAGACATGGAGCCCCGACACGGCCCTACCCCTCTCCTAATTGGCTAGTTGACCTTGATTAACTGCAGCGACAGTCAATGGCGCCACTGTGGTGTCTCAGCCAATCAGGAGGGAGAAGCTCAGATGGCTGAGACACTCTTGGACATTGCTGGACACAGAGGGAGCTCAGGTAAGTGTAGGGAGGCTGATGCATTAGAATGCATTAAGATAAAAAAAACCTTCTGCCTTTATAATCACTTTAAAAAGAACCACGTCTGATGAACACTGCAAACAATCAGATGTCAGATTTTATACAAAATCCAACAAGGGTTTAAATCACTTTTGTATAATGTGAAGGAATAAGTTGTAAAAAGGCTAAAGCCATGAGAGATACAGGATTTCAGACTGCTTACCATTCTGCCGGAGATAGCTTACGGTTTCCTGTAAAACCTGGGGAATCTTCTCATTGCCTGGGCGCTTCTCCCTCAGCCTGCATGGAAAAATGGGGAGGTAAGAGCGGGGATTCGAGGACAGCAGAGGCAGAGCAATTGCAAAATACTTACTGTTGCAGAGAGATACCAAACTGCTGGTTAGGCAGAGGCGGCCGAGGGGGAGCAGCCTTTTGGTTGGCGGATGGGGGCTTCATTGTAGAGCGGATAAGCTTGTCATACCTGGAGTAAAAGGAAAAAGTTCAGGAAAACACATTCTCTTGAAAACCAAACTTAGGGATCAATGACTCAAAATATTTGCTATCTAATAGGTCAGTCGACTCAAAACTGATTTCAATTTTCGGCAGATGCTGAAAAGTTAATCTTTTTGCCCATTCAGGGTCGAGTTCTCTTGACAGGCCACACCCCTCACCCACTGACACGAACTACATAGTTATTGACCTTCTCCCCTCCACCTTGTGAAAGTGTTCTAGCTTGGCGATTGACCACTCAGGCCCAAGCACTGCGTATTAGGAGTAAGGGGAGAAAGTCATTATGTTTCTCCCTTCCTAAAGTACCAAGTATCTCTGAGGGCTTTGACAAGAGAAATGCAGGGAAGCACAGCGAAAATTATCAATGGGTAGGGTAAAAAATGATCTGTCAAGAGAGCCTGTCACTTTGCACTGAATAGGCAAAGTAATAATTGAAATGTTCCTTGAAGCCACATGTTCGTTTTCCTTTATCTCTCAGGGACAAGTTCGGGTGTCTACACACCTGCTATGGCCTTGTAAGAAGTTCAATCGCACTGTTGGATTTTGCCCAATTACTATATATTAGAAAGCAACAGGAGGTTCTGAAACACAAAGCGTTGGCTAACAACCCCCAGAACACCTAAATGCACAGCATCAGGAATATGGCAGGAATCTCACCACTGGATTATCCAAGACATAAAAAGCAAGGGGCTGATTTAGTCCACCAGGTTCAACTATTTCTGACTAGACAGACCCTAAAAGCAAATATCCAGGCAAACCACTAAATGTTGAAAATGCATTTATTGGAATAGTTTTGCTTGCCAGATAAAAAAAAAAAAAAAAAAGTTTAAAATTATTCCTACGATTTACATGCCACTGCCACCCTGACTGCACCATTACCTGCTCAGCTCTGCAGTGTTCTTTGTCACTGTCTACATGTGAGAAAATGGACTGGCTTACATGTGGCCTCTAAAAGCTACAGCTTCATCCATCTGTAAAGCCTGGTACACACCACTGTTTTTTTTTTCTTCAACCAGCCGACCGCTCCTGTCGGAGCCACTGTACTAATGATCCGACATTAGTACAGCGATCTCCCCTGCTGATCCCCCCGCCAAAAAACTCTGGTCAGCACTTTCAGCCACTGGCTGAGAGCGCTGGTTAGGAGTCGGTTGGCTGCTGGTTTTCTAGCATGCTCATCAGATAGAAGCGTGCCAAACGGCCGGCTGCCTTGCACACGGGCCAAAAGTTATTGAATCGGCCAATTTTTATTGAACCGGTCGATGTCACCCGACATTCGGCTCATGTGTACTAGGCTTAAGGCTCCCTCAGTTAGGCATCCCTAACTAGGGAAAGTGCTGAATACCAACACTGGAATTGTTAAACAGTAGCAAGCTGAGATTGTGAAAAAAAAATAAAAAAAATATGTGTGTGTGTGTTCTCCACTTACAAGGTATAGGAAATGGACAGCGACTGTTCTACAGGAGTGGCTGGAGACAAAAGTCTTGGTGTAACAAGCAGCCAGAGACTAGGGACATGTTGCAATAAAACTGCTAGGAGGTTACTATTAATAGCATCCTTTACAAATCAACGCTCCAACTACTGACTGCTGGAGCTCAAGGGCCGAACGTCAAACACCAAAGGGCCGCAACATGGCCCTCGGGACGTAGGTTGGGCACCAGGAATCTATGATCTTGTTGAACCCACATCCAAAAGAAGCCTTCAAAAAGGGAGGTAGCAGAAAACAAGCGTATAAAAAAAATTCAATTCAGTTATGCATTCTTTAAAGAAAAAAGATAACCATATGTATTTTTTCATTCAACTGGCAATAGCACCTGCCTGAATCTCACATGCTAGCATTTACCTGAAATCCCCTTCACAGCAGCACTCAGGCTGGGGAAGAGAAGGGTAGCATTTTAAGCTAGTCCTGACTATTGCATTGCACAGCCCTCCCCACCTAACACTATAGGGTACCTGACCAGATGGTAGAGCAGAAATATAATGTGGGCTTCTACTTCTTCCTTGTCCATTCACAGACTGGGGAGAGTCCAGAATCAGGTTGTACTACTCAGCTACACTACAGTCTGCAGCGACCTCTCAAGGAGGTTAGGACCTGGGTATGTTGCAGAAGTAATGTCTGGATCACAGATCTAGATGAACTGAATTCAAAATCCTTTGGTATGCCACATAGTTCTAATTCATGTACTTCAGTTTTCTTTTTAGCCATTTGCCCAGAGCTCAAGTCTTTAAAATTGGCTTTCCTTTTTGTAAAACAAATGTAAATACCTATGCAACCTACAGCCAGTCACGATCTATTACTGCCAAAAAAATGTAATCGAAAAGTATGGTAATTTTTTTTTTTTGGGAACCATACTTAACTAGGTGGATGCAGCATTGATCCGTTGCTGCATCTGTCCTCCGCCGGTTCGAACACTGAGAACCGAGCTGGTGACTGTCAGTCACCGGCTCTCTGCTCTGCCCCCCGTGCTCACTGGAGCGCTGGGCTGTGGAAGGGGCGGGAGTGGCTGGCTCAGGCTCTCAGTGACTCAGTGAGAGGCTGAGCCCAGTGCCGGTCTAGGAATGTAGGCAGATCCCAACCATATGGTTTGCGATCTTTCCAGAGCCTGGACCGGCTCTGTGACGTCAGCCGACAGCGGGCTTCAGCCCCGTCTGCCAAAAACGGGTCACAGGAACGGAGAATGAACAAGCTTTGGCTGTAATTCTCCTTTACATTCTATTCCTGTAAACCATGGCAAAACTTCAGCTATAGTCTAGATTTTTCATTTTCCCCTGCTCCTGTAACAGTCTGTCTTTCCCAGAAACCTGCACAGAGATTGTACTCAGCCTGTTGTATTGAACTGGAATAAAAACACTTTGCAAATTTATATGCACACTTATGGGGATGCTGTGGGTGCAATATTTCCTACTGTAACCCTAGGCCTGATCATGCAGTTATAAAAAAAAGCAGTCTTCAACAAGAACAATGTTGACAAGTGTGACTAAATGGCCTACATCAAAATACACAGGACAGAAGTTGGAAAAAGTTTGCGAGAAAACATTTCCTAAATCTTTTCAATGTACAGTGCCTTGCAAAAGTATTCGGCCCCCTTGAATTTTTCAACCTTTTGCCACATTTCAGGCTTCAAACATAAAGATATAACATTTTTATTTTTTGTGAAGAATCACCAACAAGTGGGACACAATTGTGAAGTGGAACGAAATCTATTGGATTGTTGAAACTTTTTTAACTAATAAAAAAATGAAAAGTGGGCGTGCAAAATTATTCGGCCCCCTTGCGTTAATACTTTGTAGAGCCACCTTTTGCTGCGATTACAGCTGCAAGTCGCTTGGGGTATGTCTCTATCAGTTTTGCACATCGAGAGACTGAAATTCTTGCCCATTCTTCCTTGCAAAACAGCTCGAGCTCAGTGAGGTTGGATGGAGAGCGTTTGTGAACAGCAGTTTTCAGCTCTTTCCACAGATTCTCGATTGGATTCAGGTCTGGACTTTGACTTGGCCATTCTAACACCTGGATACGTTTATTTGTGAACCATTCCTTTGTAGATTTTGCTGTATGTTTGGGATCATTGTCTTGTTGGAAGATAAATCTCCGTCCCAGTTTCAGGTCTTTTGCAGACTCCAACAGGTTTTCATCCAGAATGGTCCTGCATTTGGCTGCATCCATCTTCCCCTCAATTTTACCCTCTTCCCTGTCCCTGCTGAAGAAAAGCAGGCCCAAACCATGATGCTGCCACCACCATGTTTGACAGTGGGGATGGTGTGTTGAGGGTGATGAGCTGTGTTGCTTTTACGCCAAACATATCGTTTTGCATTGTGGCCAAAAAGTTCGATTTTGGTTTCATCGGACCAGAGCACCTTCTTCCACATGTTTGGTGTGTCTCCCAGGTGGCTTGTGGCAAACTTTAGATGAGACTTTTTATGGATATCTTTGAGAAATGGCTTTCTTCTTGCCACTCTTCCATAAAGGCCAGATTTGTGCAGTGTACGACTGATTGTTGTCCTATGGACAGACTCTCCCACCTCAGCTGTAGTTCTCTGCAGTTCATCCAGAGTGATCATGGGCCTCTTGGCTGCATCTCTGATCAGTCTTCTCCTTGTCTGAGCTGAAAGTATAGAGGGACAGCCAGGTCTTAGTAGATTTGTAGTGGTCTGATACTCCTTCCATTTCAAAATGATTGCTTGCACAGTGCTCCTTGGGATGTTTAAAGCTTGGGAAATCTTTTTGTATCCAAATCCGGCTTTAAACTTCTCCACAACAGTATTACGGACCTGCCTGGTGTGTTCCTTGGTCTTCATGATGCTCTCTATGCTTTCAACAGAACCCTGAGACTATCACAGAGCAGGTGCATTTATACAGAGACTTGATTACACAAAGGTGGATTCTATTTATCACCATCAGTCATTTAGGACAACATTGGATCATTCAGAGATCCTCGCTGAACTTCTGGAGTGAGTTTTCTGCACTGAAAGTAAAGGGGCCGAATAATTTTGCACGCACCACTTTTCAAATTTTTAATTGCTAAAAAAGTTTAAAATATCCAATAGATTTCGTTCCACTTCACAATTGTGTCCCACTTGCAGGTGATTCTTCACAAAAAATTAAAATTTTATATCTTTATGTTTGAAGCCTGAAATGTGTCAAAAGGTTGAAAAGTTCAAGGGGGCCGAATACTTTTGCAAGGCACTGTATTTAGCTGACCTGCAGCTCACAGTTCTCAGTTCAGATATGTTCAAAATTCTTACTCTAGTACTGATTTTGGAATCCCCAACTGCTCCAACTTGACAATCTCATCCAATTCAGTCAGATAATTCGCATAAAATATCTTTCGACCAAACTTGAAGCTGGAAGACAAAATGAAAAATCTTACATTACCATTATGGTTTACTATTTCCTATTTTGTTAATGAAGCTTTGTGGCCTAGAGTATATGGAGGTAGTTCCGCATTCTAGTCTAGCTTGAATTGCCTATATTATGACTTCACACACCAAGAAATGCACTAAAATGTCCATCTCTGTAAGAACCAAGTACATACATAGCCAATCTCTCCTACTTTACTTTAACAGCATTACTACCACATTACAGCAGTGTGTAGCCCTTACTTCTTACAAGCATTAAAGTTCTGAACAATACAGGGGACATTTACCAATAAAATTAGCGATACAATGAGGCGCATCAGGTGGCCCCTCATTTTGCTAAGTCTATGCAGCATTTGACATCCCTGCTTCTTTTAATCCTTGGAAGCCAACTGCAACAGGATTTGCAAAATTATCAGACAAATTTATCACAAACGGTAAAACAAATATTCACTCTGAACAGAAGCACAATTAGAAGTGGTCAGGGTCAGGTTTAATTTGGTCACAAAGCTACTTTACAGCAGTTAAGGAATTATAAAATTCAGTGGAAACCTTGTAGTAAAACTGTTGTACAATCTGTCTCACTACTCCTGTTTAGCATTGCCTGTGTGGCAAAACTGATTAAAGTTCCTCTTTATGTCCACATTTATTTACAGTTACCAATGTATCACGGTGCACCATACTGAAACACTGTCACTTTGCTCATCATAAAAGTGCTATGTGCTTGGTATATATTAAATTGGCTGATCAGTGCAGAATATCGGATATCTCTCCTTGTGCTATATCAATGTGTGAGGACTTAATGTGTTGGTGGGGGAATAGCCAGCAAATTATTCTGGTTACTGGTTTAGCGGATTAGCCACTTTCTATATTCAATGTGTTCAGTGTACTCAGTCTTTTTGATTAAAGAATGAATGGAAGACTAGTACTCGTTTCCCACAGCAACCAACAAGATTGCCTCTTACATTCCATCTGGACTAACTAGATAAAATGAGAAAAGCTGGTGGTATGGCAAAGTAGACCAGATATGACAGATAAGGGCTACCATAATCTGTTTAAAAATGTCAGCTGTTCAAAGAAATGGCCTCATAGTGTATTTTTGGTCTTTGTAAGACACAACATTTAGAAGCCTCACCTGATAATAGGTTTAAACAGAACCAGTAAGGTCTTGATAAACATGGTGGGGTGGACAATGTACAAAGCCTTGATGTTCTTCTTGTATCTGTGAAGACAAGAATAAACAAAGTTAACATTTCAGTTACATCTCTTGGGGACACCATCAGTTAGACCATCTTGCACAGTCCCCTCCAACTTCAGGTGTTCCTTCCATGTCTTGTGGTTTCGCCTAAATAGGATTTTTTTTTTTTTGATCTAGAATCCTTAGCCACCTCTAGATATTTTTATTCCAAAAGACCCAGTAATGGCCCTTTTGCAGTCAATTTTGGGTCTCACTGTCAGGCAGCAAAACCTGTCTGATACTCTTTACTACTACTATTACAGCTAGAGTCCATCACTTGCATTTTGCGAAGTCTATGCAGCATTTTTCCAGTGTACACTGTAAAGAAACAGAAGAAACCAGGCGCTTTGAAGAGTATCAATAGATTAAGATTTAGAAAGAGAAACAATGTAAAATGTTCACCCTTGCAGGTGGTCAGGAAAACACAATACTGTGCATCACAGAAAATCATGTTCTATTCATTGTCTGTAGCTCCTGAGGTACACTCTGAAACAGACGAGTTTTTACTAATTTTACTAAACTTGGACTCTTATTCTATGAAGCCCGGTAGCAATGACATCTTCTGGTTTGTGCGTGGAAACACACCAATAATTTGAGCTTGAGCCGAGTGATATTATTCTCATCTTTAAAACCTGGTGAGCACTTTCCTGTAGGTACATCTCTGCTGCCAAATGCAGCTACCTCTAGACATTATTTTCTTTTATCTATTGGCGATTGAAGATCATTGTAAATACATTTTGGAATACATATAAAGGTTAATAATTAATATCCAGGTCTGTTTGTATTTTCCAGAACCACCTGCAAAAGGTAAGCATTTTACATTGATTCATTTTCTAAACCTGGATCTATTGATATTTCTAGAAGCACTCCGTTTCTTTTGAGCGTACATTCCCCTGCGGGAGTCCCTGGGTAGCTGCTCAAGGAGTCTTACTTATAAACAAGATCTTTTGTGTTTGATTTCCAGGCTTTCACCATTTGTAAGCAGTTTTGCATTGCTAAAGCAAAGGAACAGACCTAGAAATGATTTAGCTGAGGTTAAAATGTGTATGAATACATTACTTGTTAATGAAAATCTTTCTAACATTCCAACTGATTCACAACCAAATTCCCTTAAAAGAAGTCCAGCCTGAGCTTTTTAGGCTGGTCTTCTCCTCTGGGTGCAATTCGTTTTGCGCTCCTGTGACCCGTTTTCAGCGGAGAGCGGTCTGAAGTCCGCTCCTCGCTGACATCACTGCTATCAGTCGAGGCAGTGTGTCATCCTGACTTCCAAGTCTGGATCCACCAGCTGCCTTGATTGATGGCAGTCTCAGTGAGCCGCTGAGATGGCCTCTTCCCGCCCCTCCACAGCTCAGCGCTCCAATGAGAAGCAGAGAGGAGAGACGCTGACTGACAGTCAGCAGCTCTCCTCTCGGGGATCTGTGAAAACTGAGCCATCAGCGATGTTCAGTGGTTCAGTTCTAGGTGCAGAGACGCCGGGGGACAGCTGTTCAGGTTTGACCTCATATTACATGGTTTTGGTAAATCTAAAAAGGAAAATTGTGTCTTTTTAAATAGATGTGCGTTTACAACCACTTTAATTTTAGAAGCTTGAGACTTGGTAAGTCACAGTTTAAGGCACTCTAAGTGGGTTGTCTGACTTGCTCAATTAGGCCTGAAATATGTCAGGGTTTGCCCTCCTTGCCTGGTTCTATGACGACAACTGATGTTGGTTTATGCTGCTGTGTAGCCCCTGCATGAGCAACATTCCTGTTCTCCCCTGTCTGAAAAAGGAAAATAAATATTGCAATAGAACTAGCATTAAAGTTATTTTAAAGGCTCGATTTATTTATTTTTTTTAAACATATCATACTTGCCTCCACTGTGCAGCTCGTTTTGCACAATGTGGCCCCGATCGTCCATTTCTGGGGTCTCCCAGCGGCTCCTCCCCGCATCAGATAACACCCTAGGAGAAGCGCTCTCCCGGGGGTGTTACCTTCCGGGCCGCTCCTGAGTCAAGCATTTGCGCCCATAGACACGAATGCCAGACTCGGCCCCACTCCCCGCGTCATTGGATTTAAATGACAGCAGCGGGAGTCAATGGCTGCGCGGCTATCAATCTATACAATCAAGAGCCGGGACACCGTGGAGAGAGGGACAGCGCGTCCTCGCTGAGGGAAATACAGGGCTCATTTAAGCTAAAATGGGGGGGGGGGGGGGGGAGGGTCACTGCCAGGTGTTTTTTCACCTGAATGCATAGGATCCTATAATCACCTACACATCAGCAGTCAGACTGGGAGAGAAAGGGCCAGCACTCTGAACCAGTCAAGGCCCTACAGCTTTGTTGTGGTTTTAAAGACGGAAAGCACAATGATAAGAAATCTGCAGCTGCTGCTGCTTCATCATCATCTAGTCACAGGCTGTGCCAGGTCAAGAACCAGGCTCTACCATTTGTATGCAATGTAGTCTGTAGTGGAGATTGAGGATCCCACTGTGCTGTCTGCATCACAAGACTGGCTGCACACAACTATAAATCCTTTGGACGGTAAAACAGCTCCTATACATATATTCAGACACTTGTTCTCAGTTCAGCTTTAAAGCAGCTCCGTTACTGCTTTTAAAACAAAAAAGTAAAAAAAGGTCACCCAGCAAGGAAACGCATTACTATTTATCCCTGCTGTACCATTAAACGCTGTTGTCTTCCAGCTTGTTGAAAAATCTTCTGCATTAAACACTTTCAGGAGTGCCAGGTGCTTGTGGTTCCTCCAGGCAGCCCCTGTGTAGGAACCACAGAGTGCAGTGCGGAACCAGAAACATCCAGAAGTGTGCTTGATGCTAAAGATTCTCCAGCAAGTTTATGTCATGAAAACAGAGTGCTGCTAACTACTAATGCATTTCTTTGCAGGGAGGACTTTTTTTTTTGTATACAACAAAGTTGCATTAACATTCCAGCATTCACCATAAGCAAATACAATTTTTTTTTTAGCTGAATTGATTCTAGTACGACTATGCTAGCAGCCATTTCCAGTGCAGCCCATAGTCAAGGCAAAATGCCTTGCCTTCTATGGAGTCAGTTCACACCACAAACATGCAGTCGAGTCATTTTGTCTGGGTAATGGGTCCCAAAGCCAATCACAACGTAGCGCCTCTGCAATGAATAGAACTGCACTGAAAGAAGAAAGAAAAATTGTATACCATTTAATTAAAGTGATTCTAAAGTCATGGTGTTTTTTTTACCTTAAAGTGGATCCTCCTCTTTTCGGGTCTCTCTTTGCTGCTCCTGGCCCCTCCCTCCTGTCTAGTGCCCCCACGGCAAGCAGCTTGCTATGGGGGCACCCGAGCCGAACTGCAGCTCTGTTTATCCATTTAGACACGGAGCTGCTGTTCGGCCCCGCCCTCTCTCTCTCCTGATTGGCAAACTGACTGATTGACAGCAGCTGGAGCCAAAAAATAATAATAAAATAAATAAAAATTCTGCCTTTACAACCAACAAAAGTGGGATTGCCTGTAACTCACTATCATATGAAAGCTACGACTCTGGTTACAGAGATAGACACAGCGATCCTGTAATTGCTGACTCACCAATCGGGGTGTAATCCAGGTAATAAAGGGCAAAAAACACTTTAAAGGCTGGCCAAAAGATGCTGCAAATTTCTTTCCTGCAACCACAGATTCAGACAGTGTTGACAGGGAAATCCCTCATGCCGAGCCATTGTTTTCTCCCGGCAGAGAGGGCGCAAGCAAGCTGTTCCCACCGGGAGAAGACAGCGACTATCGCTAGCAGCTATAACAGCGGTTTACAATAACTGCATGTAAAATTTGTCAGGCTGGTTGTACCCAAGTAGATTGATTTATCAACTTGGATACATTCAGCCTGTCCATACATGGTTAGAATCTCAGCCGGTTGCTGCTGAACCAGCAGAGATTCTAACTGTTTATAGCCAGCAAATGCATTCTCTGAATTAAGGTAAAAAAACACCACACTAACCAATTCCCCACCGTCTTAACCTCCAGTGCTGTGCAGGGTTGAAAGTCTTCTCTACCCTCTTTCTATTCTCACAGGCTTCACTGAGAAAAGCCATTGCCTCCTGTTGCTGTCAGTCAAATCCCTTGAGGAGGGATCAGGGGACAAGGCCGAGCCACAGTGTCGGTCTATAGAAGCACACAGCCCGGTGTTCAGGAGCACACATGCACCAGTGCCCCACAGCAGTCAGCTTGCTATGGGGGCACTCAGAAGAGAGGAGGAGAAAAAAGCGCCGGCGGGGGAACCCAGAAGAGGAGGTAAGAAACCTTTCTGTGCAATACCATTACACAGAGCAGTTACAGTGGGTATAGAAAAAAAAAAAAAAAAAAAAAAAAAAATCACCCACCCACAAATTTTGTTGCTTTGCAGCCAAAATGAAGACAGACAATTTTGTTTTATCCAGCGGTATTTACTTAGTGCAACTTATAACATCCAAGTGAAAGATATGAAAGTGAAACAGCAACATGTCAGAACTAAATAAATTCAAAAACACAATCACCGAGTTGGAAAAAGGATCACCCCCTCCTAAAAATGAATTGTGAACTCAATCAGGTGTAGCTATTCACCTTCTCAATGTGCAATTTGACTTTTAACTGTGATTATTTTGATTAGCTCAGCATGAAAATGGCTTTCCTGAAGCATTTCAGCCCCTGGTAGTGCAACTGAAGCAAACAATCAACTATGGGTGGCATGGCTCTGTCAAAAGAGCTCCAGGATAAAAGTTGTGGACAGGCACAAGTCGGGAGATAGATACAAAAAAAAAAAAAAAATCAAAGGCTTCATCAATGCCTAGAAGCACAGTGAAGTAGATTAAGAAGTGGTACAAAACAGACCCTCCCTGCATGAGGATGTCACTCCAAACTGTATGAGAGAGCCAGGAGGAAACTAGTCAGAGAGAGGCTACCAAGAGGCCTACAGCAACTCTGAAGCAGTTGCAGGACTTTATGACAAAGAGTGGTCATTGTGTGCATATGACAACAATATCACACATTCTCCACCAATGTGGCCTGTATGGGAGGGTTGGAAGAAAAAAGCCACTCCTCAAGAAAGGCTACATGCAGTCAGAACTGAGCTTTGCCAAAACGCACCTTGAAGATTGTGAGGCCACATGGAAAAAGGTGCTCTGGTCAGATGAGACTAAAATTTGATTTGGCTTCAACACCAAACAATATGTCTTGCGAAAATCCAATACAGCTCACCATCCAAATAACACCATTCCTACAATAAAGCATGGAGGTGGTAATATCCTGTTATGGGGGTGGTTTTCTGCAGCAGGGACTGGAACACTTGTCGGGATAGAAGGAAAAATGGATGGGGGGGGGGGGGGGGGGGATACTGTCAAATTCATGAGGAAAATCTGCTGCCCTCTGCCAGAAAGTTGTCAATGGGAAGAAGGTTTACCTTCCAACATGACAATGACCCAAAGCACGCAGCAAAAATTATCACACAATGGTTGAAGGAGAAAAAGATGAATGTCCTTGCATGGCCTAGCCAGAGCCCAGACTTAAACCCCATTGAAAATCTGTGTAATGACTTGAAGACTGCAGTCCCCAAACGGTCGCCATCAAATTTAACTGAACTTGAGCAAGTCTGCAAAGAAGAGTGGGCAAATATTGCAAAGTCTAGATGTCCAAAGTTAGAAGACATCAACAGACTAAAGGCTGCAATTAAAGCAAAAGGTAGTTCAACAAAATACTGACATTAGGGGGTGATCCTCTTTCCAACTCCGTCATTTGGATCTTGATTTTTGTTTACTCACACGTTGGTGTTATATCTTTTACTTGGATGTTATAAGTTGCTGGATAAAACAAAAACAGCGTGTCTTGATTTCATGCTGCAAAGCAACAAAATGTGATCATTTTAAAAAGGGGGTGATTCTTTTCTATACCCACCAAGTATAAAACTCTTTATTTTAAAAGGGAAAACATTAATCCTTTAAAACCACTTTAAATCAGGCCTAAGAGGTCAAACTGAAGCACCGATGGTAGCTTGAAGTAAGCATATGAAAATAATTCAACTTAAAGTGGTGTTCCGGCCAAAATTATACTTTTTAAATAAAAATACCCCTATAATACACAAGCTTAATGTATTCTAGTAAAGTTAGTCTGTAAACTAAGGTCTGTTTTGTTCATTTATAGCAGTAGTTTGTTATTTTATAAACTTACAGCAGGCCGTGGCCATCTTAAGTGTGGGCATCTGAAGCCAGACTATTTCTTCTTGGATCTCATCCTTGCAGATCTCGCACATGCTCAGTGCAGCACAAGCAGTGTAATAGGTTTCAGGACAGGTTTCCATAGCAACAGCAGTGTCAGAGGAAGTTGCCGCCCCTTCCCAGAAGGCATTGCAAACAGGAAATGATGCGATGGGCCACGGCCAGGGAGGAGGAAGTGCAAAATGAACACAGCAGATATACAGTAGGTGCTGAGAAAAAAAATTTAAAAATATCCAATTCATTTACAGTGCGCAGTTTAGTGAGGGATGCTGAAGAGTTGTAAAAGTGGGTGGAAATCCACTTTAAGTCTGCAGAAAACCCAAAGCACCTTAATAATGAAAAAAACAATCAGCCTGGATGGATTTTTCCCATCTGATCCCTACCAGTTTGCCCAAATTAGGCCTACGGCAGGGGATTCTGCTTGGTGAGATGTGCATGTTTATGACACAATCATTCATTAAAATTTTTTTAAAAAAAAAAATAAATAAAAAATAAAATAAAAAAATACAAATTGTTGGTCAGATCTTCCTATAGTAATCCCAGATCTATAACCAGCTGTGCGGTTCAGCCTGCAAGAAACCATATTATTGCTAAACAAGAGAATAGAGAAAAACACACTTCACAGCACAGTTCCTTCCACATAGTTTCCTCTCTCCTGATGTCACGGGATATAAACAAATGGCTTCTCAATAGCTGTTATGGAGCACTTGTGTTTCCTGTACAAGACCTTCTCCATGGACACAGCACAGATGAAAGGCAGAGCTGGCAGCTGTATTCCTTTTCATTTGTATACTGCTCTGTGCCAGCTCTGCTGGATTCCTCACTTACCAAAGCACAGCAGGGTAACAAAGGTGAATAAACACTGCAAATGAGTTTCCTGTTAATATCAGGAATTATCCTAAAAGCAGGCCAATTAATAAAATTCACACTTCATATCAGAACAGCTGAGCATTCTCAAATACCACTATTTTGAGTACAAAAAAACTCTACAAAAAATAAAGGTCACTTATGATATTCCAGCTGAATGATCAATTCCCTTCTTCATAAACTTTGGCATGGAGTATCTGAAGAGGCTGGGGGGCGTCCACACTGTCATTTCTGAGGGCAGCACAGTGGCTAAGTGATTAGCACTTCTGCTTGGCAGCACTAGGGTTGTTGGTCTAAATCCCAACCATTGCACTACCTGCATGGAGTTTGCATGTTCTCCCTGTGCCTGCGTGGGTTTCCTCTGACTACTCCGGTTTCCTCCCACACTCCCAAGACATGCTGGTAGGTTCACTGTCTCCTAACTAAATTGGCCCTACTATGTGTATGTATGAATGTGAGCTGAGAGACACTAGATTGTAAGCTCCTTGAGGGCAGGGACTGATGTGAATGTGTGTATGTATATGTGTGTGTATATATATATATATATATATATATATATATATATATATATATATATATATATATATATATATATATATATATATATATATATATATATATATACATACATACATACACACATACATATACACACACACACACATTATATATACATACACACACACACTAATAATTTATATTTATATAAAAAGCACTGCATAAATTGACTGCGTTTTACAAGTACTTCTAATAAATAAATTAATTTCCTGATCTGAGTGGCTCCAACTGGACTAGGCAAATATTGTGCTGACTGTGGGCACCTTAAAGTTCAACTTCAGGCTCTCCAGGCTCCCCATTTACATAGTTACATAGTTTGGCTGAAAAAAAACAAAAACAAAACCACAAGCCACCCAGTTCAACAAACAGAAGGGGGGAAAAATGTATTCAATCCTATACCCACAGTTGATTCAGAGGAGGAAGGCAAAAAAAAAACCCAATAAAGCAGGATCCAATTTGCTCCAGCAGGGGAAAAAATTCCTTCCTAATCACCGAAGAGGCAATTGTATATTCCATGGATCAACTGTAGCTATAAAGATTAGTATCCAGTTATATTCTGTGCATCTAGGAAAGAATCCAGGCCTTTTTTTTTTTTAAACAATCCACTGAGCTAGCAGAACCAGTTTTTGAGGAAGTTTATTCCACATTTTCACAGCTCTTACTGTGAAGAAGCCTTTCTGCATTTGGAGATTAGATCTCTTTTCCTCTAGATGTAAAGAGTGCCCCTTTGTCCTTTTTATTGAGTGAATCAGTGGTGACCTTAAAGTGAATATCTCATCATCAAGTTCACTGTATGGACCACTTATGTATTTGTACATGCTGATCATATCCTCCCCCCTTAATCTCCTCTTCTCAAGAGAATAAATTCAGTTCCTCTAATCTTTGCTCATAGCTGAGCTCCTCCATGCCTCTTATTAGTTTGGTTGCCCTTCTCTGTGGACTCTCCAGTTCCCCCGATATCCTTTTTATATATTGGTGCCCAAAACTGAACTGCATATGCCAGAGGTCGTACAAATAATTTGTACAGGGGCAAAACGATCTCTCTCTCTCTCTCTCTGCAGTCCACACCTATCTTAATACAAGAAAGGATTCTGCTGCTTTAGAAACTGCAGCTTGGCATTACATGCCATTATTAAGCTTATGATCTACCAGAACACCCTGATCCTTCTCCACCATTGACTCCCCCAGCTGTTCTCCTAGTATGTATGATGCATTTGGCCATTTCTCTCCATTGAGCACTGCTGTAGCAGTGCGCTTTTCCCATCAGTGGACAGATACTAAATTCTGCAGGGAGCGGGGCCACGTAATGACGTAAAAGGGCAAAACCGACACTTCTTTTAACTTGTCCAGCTACCGACATGTCAATTTTTTCATTACAATGATAGGCTGCTTCATTGGCCAATAGGAATGTGTGTTAGAAAGGAGAGGGCAAGCAAGTTTTTTCACTACCTGGAACCTTTTTATTCCCTTATACCTGGGGAATAAAAAAATGGAGAATTTGATGCTTTGCTATGGACCAATGGAGACAGTTCTTTATTTTGATACAAAGAACAGAGGTATGTTCTTACTTGCGGTCAAACTCTCGGTACGCATCTCTTAGCCAACCCAGAGAGGGCTTGTTCTCACTAGTTAGGCCATGGTGCAGGTAGATCAAAGTGTAATCACTTTCCACATACTGGTCCAATGTGTGCTTCAGATACCTGCAGGGAAACAGAATAAGAAATCAGTCAGTAAGGACTTGGGGTCATTGGGATAGGAGGATCTGTTATAAAGAGCAATGATACTAGAAAAGAAAATTTGATATTTGACACGCCCTACTGCCTGCACACCTTGCAAAAGTGTACCTGCAGCCTGCATATACTGTTTTTTTAGGACAGTTTTACAGTAAGAGCAGATGGATTCCAGAAAGTAAATTCTGCAAGAATCATCTACCCTTACCCAAGTTATCCACGGCTAGAAACGCTGGGGGGGTGCATTTCAAAGTGATTACACAAAAATCACATTACAACATGGATGAATGGATGGTTGGTGGAGTGTGTTTTGAATTTAAAAAAATTAATTAAATAAAAATTTTCGGTTTATGGTGCTCAGATACAGTTAAGTTCCATCTAATGTTCCCATGTCTGTATACCAGCCACAACTTCAAAAGTGGTGTTTTCACTTCCCTTGGTGTATCTTACATTGAGATTCTGGAGAACTCAATATCTTGTTTGTAATGCGTCCCTAATATCATTACGTTGTTGCTTGTAATATGGACTACTGTACATTGATGTAAGGTTATCTTCATATATGAACAATGGTTTCATATAAAAAAAGGCATGGATCTTGAAGATGCAAGATTACTGTGAAATGCATCAATCCACTTCCCAATTTTGGACGTTTTATTCATGCACCATTTTAATACGACCATATATGGCAACCATGTTTCTGTGGGGTTTTTATGAGAGTTTTAACCGTTTGCTGACCAGCTGCCGCAGTTGTACTGCGGCAACATGGCTCGGTTGCGTGAATTGCCGTTATGTTATGTCGCTCCGTCTGGTGGACACTAGGGGCTCGGGCGAGCCCGCAGCTCGCCCCCGGAGCCGATGCGAGTCATCGAGACCGCCGGGCTCCTACGATCGCTCGCAACACGGTGAGAACCGGGATCTCTGTGTGTAAACACAGAGATCCCGGTTCTCTAAAAGGGAAAAGTGACAGATCGTCTGTTCATATAAAGTATGAACAGCGATCTGTTATCTCCCCTAGTCAGTCCCATCACCCCTTCAGTTAGAACACATACTAGGGAACACAATTAACCCCTTGATCGCCCCCTAGTGTTAACCCCTTCACTGCCAGTGACCTTTTTACAGTAATCAATGCATCTTTTATAGCACTGATCGCTGTATTAATGCCAATGGTCCCAAAAATGTGTAAAAAAAAAATTGTCCGATGTGGCCGCCATTAAAATCGCAGATCGCCACCATTACCAGTAAAAAATAAATAAATAAAAATAAATAATAAAAATGCTATAAATGTATCCCCTATTTTGTAGACAGTATAACTTTTGCGCAAACCAATCAATATACGCTTATTGCGATTTTTATTACCAAAAATATGTAGAAGAATATATATCGGCCTAAACTGAGAAAAAATTTGCTTTTTAAAAAAAATAAAAATAAAATAAAAATAAGGGGGGGGGGGGGATATTTATTATAGCAAAAAGTACAAAAAATTGTGATTTTTTTTTTCAAAATTGTCGCTCTTTTTTTTGCAAAAAATAAAACCCACAGAGGTGATCAAATACCACCAAAAGAAAGCTCTATTTGTGGGGGAAAAGGACGTCAATTTTGTTTGGGTACAACTTCGCACAACCGGGCAATTGTCAGTTAAAGTGACAGTGCTGAATCGCAAAACATGCTCTGGTCAGGAAGGGGGTAAAATCTTCCGGGGCTGAATCGGTTAACTGTGTGAAAGATGTTGGTGGGGTTTTATTGATATTAGTTTATGTCTTCTTTGTGGCACATGTAAGTTTGAGTTCCTCTTCCTTCATTGGATGGAGACAGGAGGAAATATTTATCAATATTAATACTCAATAAGAGTAGTAGGAAGGTGGGCAGGGGCTAAATATAACTCAAAACTACCCTAGTGAGTAGATTGCATTGATATTTTTGCCACCCAAATACAGCATTTTACATTAAACCTCATTTGCCATGTAGTTGCTCACCCCATTAATTTGTCCAGATCTTCTTGCAAGGTTTACACATCCGGAGAAGTTATTGCCCTGTTTAGCTTAGTATCGTCCGCAAATACAGAGATTGAACTGTTTACCCCATCCTCCAGGTTGTTTATGAACAAATGAAATAGGATTGGTCCCAGCACAGAACCCTAGGGGACCCCACTACCCACCCCTGACCATTCCGAGTACTCCCCATTTATCACCACCCTCTGAACTCGCCCTTGTAGCCTGTTTTCAATCCATGTACTCACCCTATGGTCCATGCCAACAGACCTTCTTTTGTACAGTAAACAATTATGGGGAGCTGTGTCAAATGCTTTTCATTTCAATGTTTTTATTGGTGTTTTCACATCAGATATAACAATAGTAAAACATGTAGACATTATATCAGTTGCAGAGTACCTGATGTTTGTTTATACGAGTGAAAACACTGGGTACCTCTGGAGATCTCCAGTCAGGTATCTGATCCATGGGCCCCAGACTTTTTCGAAGACCACTATTTTGTCATTCAAGACTGCCGAGAGCCTTTTATTTATCATGAGCCAGGAGAGCTTGTGCTTAAGTTGGTCAAATGGGATGGCAGCTGACCTCCAATTTCTGGCTATTGTGATTCTGGCAGAGATAAATATGAAAGTGATAAGCCTTCTCTGTTTTTTTGAGGCCACGTCGACTTTAAGCCTCAGCAGGGCATGTTTAGGGGATTTAGTGAGGTTGACTTGGGTAAGGGTAAAAATAAAGTTGTAGACCCTTATCCAGAATCTTCACACCTTGGGGGCATTGCCACCATATGTGGTACATTGTTCCATTTTGCCCACAACCTCTAAAGCACTTTGGAGAAGCTCCTGGGACATATGTGGCCAAACTGGTCGGCACCATGTACCATCTTAAAAGGACCTTAATTTGCCTCTATGATAGAGGTGTTAATAAGTGATTTGGAAGCTGCTTGGGCAATTGAGTGCCATTCCTCTAATTCAAGGTTTTCTTGGAGGTCTTGCTGCCACTTGACCATGTAAGCTTGTTTAACCGGAGTATGTGTTAAGATAGTATACAATTCAGAAATATGACCTTTAATTTTATCATATTTATGACATAAGTATTCCATGGGTGACATGGTTGTCAGATCACTCTTGCGAGATAAAGTGTGTAGGTAATGTTTCAATTTGACAAACCGGTAGTTTTCTGAGTCTGGCATCTGATATTTGTCTATTAGGGTCTGTTTAGTGAACATACCGTTATGATCACAGATGTCTGCAATGCGCAGGAGACCTTTATTGGTCCACCAGTTGAAGTCGTGAGGCGGGGTGAATTCTTTGTTTTGTAGCAAAGGAGCCAATGGGCCATGCAGGGATTTGAATGAATGAGGTTTAGATGGTTTATCCCAGATTCTAAATGATAGGGAGAGGGAGGGGCATAAAATCGTAGGTCGGTCCCGAGCCGGTATCCATATGGTACGGGATATCGATTTGGATGGGCATGATTGTGATTCTATATGCATTCATAGTGGGTGAGGCTGAGAGGAGTAGAACCTGATGAGCTGGGATAGTTGAGCTGCATAAAAATATTTGAGCAGATCAGGTACTCCCAAACCACCCTTCATTTTTGGGGTGTATAGTGTGCGTCTGTTCACCCTAGGCCTCTTGTCACCCCAGAGAAACTGAAATAGCTTTCTTTGAAAGTTTAACAAGTCAGTTCTGACCAGAGCAACAGGCAACATGGGAAAAAGATAGAGAATCCTAGGAAGAATGTTCATCTTTACAGAGTACAATCTGCCGAACCACGATGGAGGATGGGTCTGCCAGCTAATCAGGTCTGCCGCTAATCGTTTGTAGAGTGCAGGATAGTTTGGGGAGTACAGGGCATGTATTGTGGAAGTTAGATTAAGTCCTAAATAGGGGAGGGCTACGGGTTCCCAAACAAATTTATAGGAGGATTGGAGGGTTTTTATGACCCGTTCCGGTAGTGAGATGTTTAACGCTCTGGATTTGTCCTGGTTAACCAGAGAGCCTAGAGAAGGGCTGTAATATACCATGGATATTTGGAAGAGTGGTGATGGGCATGGAGACCATAAGTAGGATATCATCCGCAAAAAATGCTAATAGTCGTTGATCATTAGAGATGCTGCAGGGGAACTGTACAGGGTCGACAAAAACTGCGGACCAAATTTATATTTTGATAAGACATATAAGAGGTAGTCCCATGACAGGGAGTCAAAGGCCTTCCGAATATCTAAAGATAGCAACATAGCTTGTCTAGGCCCCTTTCCATCCCAATCTGACCGAACAGCTGGGATAATGTCTATTATTCTTCTGGTCTGGTCAGGTCAGACGCCTGGCGGCCAGGAATAAATCCTGCTTGATCAGGGTGTATGTAACGTGCAAGAAAAGTATTCAGTTACAGGCCAATATTTTGACATAATTTTCAAGTCCACGTTTATCAAGGATATTGGGCAGTAGTTGGAGCAAGCTCCATGGTCTTTCCCCGGTTTCGGTATGACATGTATGTACGCTGTGTTTTCATGAACTGGGATGCAATTACCCCTGCGGATGTCATTGAAGTAAGCGCATAAGTGAGGGGTGAGAATATCTTGATATTTTCGGTAGTCAAATGCTTTTAAACATAGATAACTTTTTAATGAACATATTTCTAGATAAAGGATTATATAACTACAAAGAGTTTAGCATGAAGTGCAAATTGTCTATACTTCCTCCAACTTTTGCTTTGTCAGTGCCTGAAAGGCTATGCAGGGTATGTTGTGCGTTTTGTTGTGCAATTTCCTCCCATGTTCTTCCTCTTTCCATTTTTATGTTGATCAAAGGGCAAGGCAGCCCACTAACATCTCTGTCAACTGTGTGGATCATGGTACCAGGAAACAGAGAAAAAAGGATGGGGGTGCTGGGTATGAAGGCCAGATAAAAGTGTGGTGTGCAGGTTGTGTAAATAAATTGTAAATTCAACAGTTAGAAATAGCATTAAGGGCAGGGCTTGAAAAAAAATTGCTTTGAATCCAGAAGCCAGCTTTTTCCTTTTTAACTAACAAAGCCTTATTTTCAAAGGACAAAACCCTTGCTCTTATGTAGCCTTTAACACCATAGAGCAGCCGTTTTCAAGCAGGGTGCCTTCAAGTGTCATCAGGGGTGCCTTGGCAAAATGCCTAGAAACTGCCCAAAAAAATGTATACAAGCCAGCAGATGAATCAAGCCTGCCTTTTAAAGTACATAATGCCACAGGTTTTCATTGTGCATCATTTCAACCTTGAAGCCGCCAGTGTCCTAACAAACAATATCATCATCTGTTGATAAGGAGGACATTGGGCACCTGCACAGCACCTTTGTTTGCCCCTCACCTTCCCCTCCCCATCAACACTGGGGGTCACATTAGCTAAATGAGGGAGAGAAATAGGGAGAAGAGAAACATTGGAATACTAGTCAGTACCAGTGTGCAAAGATGTTTGCTTTGGAAGAATAAATCACCACTAATGTTGGATGTTTTACACATATGGGTGTTGCTGCATTATGTACTAAAACTATTCATTTACTTTTTTTAAATTTTAGAATGGGGTGCCTCGAGTAGAATTGTAAAGGGTGCCTTGACAGAAAAAAGTTTGAGAAACATTGCCCTAGAGAATAAAATGGTGGTAGTTCCAATTTTTAGGTCGTACAATATTACCGCAAAATTTCAGTAAAACTTTAGGGGGCACAAAAATGCAATAAATTACCCAATTGTTTAACCACTTCAATACAGGGCACTTATACACCTTCCTGCCCAGAGCAATTTTCAGCTTACAGTGCTGTCGCAGTTTGAATGACAATTGCGCGGTCATGCAACACTGTACCCAAACTAAATTTTTATCATTTTTGTTCCCACAAATAGAGCTTTCTTTTGGTGGTATTTGATCACCTCTGCAGTTTTTATTTTTTGCTAAACAAATAAAAAAAGACCGAAAATTTTGAAAAAAAATAAAAGTTTTGCTTTTGTTTCTGTTAAAAAAAAAAATTGTAAATAAGTAAGTTTTCTCTTTCACTGATGGGCACTGATAAGGCGGCACTGACAGGCACCGATACTGCGGCACCGATGAGGTGGCACCAATGAGCGGGTACTGATATGTGGCACTGATGGGTGGCACTGATATGCAGCACTGATGGGCATTGATAGGCGGCACTGATTGGCACTGATAGGCGACACTGATGGGCACTGATAGGGTGGCACTGATAGGCAGCATTGATAGGCAGCATATATGATATGAGACACCGATAGGCATCCCTAGTGGCACTGGCAGTGGTAGGCATTGGAGTGGACACTGATTGGCAGCTGCCTGGGCACAGATTGGTATTTCCCTGGGGGTCTAGGGGGCATACCTGGTGATCCAGTGTGGTGACCATCCTGGTGGTCCTGGGCGGCTTCCCTGGTGGTCCTGGGCGGGATCCGAGGGGGGCTGTGCTGATAAACAATCAGCACAGACCACCCTCTGTCAGGAGACCAGCCGATCGGCTCTCTTCTACTCGCGTCCGTCAGACGCGAATGAGGATCACCGGCTCTTCCCATTTACATCGTGATCAGCCGTGACTGGACACGGCTGATCACGTGGTAAAGAGTCTCCATTAGAGGACTCTTTACCTAGATCGGTATTGCGGGGTATCAGACTGACACCCCGCAACAACGATCACCGCGATGCGCGCCCCCGGGGTCGCGTAGCATCTCATTATCCTGATCACGTCATATGACGTCCGGTCAGGATAATGAAACCACTTTGCCGCCGTCATTCTGCTATATGGCGGGCGGCAAGTGGTTATTACAATATAAAAGCCAAGGTTGCACAGAGTAAACAGATACTCAGCATGTCAAAGCTTAAATTCGCGTGCACCCGTGAAACGGCGACAAACTTCAGTTCCCTATATTTTCCATAGGTGACATTTTAGCGTTATGAAAGAGGTCTGGTGCTAGAATTATTGCTCTCATCCGGCATGCGCGGCGATATGCAACGTCTGTATCGCAATCAACATTTTTCAGGCGTATGCGCCCCGTGCTTTTACGTTTGTATGTGCGTATATGTGGGGGTGGGGAGTCCTCAATTTTTTCGGGGAAGGGAGGATTTTGTGTTTGGGTGTAACTTTATTTTTTTTTACAATTAAAAAAATTTTTTTTTTTTTTTACTTCAACAAGTGTCCCCTGTGTGTAATGCAATGCACATTGCACTGCAATACATTCATTCTGGCCTCGGCGGCCAGGAAAACTATCAACGGGGACCCGGAAGTGATGTCATATGCGGTTCAGCAGCAAGAAAGGGAGGAGCGTGGACGTGTCTGCTCTCCTCCCTCCCCTCTACCAGGCAGCACGTGCTATGTTGGTCCCATAGATGGGCAAGTGGAGCCCAGGATACATCGTAGGAAGGCGCGCACGGGGTGTGTGGAAGCATTCGGGTGGCAGTGCAAGTAAACTGCTCAGCGCCCAGAACTACATGTCCCGGGTGTCAGGCGTTAGGAATTGTGCATCCCTGCGAAAAATAATATATGGGACAAATAATATATGGGACAAATAATATATGGGACAAATGGGCGAGTTCAGATCGCACTATACCACCTGCTACCTACAGTATGGATGTGGATCCATGGTAGATTCTTCCTCATTTTCTTTTGACTAAATGTGTCTCAATAAATAGATCCCTTTTTATTTGATTGAGTTTCAGATGTATAATTGCTACTTTTACATTGACCCATGTATGCTGGATATGTTGTAGATTATGTACAGTGATAGTTGAGCACTGTTTGCTGTACTGTATTTGTTTTTGTTATTTTGTACTTGTTGTTTGTGTACAATAAAATTACCTATTATTTAAAAAAAAAAGTGTTTGTAGAAAATATATAAATAAAAAATAAATATTTAAATATATAAATACAAAAAATAAAATTGGTCCCCTTCCCTTAAAGCATGGTATACAGCACCGTGCTTGTGCTGTGTAATTTGGTCCCCTGTATAACCTAAAAAACCTGGCTGATACTGCCTGGCTAGGTCCTCCGTCCTGTAAACTGACCACGGTTTATCATGGCTGCTGAGCCCTGACACCATGGTCACTTTACGTGCCTCAATCATCTGCAGCTCTCCTCTCCCCCCTGTCCCCTCCCTGCCTGTCAGCTCCATCCACTACCCAGCCCTCCCCTCCTGCTGCTATCATAACACAATGACATAGCTACAATCCCCTCTGCTATATTAAATAATGTCCCCAGTGCATGTTTTCTTTTTCGGTTTTTAAAACAATGCCGCTGTGTACCTCATTTCATAGCACTGATCGGCGCTCACGTGACTGGCTGCCTCCTCTCCTCCTCCTGACGCCAGCGGGGGGGATTCTCAGCCCCGCCCGCTGTAGCTGTCAGATCGAGGGAGGAGAGAGGCGCCTGATCACATGAGCACCGATCAGTGCTATGAAATGGAGGTACACAATGGCATTTAAAAAAACAAACAGAAAAAAAAAAAACATACACTGGGGACATTATTATAGCAGAGGGGATTGTAGCAATGTCATTGAGTGGCTTAACCACCACTTTAAGGCCTGAGGAACATGGAACTTAATGCCATAAAACGCTAACTTCTGATGAATACAAACAGCTGCTTCATAATGAAAATTTCATCAACCCGTACTGGTCTATAAGAATTCATAAAGGCATCATGAATGTCTCCCTTGTGGAGGCTGGTTGTAAGGTACTCTCTCGTGGATGCTTAGTACCTGATCGCTAGTCGAAAATGTACCCTAGCTCCTCCTCACTCTGTTTCCAGGGGCATGGGCAGGTGGGACTGATGTACCATACATGGTGGACATGCCCTAAGGTTAGACATTACTCAAGAGTTCACGTTGTGATCCATTCGTTGATCATGATTAATGTCATTAAAAACCCAAGGGGTGCGCTCCTTAGTGAACCCATAGGAGTTCCCAGATCTACTCAGACATTGATATACTTTATGTTCTTTGTGACTAAAATCACCATCACGACTGCTTTTAAGAGCCCAGTAGTGGTCCTAACGTTGATGAAACAAACTATTATGGATAATGATCAATGAAAAGGTTTGAGAGGGTTTGGAACCTGTGGACAAGGTATATACAATCCCTTTCTTAATCACTTTTTGTTCTGGCGGCTGGGTTTGGTGCACGAGTGAACTAGATCTCCTCTACTAGCTCTTCTCTTTCTACTCTTTTCTTTTTCTGTCTTTCCTCCCTTTGGATGGGACAACAATCTTTTATTATTTATGGTGAGTGGTATTGTACTATGCCATTTTCCAGAGCAGAATAAAGAGGGCATCTGGCTTCGGCCTACCTATTTCTTGCTCCTTGATTCAACACACCCATTCTTTAGTTTTCTACTTGACCGCCCTTAGCTGACTTATGACAGTTGCTGTCAAAGGTCTACAGCTGTATTGTTACCCCCTTTCTTTTTTTATTTAATCCTTAAAGTGATAGTAAAGTCCACTTTTGAACTTGCACCTACAGGTATGCATATAATAAGGCTTACATGTAGGTTATAGTGAATATCTCCTAAACCTGCAATATTTAGGAGATATTCACACGGGATGCAGTTGGTGAGGTCACCGGAGCATGCGCTCTGAGGGGATGGCATACCTGTGCCATGCCTTCACAGCTTCACGCCAGAGTCGTGACTCCCGCGTGCAAGTGCAGGAGTAATGTAATTGCGGCTCAGCCATTCATACAACCGAAGCCCATGAACCTGGTAGGAAGACCCGGTGAAGATGGAAGCCCTGTCAGCGAGTCGCTGGGGGCTTTGTTCATAATGTGCTAGTATGTGATGCATACTAGTAAATTTTTGCCTTTGCAGAGGATTTTTTTTCTTTTTTTGAAATGCCCAAGTTTACTACCGCTTTAATAAAAAAACACTGAAAACAGAAAATGTCATCACCATTTACAAAATGGCTTAAGCCAGTATTTATTGATGATAATCTTCTATATAGTGAATACGTGGTCAGCACTTAGATCTTGCAGATATTAGGGGTGCAACGGATCGTTGCCGATCCGTGATCCGTACGGATCACCCTCCGCGGATCGGCACACCCGCGATCCGCGGAGCACTTTTTCGGCCTCAGCCATAGGAAAGGCCGCAGCTTCGGCCTAGCTCCGGAGTGGCGGCCATCTTGGTACACCCGGAAGCGGCCGCTGTCTCGACAGGAAGTGATGTTTCATCGCCGCCATCTTGCTACACCCCACACTCCTGCACAGTACAATAATGATAGAGTGAGAAGGGGGCAAGCGGACATCTTGTTACACCCACCGGAGTTTTAGATTTAAAAGCCATTTTCAACACAAAACTGAGCTTATATGCACAAATACTGTATTTATGCATATAAGCTCGGTTTTGTGTTGAAAATAGCTTTTAAATCTAAAACTCCGGTGGGTGTAACAAGATTTGTGTGTTGTTTTTTTTTTTGGCTGATCCGAAAATGATCCGATCCGTGACTCTGATCCGAGGATCGATCCGATCCGTGAGATTTTTGATCCGTTGCACCCCTAGCAGATATGAAGATTAAATATCAACATTGGCCCTTTTTTAGGAAGTAGAGATGAGTTAGAACTTTATAGCCAAACCCAGTTTAATTTTTATTAAATGTGCCTTCTTCGTGTATTGAAAAAATACAGCTAGCACAGCACCACTCCACTTCTTGTTCCTCGTCAAGCCCCAGTGGACTCACAGGAGAATGCTGCAGAGAATGGCACCATGAAGAGGATCAATGACGTTATGCAAGCAGACCAAAGAAGAAAATGGTACATATACAGATTATAAAAACATGGGGTTTAAATTCTGTGCCCCACTGTGGAGACTGTAGCATGATCTCAATAATGTAGCTCTATGCTGACTTCTCTATTCTTTCTATTCTGTCTGGTACTTGTCACCAGAACAGGAAGTGCGGGAAAATCTCCCTCATGAGAACACACAGACAGACAAGAAGAAAATCAAAGATAATCATGCATTGGTTCTAAACTTTCCTCACTCTACTGGATATTTTTTTATTGCTGCAGCTTGTGTACCTATTAAAGTGATTTCTTCTCGCTTCCTGTTACCACGAACACCCATCAACTATGTAGTAAGAGGGGAGATTTTCCTTCACTTGCAGCATTATCTAAAATGTATTTCTTGGACTAGAATCAAAAAGGTGAGGTTCTAATCCAGGGATATGCAATTAGCGGACCTCCAGCTGTTGCAAAACTACAAGTCCCACAATGCTTCTGCCTCTGGGTGTCATGCTTGTAGCTGTCAGAGTCTTGCTAAGCCTCATGGGAATTGTAGTTCGGCAACAGCTGGATTTCTGCTAATTGCATATCCCTGTTCTAACCTATCCCTCTCTATTCAAAACCAAAAAAAGGTTTGACAGAATTTAGGCTTTAATTCCCAGCATGCTATATTTGCATAGCAAGTATATGTTTTCCTAACGTTTATGAGAATTTCTTTCAGGGGTTTCCTACAAAACCTGAAGTTCACCATGCATGTTACAATCTGATCACACAATCTTTGTACAAATACGTTTAGCACTACCAAAACTATGTAATGTTAGGACCTACCTAAACTATTCAATCAGGCAGCATACTGCACTACGTAGTTGTCGGTATATCTAAAAGAGATTGTACAATGTGTGGTGTGAACATGTCTATATATGAGTGTTAGAGACTTTAGATGGCAAGCCCAAGGACCATATATCAGTATTTAGTGTAAAGTGTTGCATAGTGCATACTTCTATGGGTATCCTTTAAAGCTTTTTTGTAAGCAAAGTTTTGAAGCTAAAAAAACTGCACTATACACATGAGTCCATGAGCAATCCTACAAAGCCACAGTTTGGATTAGTCTGGCATTTAAGCCAACACAGAAGGGTTTCTTTTTACAGCTGGAAATAGTAATAAAACCATATGGAATGCAGAGGGCCAAGCACCAAATATGGTGTGAGCTCTTACCACTAGGAGGAAAACAGATTATAAGTGGGCCAGCTGCCTGTGTCTGCTGTCAGGCTCTACAGCGGACATTTATGTTTGCACTGCGAAGGCTGATTAATGGGCCTAGCTGGAAACATGGCAGGGCCAGCTGGCAACATAGCATCTGGGGACTACTATAGCCACTTACTGTAGAAGTTTAACATGATCGAGCTGATGACACGGAGGCAGGCGGCAGGCACTGAACACGACGATCTTGCGCCCGAATTTGTCATCGCCTGTAAAAAGGAAACAGAAGATAAAAGGTTACAAAAACAGGAGTATTTCGCACAAGCTAATAAATATCCAGTGCTATCAGACACTTGTTCTGTGGGCTGATCAAACATTTATCAATATAAGGAGGCTACAAATATGGCATAATGATTAGTAATGAGCAAATGTTAGTCATCTTTTCCCTGAAAATATCTGGGAAAAAAAACAAATAAAAATAAATAAAAACACAAGAAAAAAATGAAGAAATACATTGAAGTTAACAGGGAGAAAAAACAATTGAGGTGGTCTCTAGGGGTGCAATAGGCTTTAAATGCACCCTGAAAGTTAGAGAAGGTCATTTAACCTTTCCTGGACCTGTTCTTGTGCCAAAAATAAAATGAAAATTCATTAGCCTCATTATTTTACTCCCCCCCCCCCAACAGAAAACTGACAAAGTAAATGAAAAAAAAATTGAAAGCAACAGTACACAGATTAAGGGAAAAAAAATACCAAATTTTGCCGAATTACTCCACCCATCTCCAATAACGGCGAGTCTGTAAACCTGCAATCATTATACTAGAAAATATTGAGACAGTTTTAGAATCTAAATTGGCAAAAGAATTGGACAGTTTTACTTGATGGCAACAACCAAACATGTCAACTTGAATGTTCATCATTGAATGAATCTACATAAATATCTCAGCGAGTCTTAGAATTTCACGCATATAAGAGCAATTTCTCCTAGGACGTTCACAGGGCACCCACAGACATTAGGGATGGTTCACCTGATTCAGCCACTTATGGTCATACTGTGGAATAAGAGAATTGTAGAATGTTGGTATTTCTGAAGGCCTTCCCTTAAAGTGGTAGATGCCAATCACAAAGTTATATACTGTGTTTCAGGCCTCTGTTCAAAATATGCACCTAAGGGCACTTTCACACTGACAGCACCCGGACGTCGGCGGTAAAGCACCACTATTGTTAGCGGCGCTATGCCGGCGCTGCCCATTGATTTCAATGTGCAGGGGTGCTCCTACAGAGCCTCAAAGATGCTGCTTGCAGAACTTTTTTTTAGCATCCCGCAAGCGCACCGCTCCATTGTGAAAGCCCTCTGGCTTTCATACTGGAGTGAGAGGAGAGGCACTTTACAGGCGCTATTTTTAGCGCTATAGGGCCTGTAAAGCGCCTCAGTGTGAAAGCAGCAGAGTAGCAAATCTGGGTTTGTACACACTTCCTGTTTTGTACACACATTGTATTGTGGGACACATGGTTCAATCACCAGCACTGTAGTTGAGTGCCCACTGCCCAGTGACTGTCCTACATTACCCACAGTTCGATGTGATTGGCCCAACAATACAATATGATGGGCTGCATAGGTGAAGAGGTTACAGCATTTGTTTTAAACCCTCAACATTTCATCCTAGTTTAATTTTAAGACGGCGCAAGTACACAGGCTTCAACTTTTGTAACAGGGTATTGAGGTAGGTGTGGCTGGCCTACAAGTAGGAGTTTGAATGCTAAGAAAATTCTGCCACAGAACAAAGATTTACAAAGATTTACGATCTACTTAGGGCAAAAAAAGGCATTACAAGCTTTATGTTAAATGTCAACTAACCATTTAAAGTGGCTGTAAACCCCAGACATGAAATATGAACAAAGCATATTCCTCTATAGTGTGTACTGGTCTCAATTAAGAGCATCAAGTGTCATTTCTGTCTGCAGCTTCCTTCCTCTGCTATCAGCATTTATCACTTCTGACAGGTTTTCCTGACACCAAGAGAATAACGGTGACAGGGGAGGGATCACCAGCTCATTGACAGCCCAAGCTCTGTTTCAGTGTGCTGTGTGAAGAGGGGGGGTGTCCCTTCCCTCCAATCAGCTCTCAGAGATATCCTCACTGAGCTCTGCAGAGAGTAACTTCAGCTCTCTGGCCCCTTATTTCTGAACTTTTAGGCAAGCTTTAAAAATTCAGCACTTTGAATGGATGTAGAGAAGAGACAACAGCAGATAAACAGGTACAACTTATGTAGGAGGGTTTAATCTTTGTGTATCACCTGAGGCCAGTCACTTCACTGGGTATATGGCAGGGTTTACAACCACTTTAAACCCCACTGACAGGGCTATCCAAAGCAGGAAGTCGCTAGGATTTTATGCATTTCTCCAGGCCTAATGCAACTTCTGCCCCCTTACCAACAGAACACCATCAGCGGTGTCAACATGGCACTACCCTTCCCCTCTCCATTTGAGCAGTCAGATTAGGTCATTTATATCAGAAGACATGTCATGTCTTTTCTTAGATTTTTTTGTAATGCACAAAAACTGCTGAAATTAAAGTGGTTGTTAACCCACTGCAACTAAAAACGGTCTTATCCCCTCTGTACCATAATAACAAGTGTCCCTATGTCTGTTATGTAAAAAAAATCTTCTGATCTGTACCTATATGAGCTCGGCTCCCGGCACTCAGCTGATTCCTCAGCTTTTTTCACTCTCTGGCTCACAGCTCATATTAGGTACAAATCGGAAGATTTTTTTACATAACACAGACGGGGGGGTCAGGGGCGGCCACTGGTACAAGCAGACAGGCAGGGAGGGGAGGGAGACATAGGGACAAAGGAGGCAGATAGCAGGGCTGCAGATGTCGGAGGCACGTACTCTGACCACAGTGTCAGGGCTCAGCAGCCATGATACACCGTGGTCAGTTTGCAGAGGGGAGGGCATAGCCAGGCAGGATCAGCCAGGTTGTTTGGGTGTTACAGGGGGCCAATTGACACAGCGCAAGCACTGTGCTGTATAACATGCTTTAAGGGAGCAGGATCGTTTTTTGTTTTTGTTTTTTTGGGGGGGTTAACAAATAGACTGGAAATAATAAAACAATGTACCTATTCACACGTTCTTTGGCAGAAACCACAAACGTTTCTTGAACAGTCTATATTTTAGAACTTGTTTCTCCACTTTTCTTGCACAATACTTTTATTTCTGAAAAATTCCTTGGAATCGCAGCTTGCTCTACAGATCTGACATCTGCATACAGATTTCTTTCATCACATTAATATTTTCTCACACATAGAATACTGGCAGCAGAAAAAAAGTGCTACATTGAGTATGCCTTCAGTAATTTTAGGCCACATTTACATCTATGCTAACTGTATGCTACCGCAATGCACAAACTGGGGTGCAATACCATTCATTTTTAGCCCCCATCTTACATTACTGAGGGACCCAAGTTTTAGTGCACCATAAGGCACAGAAGTAACCCAATTATCCATTGTGGTGTGCAGGAAAAAAAAGGTGGAGATGCATCAATTTTTACACTCTGGCGTGTTGGAAGCCCAATCAATATCAACGGGCTGCTTTACCACAACACATGTAATGTTTATCCGGTACTGCACTACAAAAGTTGGCTTGAAAAGTTTTTAATCATGTTGTTCCTCCCTCCTCCTTCCTCCCCTCTTCTCTTCTTTCCTCAAATTGGTTCATATTACAGTCACCTGTAGCTGTTCTACATTTATTTTACCTCTCAAACCATTTTTCTTGCCCCTCTCTGGACTCGTTCCATCTTATCAATATATCATTTTGAAATAGCGTCTCCAGAACTGGAGACAAAACTGTAAAATGGGGTACAACTAAAGATCTATATAGAAAAATCAATAAATATTTAAAGTGGATATTCATCCTCATTGGGATGTTACCTCCTCTCTGTGGACTCTTGCTGCAGGATGGGGCCCGTAGGGAGGATGAGAAATGTATACTGGGGGGGGGGGGGGGGGGAGCACCGTCCGCACAGTCCCCCAGCCAGGGGAAGTGAGAGGAGGAAGAGGCAAGCTGTCTGTACGAGCCGAGAGCTGTAAGAGCTTTCGTTTGAATTTCCTGTGTTCCCGGGGCTCACCGTCACATAGCCCCACCTCTTGGCCTCGCGTCTTTGATGACGTCACATATCCCGCATTGGAGCGGTGTTCTGTCTATCAAAGGCGCCTGGCCAAGAGGTGGGGCTATGTGACAGTGAGCCCCAGGAACACAGGAAATTCAAATGAAAGCTCTTACAGCTCTCTGCTCGTACGGACAGCTCGCCTCTTCCTCTCCTCGCTTCCCCTGGCTGGGGGACCGTGCGGGCGGTGCTCGCCCCCCCACTCTGAGGCAGCACCACACTCGCCAACAGCCAATTGAGGGCTGCAGTATGCATTTCTCATCCTCCCCGGTAGTTCCGCCACTGGCTCGTCTCTTCCTCTGCACAGGTGAGGCTACATTGTGCACGGGTCATGCTGCATTGGTCACAGGTGGGCTCAGGTGAGGCTGCATTGGGCACGGGTCAGGCTGCATTGGGCACAGGTGGGCATAGGTGAGGCTGCATTGGGCACAGACAGGTCACGCTGCATTGGGCACAGGCAGGTCATGCTGCATTGGGCACAGGTGAGGCTGTATTGGGCACAGGCAGGCCGCATTGGGCACAGGTGAGGCTGCATTGGGCACAGGCAGGCATTGGGCACAGGCACAGGCAGGTCACGCTGCATTGGGCACAGGTGAGGCTGTATTGGGCACGGGCAGGCCACGCTGCATTGGGAACACACAGGCCACATTGGGCACTGGTCACGCTGCATTGGGCACAGGTGAGGGTGATTGAAGCGCCAACACCAGGTGTTTGGAGTATCTTTATGTTGATTGTTAAACTTTCTGGAATACACATATTGCTATTGTGGTGTAGTATCTGGGCCTGTTGTCCCTCCATCCCTTCTTTCTTTCCTTCCTTCATCCCTCATTCATCTGGGACTCTAACCACACCCCCTTTGAGGCCACGCTCACTGGGGGGGGGGGGGGGGGCATACAACATTTTGCTATGGGGCCCTGTGATTTCTAGTTACGCCCCTGAATGACCGGGTTATGCTATTAGCATCGGCCGTTCAGCGCATTTGAACCGATGGTGGGCTGACAGTGGCCGTTACCTATCGCACATAGAACGGTTAGTTGCGGTTCCGGAAGCCGGATGTGTGAAAGGAGCCTTATTGTTCTCTCAACGGGTCTAGCTCTTAAGGTTTTCTTAAATGCACTTAAATGTTTCTTAAAATATCCACCACCCCAACACAAGATCATTACCGAATTCCAACACCTCTGTGTATTCAAGTGTCAGGTTTTCATCTCTGTGGACAGCCCAGGAGTACCGCAGCTTTTGCTATACCCGATCACAATTCTGATTGCATAGTATGGTGCATTAACCCAGTGATGATAGGGAACCAGTTAAAAAAACAATGCTAAACCCCATATGCACCTTGGCAAATGCCAATGGGGGAGGAATAAGGATCCAGTCAGTTTTCTTGCAGTGCTCATATGCTTACAAGAAGTATGCTGAGAGGAGGAGAGGGCAGAGTGACAATAAAAATGCTCTTTCATCTGCTGCTTCTTCATTCACTGTTCTGTTACAGGCTGGTCTCCTGCCCTGCCAAAAAGAGCTGTGCTGTTTTGCACAGCTGTGTAGGTTTCAGGACTGGATAGACAGAAATATTAGGGGGGAATCGGAGGGCCCTGTTCTTTATAGCTTACAATCTAGGAGAGATGGTCGACAAAAGGGTAATAGCTGTGGGGGATGAGCGAATGGAGAAAATAGTGCAGTTGTTAGATGGCGGCAGGATAGGCTTCTCTGAAGAGGAAAGTTTTCAGGGATCGCCTAAAAGTGGATAAATTTGGAGACAGTCTGACAGATTGGGGTAGTGAATTCCAGAGAATGGGCGAGGCTCGGGAGAAGTCGTGGAGGCGGATATGGGAGGAGGTGGTGAGGGAGCTAGAGAGCAGGAGGTCTTGGGAGGAACGAAGAGGGTGATTAGGTTGGTATTTTAAGACTAGGCTAGTGACGTAGATGGGGGCAAAGCGGTGGATGGCTTTGTAACTTAATGTTAGTATTTGAATTTAATTCGTTGGGTGAGTGGCAGCCAATGGAGGGATTGGCAGAGAGGGGTAGCAGACACTGTGCGTTTTGTAAGGTAGATGAGTCTGGCAGCAGCATTCATGATGGACTAAAGGGGGGGTAGTCTATTTAAAGGGAAGCCAATGAGGAGGGAGTTGCAGTAGTCAAGGTGAGAGATAACCAGGGAGTGAATCAGGAGCTTTGTGGTTTCATTGGTTAGAAAGGGACGTAGTTTAGAGATGTTGCGGAGGTTGAGACGGCAAGCTTTGGAAAGTGATTGGATGTGGGGGCTGAAAGGAGAGTTCAGAGTCCAGGATAACACCTAGCACCCTGACATGTGGGGACGGGTGGATGGTTGTGCCATTGCTCTTGACAGAGAAGTCAGGGGAAGAGGCACGTGGGGGAGGAAATAAGCTCGGTTTTGGACAAGTTGAGTTTGGGGAAGTGGTGTGACATCCATACAAATATGTCTGTTAGTAAGTTAGTGATGCGCGAGGAGACTGATGGAGTGAGTTGAGGGGTGGAGAGATAGATTTGTGTGTCGTCAGCGTAGAAATGATATTGAAAGCCATGAGAGGCTATCAGCTGACCCAGGGAAGAGGTGTAGAATGAAAATAAAAGGGGGTCCAAAACATGAAAACATGACACCAGCTTTGATAATTGCCAGGTGGAAATGTGGATAAATCGCTACAGAAAGCATACAGTAGGGGGGTGGGTCGACCAATATAGTTGTTTCAGGGCCGATACAGATTTTTCAGACGCCTTTCCGGTCGATATTTTGTACATCACTGTCACCTGCCACCAGATGCCGCATGTCACTTGCCCCTGCCACCAGATACAGCTTGTCACTAATTACACTACTTCTGGCAGCCTCTCCCCAGCGGTGTCCGGGTAATCTTCCACATGCGGACAGGAAGGCGGTGAGAGATGACGCAACTATCCATCTGCTCGCCTGTGGCTGCAGCTCTGACAAGAGCAGCCTTCGCAGCCTTGCTGTAGAGGCGGAACAGGCGTGATGTGAGGCAGGCAGTGAGAGATGATGATGTCATCTCCCTGCTGTGCTGACAGAGATCGGCAGAGACTGCAGCAAGCGCTGCAATACCGATTAATTGAAAAATGTGAATATCGCCCCCCAATAAAAAATAAAATAAAAATTAGATGAGTTATATATATATATATATATATCTATCATACAGATTGTAAAAAAAAAAATCTGATAAAGGAGATTTCACCTTCTTCATTCTATACAAAAAACATCAAAAATGTGTTGCCCGGTGTTCAAGTTGACTGCAGGGTTCAAATCTAAATCCAAAGCCGGCCCATACATGGATCGAAATTCGGCCAGTTCAGCAAGGAACAGCCGAATTTCGATCCTTGTATGGCCACCATGGCTGTACACAAGTTGATTTATTGATAAACTTGTGTACAACCAGCCTGTTGTGTTTTTCCCCAATGATTGGTGCCACCAGCTACAGCCAGAAACACTAAAACATTAGGTTCTGCTGGCAGGGAAGCTTCTCCACCGGCAGAATACAATAGTAATGCAGGAGGGATTCCCCCATCAACACTGACCAGGTTGTTGGGGGAAATAAAGTAATTTTCTTTCCTTCTGGAAGTAAAGAAAATGGTTTATTTCATGACCGTGTGTGACATCAAGCAGTTTCCAGTGCAGCACTGTCAGGATTCTAAAGATGGTCTCTAAAGCAGTGCTGGGACAAGGTCATTTGGTACCAAAAGTAAAAAGCCAAAATGCACCCCCCAATGGTTTGTGACTTGCCTCAGCTGCATCATTTGAGGGTCTTGCATTTTTTGCATCCCACCCACCTCCTGCTGCAGCACCCAAGGTAACCACCTCTTTTGCCTATCCCTTGGCCTGGCCCTGCTCTCAAGCCAATCTGCAGTATTCTCTTCTCTATATCCGCATAGTTGCCAACATTGGGAAAAAAAATTTCGGGACACTTTTTTTGGCTGTAGGCGGAGTCAGCCTATAATTAGGGGGCGGGGCATGCGTTAGTAGGCACGGCATATAAAAAAGGAAAAATGCGGCGTGCGAAGCGCGCCGCGCAAAAAAATGGGCGTGGTTTACGTGAAATAGTGGGCGTGGCTTACATGGGCGTGGCTAAATGGGGTGTGGATAGAGTCTGAGATGAATGAGGGATGCAGAGGGAAAGGGGGGTAGAGGGATGGAGGGACAGCAGACCCAGATCCTACACCATAATAGCAATGTGTATTCCAGAGTTTAACAATCAGCAGATAGATACTCCAAACACCTGGGTTAGCACTTCAATCATCCCGGCACCATGATTGATTGTTATAATGTCAGGATGATTGAAGCGCATTATTACTATTATTACATTGTAATATAAATAATGAAATCATTCAACTCACCATAATGCAGAATCAGTGGGACCCCTGAGCGTGTCACTAGCCACGTCGCCTGCCACCAGATGCCATCAGGTTCCCCCAGCAGAGGGGGGAGAAGGGGGTGCAGGTATGGTGGTGACACGGGGGGGGAGAGGGGGGTGCAGGTATGGTGGTGACACAGGGGGGGAGAGGGGGGTGCAGGTATGGTGGCGACACAGGGGGGGAGAGGGGGGTGCAGGTATGTTGGCGACACAGGGGGGGAGAGGGGGGTGCAGGTATGTTGGCGACACAGGGGGGAGGGGGGAATCAGGTATGGTGGTGACACAGGGGGAGGGGGGAATCAGGTATGGTGGTGACACAGGGGGGGAGAGGGCGGTGCAGGTATGTTGGTGACACAGGGGGAGGGGGGAAATCAGGTATTGTGGTGACACAGGGGGAGGGGGGAATCAGGTATGGTGGTGACACAGGGGGGAGGGGGGAATCAGGTATGGTGGTGACACAGGGGGGAGGGGGGAATCAGGTATGGTGGTGACACAGGGGGGAGGGGGGAATCAGGTATGGTGGTGACACAGGGGGGAGGGGGGAATCGGGTATGGTGGTGACACAGGGGGGAGGGGGGGAATCAGGTATGGTGATGACACAGGGGGGAGAGGGGGAATCAGGTATGGTGGTAACATGGGGGGAGGGGGGTGCAGGTATGGTGGTGACATGGTGTGCAAGAGGGGAACCAGGACCATCAATGTCCCCAGCCAGCGGAGCCCCAGTCCATCCATGCTGGACCTCAGCCTTTGAGAAGTGTACTGCAGGGAAAGCTCCAAGCCTCCCATACACTGAGTACACCCCCTCCCCCTATCTCTCTTCTCCCCCACTACACTGACAGGCCACTACTCACAGGTCAGACAACTCCTGAACAGCCAGATGAAAGCCTCCCTTCTTCCCTCCCGTCACTCCCACTATTCCCTGAGCTCCGTTGGACACACGGGGGGCGGAGGGTGATGGCAGTGGAGGCTGATCACGTCTTCCTTGTGTGCAGTGTAGAGCGGGGAGGGGTTGCCAATCCCTCCAGCCAATAGGCTTCAGTGTACAATAGAATTTTCTATTTGTACACTGAAGAGAGAAGCGGATTGGCTGCCCCTCTCCCCTGCACTGAACACAAGGGGAACTTTGTGACTGACTTGTGGAGGCAACGGCGGCCATTTTTGTGGAGCCGTTGCCGTTTTTTACAAAAACACTCACGATTTTCTCGGGACAAACCCCAAAAATTCGGGAAAACACCCGGGACAAAATTAAATCGGGACAAGGATCCCAAAATCGGGATTGTCCCGGGAAAATCGGGACTGTTGGCAACTATGTATCCGTTCAAAGTGCTGAATATTAAAGCTTGTCTAAGTTCAGAAAAAAATTAGTCGGTGAGCTGAAGTTACAATCTGCAGAGCTCAGTGAGGAGAGCCAATTGGAAGGGAGGGGAAGGGACACTGCCCCCTCCCTCCAGACAGCACATTGGAACAGAGCTGAGGCTGTCAATCAGCTGGAAGTCCTTCCACTGTCACCTTTTTTCTCTTGGTGTCAGGAAAACTTGTCAGAAGTGATTCATGCTTATAGCAGAGGAAGGAGGCAGCAGACAGAAATTACTCTTAGTGCTATTAATTGAGACAAATACACACTAGGGAAATGCTTTGTTCATATTTTATGTCTGAGGTTTACAACCACTTTAATCTTTCACAAATAAGCCTACAACTACATTGTTCTAATGAATAACATAAGATTGAAGATTGAATATTTGGATTCTTGCACAAGCTCTGATAAGACCGTGGTGGTCTTTACTATAATATAATCCAGTAAGCCACCAAATGCCAACCCTGGCAGCCCCAGCCGAGGTCCCTAATGATGTTGTTCTCCATTTCAGACAGCCAAGTAGAAGTAGCTTTGAGTGAAACGCATTCTGTCAGCGAAGCTCATGCTTTATAAAATTGAGCAATATATTTTAGAAGAACTAGGATCCTCCTTATAGGGAAGGCTGAAGTCCTATCTGCAGACTCATTGCAGCTCCAGGCTGTGAGAAAGCAACTCTCATCAGCCATCTCCTGAGAATAGGAACCAGGCATCTATTAAAAGGGAACACAGAGAGGCATAAAACCCTGACTGCTTAGCATAAAAACACATTGCACCCGACTCTTCTTAGTGCCAAGCTATAGAAATCAGTCAGTTTTAATAGACAAACAATTTATATTAGGGTGGAAGAATGTTATGGCAGCCTAGATGGTGTGCCCTTAATATGAAACCAATTTCTTCATTAGTAATTTCCAGCTCTTTTAAAAGTGATGACATGCCATGCAGCACTGGACATACGAATTTAGTGATATCATTTAATGTGGGCCTATACCACTGTTCAAATCACTATGCCAGCCTTGAAATTATTATAGAAACAACTGACATCTCTTAACACAGGTAATGTTTATTAAATGAACTGTACAGTTGGAAATGCAAAGTACACATCACAGACAGGAACACAGTAAAGCAGGGTATACAAGTTATACTGGTACGTTTTCCAAAGTATACCATGGGGGGGGGGGGGGGAGGGGAGCAGGGAGGGAGGGGGAGGGAGAAAGAGGGGCAAGGGAGGGGGGGAAGGGTCCCCACAGGAGAACAATCTGTTAGGGCTCTTTCACACGGGGGGGAAATCGGTGATGATCCGCCCCGTGAACACCCGCTTGCACAGCAGGGATCGCTCCGCCGATCCCCGCTGAGCAGGAAGATGACAGGTCCGTTGCTGCACAGTGTGCAGCGACGGATCTGTCAGAGCGCCGCTCTCCCCTATGGGGGATCGGGTGATGACGGACCGTAGAGTCCGTCGTCACCCGATCTGATAACGGATGGAAAAGTAGGTTTTTCCTCCGTTACACTTTTTGGATCGGAGCGGGTCAGATGTCAGCGGACTATCATCCGCTGACATCCGCTATTCCATAGGGATAGATGTATGTCCGTTTTTCATCCGAAAACGGAAGGATGAAAAACGGACATACGGATCGTCCGTGTGAAAGAGCCCATAGTTGACAGTCAGAACCAAGGGGAAACTGAGGGAAAAGGAAAAAAAAAAAATAGAGGAAAAGCAAGAGAATGAGGAAGGACTGGGCCTAATACCATTCTGCTGAGTTTGATGCCTCCATGTGCCAGAATCTCCTGTAATAAGGAGGGAGTTCAATATTATTTATCACCAACCAGTCATTCTCCCAATAAAGATTTATAGTGTAAGGTGTCTAGCTTCCACCCAAGCCGCCCATATTTTGTCAAACTTCTGGGGGCAGTTCCTACCCAAAACAACTGACATCTCACCTCACTCCTCCAATCAGTTATCATTCATAGGATGTCAGTCACATGAGTAATGCACAGGCATCGGGCAGGTGGTCTTTGCCAAATGACCTCTGACAGATCACATGGACACTAATGACGGCATAAAAACTTGGAGAGAGATTTAGGCTACTTTCACACTGGGGCGGGCAGGCGGTAAAGCGGCACTATTTTTAGCGGAGCTGTTCGGCAGCTAGCGGGGTCAAGCAGATAGGGGAAGTAAAGTAGATGTTAACCCTAAGGCCTCTTGCATACTGATGCCAGGGTTGCCAACCTCCTGCAGCATTTTTTACTAACAAAACATGGAAAATTTACTGGTGGAGCACATTTTTTACTGGCAACCTGAGAAACTACAGAACTCCTATTGAAAACTAACAGTGAATATTTAAACAGTATAAACATGATATGGAAACACTGACAATACCTATAACAAAGTCATTTGCTTGATTTACACTTAAAAAGTCAATGCAGCATGAAATTATCAGCCCCTGATATTTACTGGCAGTTGTAAAATGATAGAGATAGAGATAGAGATAGAGATAGAGCTCTCTATCTCGATATCTGGCAACCCTGACTGATGTCAAAAGACATGTACCATTTTTAGGCAAACAGGCGTCTTTTTAAAGGATGTAAATGCAGACCATCGTTTTCAATGTGCATCCGAACCACAACACTACCTGCTTGGAGTTTGCATCATCTCCCTGTGCCTGCATGGGTTTCCTCCGGGTACTCTGGTTTCCTCCCACAATCCAAAGTCATATATATATATATATATATATATATATATATATATATATATATATATATATATATATATATATATATATATATATATATATATATATATATATATATATATATATATATATATATATATATATATATATATATATATATATATATATATATATATATATATATATATATATATATATATATATATGTGAGTTCAGGGATCTTTGATTGCAATCTCCTGGTGGGCAGGAAGTGAATGTACAATATATATGAAAAGCGCTGCGTAAATTGATGGCTATACAAGTACCTGTAATAAATAAATAACACAAATATACACCCTGTTATTACTGTTACTCGCTCATCCATGTCTGTATGCACCTTGCTTTGTGCACTGGTCCAAATCATTTGGTGGGGGGGGGGGGGGGGTTGTTTTTCAAGGGTTGGGCTTGGCCCCTTAGTTCCAGTGAAGGAAACTCTTAAGATGTCAGCATACCAAGATATTTTGGACAATTTCATGCTACCAACTTTGTGGGAACAGTTTGGGGATGGCCCCTTCCTGTTCCAACATGACTGTACAGAAAGCAACAAAGCAAGGTCCATAAAGACATGGATGAGCGAGTTTGGGGTGGAGGAACTTGACTGGCCTGCACAGAGTCCTGACCTCAACCCGATAGAATACCTTTGGGATGATTTAGAGCGGAGACTGTGAGCCAGACCTTCTCATCCAACATCAGTGCCTGACTTCACAAATGCGCTTCTAGAAGAATGGTCAAACATTCCCATAGACACACTCCTAAACCTTGTGGACAACCTTCCCAGAAGAGCTGAAGCTGTTATAGCTGCAAAGGGTGGGCCAACTCAATACTGAACCCTACGGACTAAGACTGGGATGCCATCAAAGTTCATGTGCGTGTAAAGGCAGGTGTGCCACTGCCAATACTTTGCTTATGTGTGTATGTACGTACGTACGTACAGTAAAACCTTGGTTTGAGAGCGTTTTGCAAGACAAGCAAAAGGTTTTAACTTGATATACAAGCAATGTCTTGATATACAAATAGTGTCACATCAGAACGGAGTATAAAAGAGAAGAGAGGCGCCTCTAAGTGTAGCAATATGGTCACATTTAATGAAGTTACAACATTTAGAAACTCACATGGTTGATGATTAAAACAGGGACATCAAAGTATGCAGGCATCGGGGGTAAAGCTGTCCACATAGACCGTCCTCCTCACCACCATTGGCGTCGTCTCTTCCATGCTGCGCTCCACGAGCGGTTCAAGCTTCACTTTCAAATCACTCTACTGCAGCGTAGTCTTTCCGGTCACGATTGCAGACTGATAGCGGTGAGAGCCGGCAGGTCAGGGGATGGTCTATGTGGACAGCATCAACCATGTGAGTTGCTAAAATGTTGTACCTTCATTAAATGTAACCATATTGCTACACTTAGGGGCGCCTCTCTTCCCTTTTATACTCTCTAGCGCCTACTGGATTTTGCTTCTAATCCCCTTGTGGAGGCTTCCATTCGTGGATGGACAGATTTTATGATTACACAACCTATCACATTGCTATAATCTTTTTATATGGACTATAAACTGAAGGACTTATGAATAAAAGGTTGTGGAACGAATCATTTGAGTTTCCATTATTTCTTATGGGAAAATTTGGTACAAATTATGCTCACAATCCAAGGTTTTACTGTATGTATGTTTATATATATATATACACACACACACACACACACACACACACACAAATCTGTGTTACCGGTCAGCATTTTTATATGCAGATTCACGAATGCACGCATCTTTGTGCTGCTGATCTCCTGCAGTCTTGTTGCAGCCAGTTCCCCATCACTACACACTTGCTTCTGCAATGGCTGCACTTAATTTCTCAGGGCGGGTTTCCTAATAGTGATAACAGTGGACCATGACTGTGTAATTTGTACTGAAACAGTCACATGTTGTCTCTAATGGAAGCTCATGTGACAACACACAACTGGGTGACAGGGACAGAGTGCTATAAGAGGAAAAGCCTGCACAAGCACCTTATTTAAATCAAAGCTCCAGATCTAACAATATTGAACTTGATCTTTAAAATTCTTTATTATGCTAAAGCTTTTAGTATATTTTAGAGGTTGTGTTTATATGTAGTTTTAATACAAAATTGTCTGTACTTTACCAACATCAAAACTCAGCCACTGCTATAGCAGCCTCCAAGGCATGGATCAATTACCCGGAACAAGTTTACACAAGATGTTTGGCCCCACCACCACATTGAGACACCTGGCTGCTTTTGGACATTCCCCCACTCCGATGACATCACTCCGTATGAAGCTAGCCATGGATGGATCGACAATCGTCCACTTCAGCAAGGAACAGGCAACTTTTGATCCATCTATGGCCATTCCAGCTCGAGAAGTTGACCTAATGTACTGGGATGATGTCTGCAGATGTAGGCATCACCCCAGTATTGTTTAGAGCCGGCGATCGGCTCTCTTGTAATAGCAATCAGAGTGGCTTACTAGCTGCCCAATTTCTATTACAAACAGAGGTGTGCCCCCCCCCCCCCTGCAGCCCTCTGGGGCTCTCTCTTTCACCGGAAGACCCGAGCGACCAGCTGACACCTCCGCCAGCTGGCCGGACAGCCATGCAGAGCCGGTGTTCTATCGATTTGCTCCCTGTCGAAAAGTGCCCGCGCATGCACAGAATGGAAGAGCACTCCAGCTGATTTGCCGATCAGCTGGAGGGATGTCACCATAGCACATGCGCACATCATAGGAGGGTTTTTTTGACGCGAGATACCATTTCACGGACACAACTGAAAGCTATGCAAAGAGCGGAGGGACACCGTAGATGTCAGATTGTGCCTCGCTGTAAACCCGCGGCGCAAAAGTGAGGCACAATATGACAAATACAGTGTCCCTCTGCCGTTTGTATAGCATCAAATTGTGCCCGAGAAATGGTATCTCCCATCGAAATAAAGGCTCCTACGATGTGAGCATGCACTATGGTGACGTCATTCCAGTTTATCGGCAAATCAGCTGGAGTACCCTTGGCGTTCCGTTCTGCGCCTGCATTTTGACAGCGGGCATATAATCGACAGAACACCGGAATCAGCTTTGATCAGTTGTCCATAACAGTAAATCGGAAGCGAAGACATGATATCACTTCCGGCTTACTCAGAAACGATCGGCACCATTTTTAAAAATCAAAAGCATTCAAAAACCAGCCTTGAAATTTACTCCGACAGGTCAGTCAGGCATTCTAGTCAGGATGTCCTGTACTGAGGATAGCCTGGTTTCAAGGTTCTGAAGGTACGGAAAGGAGCAGGAAAGGGGAAAGACGAAAGCTGAGGGCTGACAGGAGAGAAGGACGAGGGGGGGGGGGGGGGGGGGGGTAGTTTCTGTGGCTCAAACAAAACATTCTACCAGTACCTATGTGTAGCCAATGGCAGCCTGGTCCAGGGTAGGTAGAGTATAGCGAAGCCAGGTTTTAAGAAATTTTGACTGGGAATCCATGAGAATGCTACATTTTTTTGTAGACAAATCACATATGCCCTTTAACCTCAGCTTCCATGGACTGTTTAGCTTAGCTGCAACGAAGAGGAGAGTAGACTTTTTTTTTTTGCGTGGCAGTGAGTCCCCAAATTGATTAACCCCAGCCCCCACCCTCTCCCTAGTTCCCTCAATGCATTCAGCTGTGGCTTCAACCCCATTACCCCCCCCCCCCCTCCCACCTCCAAATGGTAGAGATATAGGGTTGAGCTGCCCATGCCTGTGCACCAACGACTTGAACTGGACATTGCTGCAGCAATAGGGGTACATTCTATTTAAGTATATGGGACATTTGTGTGCATGTGTTGGCAACACTGCACTAGGAAGGGGGGCTGGGGGAATCTCTGGAGAAAAAAAAAAAGTAAACCTGAACTAGAAGACCATCCCTAAACATTTAAAAATAAATTATTAACAGCTCTGATCTTTACCAGGAAGAACAGCTGTAGATCTCAGGGAGGATGACAATGAGTTCACAGTCCCATCCAGAGACAATGTTGTTGCCTGGAGTAGCATTTTAAATTTAAAACCACAACAACATCTTTCCACTGTCTCTGCGGGAGACTACAACTTTCCAAAGACATGTTTATGTGCCCAGGGGAGCGTTCAGCAGAGGATCACATAAATATAGAAAAACACAACACAAGATGAAGCAAACTGCATAATTAAGTCACTGAGCATTGAATTTTCCATGAAGGAATTCTCAAATCAAATTACTTCATGAAAAGCATGTCAGGAACAGGCTCTCAATCAGTGGTATACTGGGGGGGGGTCCTTCAGAGGGATTCAAGCAGTTCCTCTTTTAATAGTAAGCTTGCAGGTATTCTACGGTTCCCCATATACCTTTCATTGGCTCCGCCTTTTTATTTGCCATAAAAGTAAGCCGGCAAGCCAATTTTCTGCCAGCCCACACAGTCAACGCCTCCAGGAGAGGGGAGGGGAGGGGTCAGTGGCCCTGTCATACCATCTAAATCTGGCCATACATCGAGCAAATTTTGACTGGTTCTTGAAGGACCAGCTGAAATTCGCTTAGTGGATGACCCAGAGGGAAGATCTTTGGCCAAACAGAGCCTGCATCAAAATAAGATGGATGGCTATTGAGGAAAATATTTAAAATAAAGTTTCTGTGAATGGGAGTTTAGCACTGGCTGTGTTCCTTGCCAGCGTGGTATCTGGATGCGAGGAATGGTAATCAAGCGATGCATATCTGGCTTCTTCGGCCTGTCCCATCACAGTGATGTCATCACCTTACTTTGATTTCTGGATCTTGAGTGAACCCTGCTGCTAAAAAGCCAATAGAATGTGTCCACATCACAACCCACGTGAAGAAGTGGACACCTGAAGAAGGACCCAGCTTCCTGTGTATGAAAGAAAAGAGAAGGTGCCGGACTGGAACAAGTAACCTCAAATTTAGGAGAGTAAAGGAGGCACAGGCACAGAGTGTATCTTATAAAACTTTGCACCTTGTGTATTTAAATAAATATATTATATACACATAGATCTATCTATCTAGATCTATCTATTTCTATCTATCTATCTAGATCTATCTATCTAGATCTATCTATCTAGATTTATCTATCTAGATCTATCTAGATCTATATATTTATCTAGATCTATCTATCTATCTATTTTGCATAGATTTGGAGGATTCTTATTGCCGCCCAGCTCATAAATAAAAACACAAGAAGCAGCCTTTGGAAAACTCAAGCTTGTCTGAAGCAGAACTGAATAAACATTACATGCTATGCAAAGTATGTGTAAAATGTCTTTTCTTGTTCACCAGGCAAAAATCTACAACCCGGGTCATAAGTGAACCCAATGATGGTCTTATCTGATGGTCTGCTGGAAGCAAGGAATTCTAATATATTCAACCAACATGTTAGTTCCTGCTGTATAATACTTGTTTACTGAACACCTGGAATCATCATTTGTTTATTTTCCCATGCAAAAAGTGAGTAGAGTCATGACTGTTCTCCATGCAAAACTGCAAGTGGAAGCACATGAATAACCTTAAAAACACAGAATATAAATGCAGACTCATTAGGAGATCTGCAGCTGCGATCAGACACTTCTCATAAGGAATTTGTGCACAAAGGCATGAAAAAAAATTGGCATATGCTGGACATTTGGACATTTTTAGCAAGCGCTTCAGATGCTTAAGTGAACAGAATATAGTGAGCCAAACTGCTCAACATTAACAAGCACTAAGTGATGTAACAATTTTGAACTGCGACTTTCTGGAATTCAAAAAGGGCTTTATTTATTTTTTTATAGTAGAAAGAAAAGTAAGACATCGAGTGAAAACAGCTGAACAACATTACTTAAAAGTAGAACTGAAGTTAACCAATAAAAATTGGTAGCAGTAAACGGGAACCTGTCGGTCAAGGGCTTGTCACTAGGGTCTACACATTGCAAATTAGCCACTTACGCGGACGATCTTCTATTTGTTCTCACACAACCTCACATAAAATCGATCCCCAACCTCTTAAAAGAATTTGAATTGTATGGATACATTTCCAATTTTAAGATCAACTACGACAAGTCAGTAGCACTTAATATCTCTCTGAACCCCAGATTCTTACAAGAGGCCGAATCCAATTGCCCCTTTAAATGGGTGGACTCTGCGCTCAAATACCTAGGGATATGGCTTACACCTGACCTGGCTAGTCTTTACACATAAAAAAACTTTCATCCGATCTTGCACAAACTACAACAGGACATGCGGCTCTGGAATCTCAAGCCGCTTTCCTGGTTTGGGCGGGCAGCTGTAGTGAAGATGACAGTATTGCCCAGGGTATTGTACCTATTCCATAATTTGACCATTCTCCTACCTTAAAGGTTCTTCTCCCAGTTGAACACGACATTGAGAGACTTCATTTGGGCAGGGAAGAAATCACGCATTAGCATGCTGACTTTGACTAAACCAAAAACAGAGGGAGGTATTAACTTACCAAACTTTAAACATTATTACTACGCGACACACCTGACGCGAATCCTTGACTGGAATTGCCACGCCTCCACCAAAGACTGGGTGGAAATAGAAGGCCTACAGACCAAGACACCCTTGAGGTCTTTGCCATGGGTCTATAAGGAAGCACATCCTACCAACTGAACACTACACCCCACAATTGGACCGTCATTAAGAGTCTTCCAAACACTTACGCAACAATACAATATAGCCTCCACCCCCGGTCCACTGACGCCACTGATCCACAACGTAGAGTTTGCGCAGGTCCACACCACCATGACATTCCCCCACAGAGCAGATTTAACTCCTATGACTGTTACCCAGTGTGTGGAAAATGGCAAGCTCAAAAAAACTTTTGAGCGACTGCGGACAGAATTGCAAGCGAAGCATTTCACTTATTGGCACTATAGACAGCTACATGATTATGTCCTCTGCAACTATGCATTACAGGAACCCCAGTTGGAAAAACAACCTCTCTGATGTACAATGGATTACAATCCAACAAAAGCAAGTCACCATGTAGGCATAAGAAAGAGTGGGAAATGGCCCTTAGACAGAACTTTACGGACGAACAATGGCTTAACGCCTGTATTCTGGCACACAAATGCTCTAGCAGCTCCAGCACTCAAGAAACATCATATAAAGTATTGACGAATTGGTATTTCACCCCGGCCAGGCTGCACGCATGGTACCCAGAAACAGATGTTTGTTGGCGCTGTGGTACTGATAAAGGTACCACGCTGCATATCTGGTGGGACTGGCCGCTTTTGTGCAGTTTCTGGGATGCGGTCTGCACTCCATACTCCATAACAGAGCCTAAACAAACTCACAATAGAATGCTGCCTATTGCACATCTCCAATTACTCATTAAGCAAATATAAAAAAATCTGTCATATGTTAAATGAGCTAAAACAATTATACGCAGGCACTGGAAAACAACACATGTACCCGTGGTAACAGAATGGCTATCTGCCGTGGACTCCCTTTACAAAATGGAGGAGACAGTGGCCATGGCTTTGGAAAATACTGACAATTTCCACAAACTATGGAAATCATGGTCCCTCCAAGTACTCTGATTCTTTTGCCAAGATGCAAAGTGGCTGACTTAGTCAGGTGAGATCATTGATATTTGACTTGTATACCCAGTTCTTGAATAATGAAGGTCCTCAGGGCTGGAACCCCATGGCCCAACATGAAAAAAACGTATGTATACAGCGGTGAAATAACCTAACCCTCCCTAATTTATTTTTACCTCCCTCTACTGCCATTTAAATTTCTTTGTTCTTCTCTATCCCCTTTATGTTCTAATACTAACCCTTATGACACTCAAAAAAACAACAACCCTCAACTACTGAGTCTACTGGCACACCAAATTCAAAGGGTTATTAATAGTCTGAATTGTTATATGGGATGTCTGCACGAACAGAAACGGTTTTATTGTCCGAGGCACACGCTGGATGTATTGTGCGACACCCAGGAAAGCTGTTTTTGTATACGTTATACACTTTGTTATGTCTATGTGTTTGCTCAATAAAGAATTTTTATTGGAAAACAAGTAAATTAATAACTAAATAATTGGTAGCAGGTAGAGTTACACAGCAGAAAAGACTCTGTGGGGGTTATTTACTAAAACTGGAGAGTGCAAAATCTGGTGCAGCTCTGCATAGAAACCAATGGGCTTCCAGGTTTTATTGCCAAAGTTTAATTGAACAAGCTGAAGTTAGAAGCTACCATCTATAGTTGCACTAGATTCTGAGTGCTATAGTTTTAATAAATCTCCCTGGGTGTATATGCTACACTAAAACCTCATTTTCTTCCCGCTATCAATTTTTTTTAAATCAAATTGTATATGTGTAGTTCTGTATATAATCTCAGCATCTTACAGATCCTGGAAGTTAGAGGCGGTTGCCGAGTCAATGTAAGTCTGATATGCATGTGTGAAAGTTATGTCAACAGTGGTCACCCAAAAGCTGAAGAAAGAATACTGCAGATGTGATAAGTCGGGGGGGGGCATGGGCCTGCAGGAGAGTATGTTAAACAGGCAATTTTGCTATAATGTAAAAGTATGCAGTCAAGGCTGACTTCATAAAAGAACCCGAACAATTAGGCTTCCATCCTTACAATTCGGCAGGCTTAAGCCCCATACACACTATCAGATTTTCTGCTGATTTTTGTCTTCAGATTTACCAAAACCATGTAGTGCAAGGGCCTGCCTGATTGCATACAAATTGAAACTCCTAAGGTTTGACCTCATATTATATGGTTTTTGGTAAATTTGAAGGAAAAAAAAAAAATCAGCAGAAAAACTGATAGTGTTTATGGGGCTTTAGAGTGGACCTATCTCAAAAAGTGAAGTACTACCGTGTTAAAAAGGGAACATTTAGGAAAGTCGATTTGTGCCCAAGCTATACCCTAAACATTTTACAGATGCTCTTAATTTCCTCCTGAAAAATAGCAGAGCACTTCTTAATATGTGAGGATGCCTAGCTACTCCTACCTACAGTATACATCTGAAGTGTGAGATGTACAGAACAAGGCATGGCAAGTCAGTAATGGGGGAGGAATCAGCTGCAAAGACAACACAGGCAAAACTGGTGGTGACTTGTCCTTTGCCCTCTGCCTACCTTTTTGGGCACTGCTTCCACAGTTCAGTTCCTCAGTACAAGATAATATTTGACCCTCTTATTAAAATGTTAATTACTTTGCCATAAGGGACCAAAAGCCTGAGAGTTGCAGCTCCTTTATTTGCCTCATCACAATTACAGGCTGTCGGACTCAAGTTTAGAAAGGCCATAGGGGAAACAGCCATAAAAATTCCCATATCACAGTGTAGCCTGTGTGGTCACCAAGGCACGCACACCCTTCTCTAATGACAGGAATACAGAAATGTACAACTATGCAAAAAGAACCATTTTTAGAAAATAGGTGAAGTCAGTAAAATGCTACCTGCATTTCTTTATCGTATATTAGATATAATGGCTGCTGTAGACAACCTGACCATTTTCTCACGTGCAGCAGTTGTCATAATTGAGCTCTATAAAGATGAATGAGCGTTGAGAGCAATTCACCAAAGCAAGACTTTATCTATTCGCAGTTAATACAAACCACATCCAACAACGTGACTAGTGAAGGTCAAGGTAAAAACCATGTAAAGAGAGGCTTACCTGCTACTTCCACAATTTGATGTCTGGCAATGTCATAATAAGGATCATCCCAGCGAAGGTGGATGATGGGATCAGGGGATGTCTTAGAGTCTGCATAAGAGCATAATATAAACATTATCAGATTATTCAATTATTCATACAATGTTAAAAATCTAATGAATTGAAAATGTAAAACATTATGTATATTATTTTTTAAACCTGACCAGAAGAAAATAGGATTTTTTATTACAGCTTACCTGTAAAATCCTTTTCTTTCGACGGACATCACGGGACACAGAGCCACAGTAATTACTGATGAGTTATAGGGTATCACTAGGTATTGGACACTGGTCACACCCTAATCAGGAAGTTCAACTCCCTATATAAACCCTCCCCTTCCAGGGATACCTCAGTTTTGTAGCAAAGCAGTATAGGTGTATTAGAAGAGGGGCGGGACCTCTGTGTCCCGTGATGTCCGTCGAAAGAAAAGGATTTTACAGGTAAGCTGTAATAAAAAATCCTATTTTCTTTTCTCGGACATCACGGGACACAGAGCCACAGTAATTACTGATGGGATGTCCCAAAGCAATGCCAACTGAGGGGGGGGGGGGGAATCACAACCAAGTAGGGTGCTATCAGACCTGAGGACCCTGTACCGCTGCCTGCAGCACACTACGCCCAAAGGCAATATCCTCATGCCTTCCTACATCCACCTGATAGAATCTGGTGAATGTATGAACTGAAGACCAGGTTGCGGCCTTGCAGATCTGAGCCATAGAGGCCCGGTGATGCACTGCCCAAGAAGCACCAATAGCCCTTGTGGAATGTGCCTTGATCTGAAACGGAGGAATCTTCTGTTTCAAACCGTAAGCTTGAATAATCAACTGTCGAATCCATTTAGAAATGGTCGCTTTTGACGCTGCCTGTCCTCTATTGGGACCCTCCGGCAGCACGAACAAGACATCCGTCTTGCGAATCTGAGCAGTTGCCTCCAGATAGGTCTTGACTGCTCTTACTACATCCAAAGAATGTAATGACCTTTCTTCCGAAGAACAAGGTTCTGGAAAAAAGGAAGGTAGCACAATGTCTTGGTTTAGATGAAAATCTGAAACCACCTTCGGTAAAAAACTAGGATGAGGGCGCAGTACCACTCTATCCTTGTGTATAATCAAGTAAGGCTCTTTACAGAAAAGAGCTGCTATTTCTGATACTCTTCTAGCAGAAGAGATGGCTACCAGGAAAATTAGTTTCCTCGTCAGTAAGACCAAAGGAATCTGACGTATTGGTTCAAAAGGTTGTTTTTGTAACACCGATAGAACCAAGTTCAAGTCCCAGGGGTTTAGGGGCGCCTTAACTGGAGGATTAAGACGCATCACCCCCTGTATAAAGTTTCGGATCAGAGAATGCGAAGCAAGCGGCCGTTGAAACAACACTGATAAGGCCGACACCTGGCCCTTGATGGTACTCAAGGCCAGCTTCATCTCTAATCCTAATTGTAGAAAATCCAGAATTCTACTTATGACATATTTCCTGGGATGCCAACCCCTGGATTCACACCAGGATACATAAGCTTTCCAGACTCTATGATAAATCATTCTGGAAGCTGGCTTCCTTGCATTGATCAAGGTAGATATGACAGGACCTGAAAGCCCACGATTTTTCAGAACGTGGGATTCAATAGCCCACCCGTCAAATCTAGCATTTGTGAGGCAGGCTGGAACACCGGACCTTGAGCTAACAGGTCTGGGTGTATCGGTAGGGTCCACCGGGAACCCACCATCATCCCTGCTATTTCTGCTTATTAGGTTCTTCTGGGCCAAACGGGGGCCACCAGAAGTGCCGACTTCCCTTCTTGCCTGAGTCTGCGAAGGAGCCGTGGCAGTAGCAGAATGGGAGGGAATGCATAAATCGGTGAGAGCCGATGCCACGGAATCACCAACGCATCCGTCCTGCCTGCAAGAGGATCCCAGGCAACCGGTAGGAAGGATTTCCCCTTCTGTAGGTTTTCGGGTATGAGCCATCAACTGAGGCTCTGACGCATCGCATGCGATAGGTGCATTGGAAAGTTTAATGCCTGCACCTTCCTGTTCCAGGTCAACAGAATACTGTGTTGCAACAGTTCTGCTTGGAACTGCGCATAGTGAACTGCTTCGAATGAAGCCACCATCTTCCCCTGCAGCCTCATACAAAGGCGGACAGAAAGACCCTTCTTGGCCCTGACTGTCAGAATCAGCTCCCTTAGAGCAGTGATCTTTGCCTGCAGACACTTCAGTTAAGCAGGAAAACTGGGCACATATAGGCCTGTATCTCTGATGCCTATTGATATCAGAAATTCTCCTCCCTGCAGGACGGAGATTACTGTCTGAATTGATTCCAAACGAAAGGACTGCATCCTTGGGAATCGTTTCAGATCTCTTAAATCCAAAATGGGTCTGTCGTCCCCATTTGGTTTTCGGACCATAGAAAGATTGGAACAGAGTCTCAATCCTTGATCCTTTGTGGGAACCCCCACAATGACCTCTTGCGACCAAAGTCGCTTTATCGCTAGAAGGAGCGACTGCTTCTCTTCTGGTTTTCTGGGAACACCTGATCTGAGGAAACGAGGAGAGGGACATTCTTGGAACTCCAGTCTGTACCCTAAGGTTACCATGGAGATTACCCATCTGTCCTGGAAGTCCTTCTGCCAGGGCCCTGAGAGCTGCAGCAGTCTTTCCCCCCACTCGAGCGAGCGGGGCGCCCCTTCATGAAGAGGTCCTAGTGGCTTGCTTAGAAGACCTGTTCCCCCAGGATTTCTTGTGTCCCTGGAGTTGACTCTTGTTTCTTGCCCCAGACGGAGGAGACCGTCGTGACTGCCTGGAGGCTGATGCCCCTGGCGCTGGGGAAAGAGTCCATTTAAAAGAGGGACGCTTACTCTTCTTCTTATCAGGTAAGAGAGTGCTTTTCCCACAGGAGATCGTCTTGATATAATTATCCAAGTCCTCTCCAAACAACCTTTCACCACGGAAGGGAAACCCAGCCAGAAGCTTCTTACATGGTGCTTCGGCTGACCAGTTTTTCAACCATAAGATTCTACGTATATGCACCAACCCAAGCGAGAGGCGAGAGGTTTGCACGATAGAATCTCTAATGGCGTCAACAGCATAACATAAAGCCGCAGGAAGGTTAGCAAACCCCTGGGCCTGCTGTTCAGGCAATACTTTGATGACCTGCTTAACATGGTCTCTTAAGTATTGACAGACTCCAATCGCTGCTACTGCAGGTTGGGCCACTGATCCTGCTAAAGAGAACACATCTTTCAATAAGAAGTCCATCTTTTTATCCACAGGATCTTTGAGCATCTGAGCGTTGTCTACAGGACAAGTCAGATTACTATTTACAGAGGAAATGGCCGCATCAATGGCCGGTATTCCCCACCTCTTAATAAACTTTTCTTCCATAGGATAAAGTGTAGAAAACTTTTTCGGCGGAAGAAATCGCTTATCTGGGTGATCCCACTCAGAGTAAAGCAGCTTTTCAAGGTGTATGTACCCACAGGATCTGGTAAGAGGCTTTTTTGCACTTTCTCTGAATGACCCATTGGGACCCAGTTTCTCGGTTGGGAAGTCGCTGTATGATGCCAGGTGTTTTCTGACAACCATCAGACCATCACCACCCCTTGGAGTACTTACACCTCCTGTGCGGTTGGACATTCACATCCATCTATGGACGTTTGTGTTTCAAGGCACCTGTGGTTAATTAGTGATTTCTTTACTGTTTCACCATTTTAACTACTTCCCACCCGGCCAATGTACATAAACGGCCGGGTGGGCGCTCTCTCCTTCTGAGTGGACGTTCAGGAACGTCCCTCAGAAGGAGTGGGATCGCGCGCGCGCGTGCCCGCGCAGCGGCGCGATCCCGATGCGCTCGTGTCACCCGGACACGGCGCATCTCGGATCGGCAGGAGGGCTCTGTGATTGGCCCTCCTGATCACATGACGGCCGTGTCCAATCACAGCCGTCATGTGATGTAAACACAGCCGGTTGCTAGGCAATCAGCTCTCCTCTCCTCACACGGAAGTTGTCGCTGAGGAGGAGAGGAGAGGGGATCGCTGCAGCCGGCTGATGATCAGTGAGTATGAGCTGTTTTTTATAGCTTTTTACTCACTGATCACCAACCTAGTGTCAACACACATGTAAATACATACATGTAAAACACACACATGTCCCCACATAATGTAAAACACACACATGTCCCCATATAATGTAAAACACACATGTCCCCAAAATAATAAAAAAAAGCTGTCCCCCACATATGTCCCACTAAAATCACATGTCCCAATGGTAATCTGCACACATATGTACGTGATCACCTGCACACATCTGTACATGATCATTTGCGTACATATGTCCGTGATCACACAAACCAATTATTATACACTTAAAAAAAATCCTGTTATCAAAAACATGTAGCAGAATACATTTTGGCTTAAATTTATGACAAATTTCGATTTTACTGGACTTCTTTTAAAACAGAAAAAAGAAAATATTGTTTTTTTTCCAAATTTCCACTATTTTTGCGCTTATATCGCAAAAAAAAAAAAAAATGGAGTCGTGAATAAATACCACCAAAAGAAAGCTCTATTTGTGCGAACAAAATGATAAAAATTTCATTTGGGAACAGCGTAGCATGACTGAGTAATTGTCATTAAAAGTGCGAGAGCGCTGAAAGCTGAAAATTGGTCTGGGAAGGAAGGGGGCGAAAGTGCCTAGTATTGAGGTGGTTAAAGACCTATGTTCCTTTGTATATGCGCTGCATTTTTCCATATGTCTAATCCAGAAATGGTTGAGGAAAAAACTTCTTGTGTAATGTACACAGGGGCTGAAGTGCCGGCAGCAGATGTAGCCCCTAACCCCAATGGCTCTCCCTGTCCAGCTGCCCCTGGTCCCTCAGGAGGGGATGGTGTAGCAGACAGGGGGTCCTCAGAACCTGAACGAGACCCCCTAGTGCCTCCGGTTCTAGGGGTGCTTGAACCTCTTCTACCCATAGTGCAAAGCAACAAGGTGTGAGGTATCAAAAACGAACACTGACTGCTGAGCGATGTAGTCTGGCTAAAAGCCTTGCTACCAAATGCCCAATCCGGTGTTCTTTAGTGAATGCAGCCTAGGGGAATGCCTGTGTCCCACCTTACATGTGACTGTCAGCTCTGTGTCTCTCCAAAGCTCAGAGCACCTGTACAGTGTGCTTTAAATAGCCATGCTTTCAGGCACTGTGGGCGTCTGGGCACGCTGACGCTGTGCTGACGCCCCGCCCCCCCTCCCCCCCCTCGTTTTTGAAAAACGAGCGCTTCCCGCGCGAGCCGACCCTTTCTGACAAGCCTGAAGGGAGGCTGGGGTTGGGGGAATAAGGAGGAGGCCGGCAGTGATGGGCCCTGCATCGCAATGCGGCTTCGGTGGCGGCGGCGGTAGCGGCTGTGACAGTGCAGTTTCACCCGCCTTACAGCCTACCTGAGCCTTTCCCTAGCCTGGGGGGACCATCCCAGCAGAGAAAACCCCCCACCATTTACCTTTGGAGCTGGAGGAAGAGCCTGTGCAGCAGACGCTGAGACAGATCAAGCATGAGAAGGTTTGTGCTCTTGGCCGCCCCCGGTGGTCACAATAGGCACAGCATGCATTCACTTTAAAGGAGAAGAGCCACTAGAATTTAAAATTCTGTGGAATCTCCTCTTACCTTATCCAGGCCGCAGGGTTCAGTTTACACAGACCCAGCCTTCGCCTCTCACGGTGGGCTCCGTTTGTGAAAAACCGTCAGAGACTGGGGCCCCCATCAGTAGGGGGATCCTTCAGTTCTGGGCCTGTAAAGCACCTCGCCAGAAATTAGGAAGTTTAAAGCCATTTTCTGATCCGCGGGTCCAGCTCTCTAAAAAGAGAAGCGTTACAGGTAAAACCTCGTTTCTTCGGACACGAGGCCCGGGTACCATTCAATTCGGCCATGAAAAGACACTTTGAATGGATCCGGTCGCCTGGCTTGCCCCAGTATAGGATCTTAGGATATTCCTTTTGGAGCTTCAGCACAGGACATCTTTGCACGTCCAACACCTAAGACACTGGTGTAAAAACTGAGGTATCCCTGGAAGGGGAGGGGTTATATAGGGGGTTGAACTTCCTGATTAGGGTGTGACCAGTGTCCAATACCTAGTGATACCCTATAACCCATCAGTAATTACTGTGGCTCTGTGTCCCGTGATGTCCGAGAAAAGAAAAAGTTTTTTTTTTGCAAACTATCAAATTGCATACATTTGTTACAAGGATTCTCTACGATCTCTTGGCTTGATCTCCGCGGGCCGCACAGCTTCTACACCTTCTTGTCATGCTCCAACATTTTCATAAATGGGTATAACACATTACTACAAAGAACAAAATTGTTCCTCTCAGTCCAATGCCGTGTTCTGCCTTCTCATTTCATAGACAGCGGCATTTAGTAAAACCAGTAACAAGTGGCTAATATAAGAGCAGGGGAGGAGAAAGATTAGAGTTGGGATAGAACCGTCCATATTCCTGCTAAAGAAAAAACAAAACAAAAAAAAACTTCCTGTAAGGGGATTACATCACTTTCCTCAGACATTAGCGCCACCTTCATCACCTCCCACTAATGCTGAAGATGTAAATGGAACACATTCTGCAAGATGGCATATGATTAAACATTAAATATTGATAATGACCACAATTAACCATGCCTTCCATGTACACTACAGAGTGCAAGGGTATAGCATTTTGTGTCTGCAAGTATTGTACCAATCCACTGGACTGCCTGAACAACTTAATGTATAAATCTGGAAAATGCTGAGAAAGTTAATCTCAGCACAGAAGATCTCTAGTCAAACATCACATTCTTCATACGCAGCCACTATGACCATGATTACGCCAAAGAACCACTTTATTATAGGATGCAAAACATGTGACTACATGTGCATCTCAGAAAAACTGGAAGACCAGGAACGTGCAAGTATTACAGAAGACCCAACCTAAACATGACACAGTGTGAATAGCTATGAATTCCTGCAGTCAGTAAATTACACGGAACCTGTGGAGGACAAGAGCTACCATGGCTTCATTGTTCTATTATAATTTCACAGGCCATTTGCTCTGCTACTTAGCAAGATACTGAATTGTTCAAAACAACAGTCAGTGCAAAAGTCAAACTCCACTCCTGCATGAGGCCTGTGAGCCACTTGGTAGTAGAGCCTAGGATCAGGAGAACAGCCCGGGAACACACCTTATAAAGTTCATCACAGTCGTCTTCTTCAGATTCTAGTTGCCTGGCTGTCATGCTGACCGTCTTCAACATTTTCAGACACTGACCAGGAACTGTATGTAGATACTGTACAGACTTCTGCTTTTATTGATCTACATTTGTGTAGAAGACCAATAGCGCAAACTATTGAAGCTAATGCATCAACATAACAGCCAGGCAACCAAAACGATCAGAAGGTCAGTAAAGTCAGCCCCCACTTGCTTTAGTTATTTTAAAATATACCCAGTTAGGGAAAGGAACAGGCATTTCTGCGCTCCCGCTCACCTCCTGCACAATAGCAGGGAGTGCAATGGGCCTTATGACTTTTGGCCAAGCTATAGCAGCAGAAAGCCACAAATACACAGCAGACAGTGCTGCTTAAATTGTATGTCACAATGGCAGCGGGGAGCACTTTCAACGGCACATGTAAACAAGATGCGTACAGTGAAGCAATCTAACACTTTCGATAGAGAAATTCGGATGGTTGCAGAGATTTAGTCTTCCACAAAAAGGTCCCCATTACTGCATAATTAAGGTAGTCATTTCTACCATGGTCTCTGGGGAAATGGTGCTTCTACGGTGTATGCGCGATAGGTGCTTCAGACTGTGCATCAACGTTGCCCAGAGAAGGCGCAGAGAGAATGGAAATAAGGGGGAAGGGGGGAATAAGAAGGGAACATAACTCTACTCACCACCATTGCACCAACAGAAAGCTCTGCAAACACGCACAACTGGCATCGGAAATTAAAACTATCATGATGGAGTCAGTTACAGAAGCTTCCATTACAAACCACCCCCTATACACTGCACACATTGCACTGATGTTTAAAAAAATAGGTGTGAAACAGCTGTATGCATTTAGGAACAAATGGCTATAGAATATTAGGTTATATTTGCAAGATATACTAGCGGCTCTGAATGGACACTTTACCATTTGGGTTAAAAAAATCGTCCTGAAATGGAATGAAGGAATAAGCCTCTTATTCTGGGATATGCAATAGAATGAGACATGTGAATACAGTACCTGCTGCTCAAAGAAGGTTTTAATGTACTACACACCGATTCTTTTACAAAATACAAGGAAGGAGAAAACCGTACAGGTAAGTGAACATATATGCAGCCAATATGGCTGTAACATATCAGGGCAGAAGGCTTTTTAGGGACTCATGAACACTACAGCTTCTAAACTGGATTTTAGGAGCTTTTGAGGCTTTTTTGCCAAAGCTCCTAAACTCAACTCCATAAAAGCCTATGTGTCCATACACACATAGGCTTTTACAAGAGAGTTTAGAAGCTGCTATGGTTAGGGGAGATTCAACCTCCCTCTCCTGAAAGCTGAAGAATTACACAGGAACGTTTTGACCGCCAGTGGTCAACCTACAGTGCCTTGAAAAAGTATTCATACTCCTTGAAATTTTCCACATTTTGCCATGTTACAACCAAAAACGTAAATCTCAGGATAAATACAGCTGTTATGTGAAGCCCCCAGAGGTTTGTTAGAGAACCTTAGTGAACAAACAGCATCATGAAGGCCAAGGAACACACCAGACAGGTCAGGGATAAAGTTGTGGAGAAGTTTAAAACAGGGTTAGGTTATACAAAAATTTCCCAAGGACTGTTCAATCCATCATCCAAAAATGGAAAGATTATGGCACAAATGCAAACCTACCAAGACATGGCCGTCCACCTAAACTGACAGGTCAGGCAAAGGGGAGCATTAATCAGAGAAGCAGCCAAGAGTTTCATGGTAACTCTGGAGGAGCTGCAGAGATCCATAGCTCAGGTGGGAGAATCTGTCCACAGGACAACTATTAGTCGTGCACTCCACAAATCTGGTCTTTATGGAAGAGTGGCAAGAAGAAAGTCATTGTTGAAAAGAAGGCCAGAAGAAGTCCTGTTTGCAGTTTGCGAGAAACCATGTGAGGGACACAGCAAACGTGGAAGAAGGTGCTCTGGTCAGATGGGACCAAGCATTTTGCTTTTAGGCCAAAAAGTTAAATTTATGTGTGGTGGAAAACAAACACTGCACATCACCCTGAACACACCATCCCCACCGTGAAACATGGTGGTGGTAGCATCATGTCGTGAGGATGCTTTTCCTCAGCAGGGACAGGGAAGCTGGTCAGAGTTGATTGGAAAATGGATGGAGCCAAACACAGGGCAATCTTAGAAGAAAGCCTGTTATAGTCTTCACAAGACCTGAGACTGGGGCAGAGGTTCACCTTCCAGCAGGACAACGACCCTAAACATATAGCCAGAGCTACAATGGAATGGTTTAGATCAACGCATATTCATGTGTTAGAATGGCCCAGTCAAAGTCCAGACCAAAATGCAATTGAGAATCTCTGTTTTTAGACTTGAAAATTGCTGCTCACAGACGCTCTCCATCCAATCTGACAGAGGTTGAGTTATTTTGCAAAGAAGAATGGGCAAAAATTTCACTCTAGATGTGCAAAGCTGATAGAGACATCCCCAAAAAGACTTGCAGCTGTAATTGCAGGAAAGGTGGTTCTACAAAGTATTGACTCAGGGGGGGCTGAATACAAATGCACGCCACACTTTTCACATATTTGTACGAAATTTTGAAAACCATTTATCATTTTTTCTTCCACTTCACAATTATGTGCCACTTTGTGTTGGTCTATCAGATTAATTCCCAATAAAAATACATTGACATTTTTTGGTTGTAACATGACAAAATGTGGAAATTTTCCACAGGGTATAAATACTTTTTCAAAGCACTGTAGTCTATGTGTACATGAGCTCTTATTCCCTCAGTCCATTCTCACCTTGACCTATAAGAGAAACACCTACTTTTGAAAATGCTACTTGCCTGACCATTTCTAGCTTTTCTGCTTTCTCAATCACAGACCTGGAACAAGCACACCGCATGCATACCTGACTTGGGGAAGTCCTGAACATCATCGGAGGGCCAGTTCTGATCATCTACAGATGCCAGTTTCAACTGCTCCAGGGAATGGGTGGTTTCATCTTTTTCCAAATCATCACTTAGGTCCACAAGGGCATCGGAGTTCATCATGTCTAGGAAAAAAAAAAAAAAAAAAAGGAAAAAAAGTTACTTGGGAAGCTGCAGCACATCTGAATAAGCTAGAGCAGCCAATACAAATATATAATAAGGCAGTGTCGGCTCAAGTAATTCTGATCACAACTGCTCGAAATTTAAGTTACCAATTTTTAGGCTGATTTGGTGCAGTATGACTGCACCATGTTGTGAAATGACTTAGGACTGTGAATGCTGTACTTGGATCTCCAACATGAGTGCCAAGGTGCCTGACTACTATGATATTTATCCTTGCTCTGATTCTTTACCTCTGCTTTAAGTGTTGTATTTGCATAATTGCACGCATTTAATCTCCTGATAAAAAGGTTCTATCCTACATGACATACATGAAGAATTATCAGGCAATCTGTGCCACAATCCCAAAGAAGTACTAGAACACTAGATAGAATGTAGAGATCATCTTATATGATCTAAGAGGGGATTGAAGGGATATTTAGCTTAACCACATCCATTTTATAACTTAAGTTTCCATTTTGTTTTTTTCCCTGTACTCCATTTCACATATTACTAGGAGTACAATGTAATCTAGTTTCGTTTCTCCCATCCCTGTTATGTTTTGTGTTTCTTTTCCTGTAAAGCACGCGATATCTTAAAAATAATTAGTGTCACTTTTGTCATAAATTGTTTCTGTATTTTATTGGATAATTTGTATGACGCGGTCAAGGGGCGGTAGTTTCTGAAAGCCCCCTTTAAATATTCACACCAAAAGAATAAAGATTAGATTTGCTTGGCTTTGCAGTTTTTTATCATTGTCTCAATGGGCTAATCTCACAGGCCTGTGGGGATTGTAAGGTACATCTTATGCAGACTTATCGAGGGTCTAAAAATATCCCTAGACAATCTACATTTGCCAACACATGTGAACAGTGCAGTGTACCCGCAGGTTTGATGTGGGTTAGCTGCGCTTTCCCATAGAGTTCCATTATGTCCTGTGGTTTTGGTGCGCCTTCTGAAAGCGCACCAAAGATGCAACACGCAGGAGTTTTGGTGCGCTTTCAGAAAGTGCACCAAAACCAAAACCATAATAATAGAACTCTCTGGGAAAGTGTAACTAAGCTGCACCAAACCCGCGGGTACACTGCGATTCTTCCACTGTGCAATCAAACTGCACCTCACCATTATTAAAAGCAGGCTACACCCCCCTTGCCCCATGAGACACATTCCTCCCTTACCACACACACACACACACAAATGTAAATCTTGACCATTTATTTTGCACAGTTTTCTTTTTTCAAATATCTTCCCGCAGGACATTGAACACGCAGGGGTCATCTTGCTCCTACCGTCTTGTCCAGAAGTAGAAGGTTCTCAATACTGCAGAAAGCATCAATTACCTTAGAGCCCTTGCACACTGGGGCGGTTTGCAGGCGCTATTGCGCTAATAATAGCGCCTGCAAACCGCCCCGAAAGTGCCACTCCTTGCATTCCAGTGTGAAAGCCCCGAGGGCTTGCACACTGTAGCGATGCACTGGCAGGACGGTAAAAAAAGTCCTGCCAGCAGCATCTTCGGAGCGGTGAAGGAGCGGTGTGTATACCGCTCCTGCCCATTGAAATCAATGGGACGGCGCGGCTATACCGCCGGCAATGCGCCTCTGCAGAGGCGCTTTGCAGTGGTATTTAACCCCTTCTCGGCCGCTAGCGGGGGGTAAAACCGCCCCGCTAGCGGCCGCATACCGGCGGTAAAACGCCGCTAATAATAGCGGTGTTTTACCGCCGACGCCGCCCCAGTGTGCAAGGGCTCTTATTAAAGAAGAATTTCTGAATAAACCTAACTAATCTTAAAAATGCTCCCTCCCTCCTCCTAATACCTATTCTGACTAACCTGTGTAAAAAATTAAACAACAAATAAATTAAAAAAAACACACACACACACACACACACGAAAAAAGGTGCAGTGCTCCAGCTACACAATACAAATGGAAAATTTTATATCATTATGTGCAAAATTCAAAACATTCATAAAAGGGATTACAAACACTGCATATCCCAATTACACAACATATACAAAATGAGATAAAATGTGCAACAATTTAAAAACAATGTTCAAAAATCTGTGCATATAAAGACAATTCAAACAAACAATGCAAAAAAATAAAAGGTGTCCATAAAGCAATATGTGACTCAATTACAGACCATATAAAAACTCCTCTGAGCAAACTATTCACTGGTGCAAAAAAACAATCCACCTCTTGTGCTTTTATTATCAGTGCCACTAAACACTCTCCCCTTGTGAAAAGAACTCACCAGAATTTCAGACCCCTTAAAATAATAAGGTCTTAACCTGCTTTTTTTCCCTTTACCTCCAAATTACTTTTTTCTTTTCCTCTCCACCTTCCCAGGCTATGCAGCTTCTTTTTACTGACCCATTTTCAGTCCATTTGTCACGTGATCTCCCCTGTGTCAACCAGTGTGGGCTGCTGAGGAGAGGAGAGAGCACTCGACAACAGCTGGCAATGCCTGAGAACGATGACATTACCAATGGGCTTCCTATGGCTCATCTATTGTCAGCCCTTCTCGCCCCTGCAGCTGCCACTGGCTGACACAGGGGAGCTGGATCACACCACTGGACCAGAGTAGCCTAAAAACAGGGAAGTATATACATCTTTCTTGCACAGGTTATGCCTAGTACACATGGGCCGAATTTCAGGAGACATTGGCCGGTTCACTAAAAACCGGACAACATTCGGCCTGTGTGTAAAGCCAACCGGTCCGACGGAAGCCGTCCGTTTGGCTGGCTTCTGTCAAATGAGCATAATGGAAAACCAGCAGCTGAGCAGCTCACGATCAGTGCACTCAGCCAATGGCTGGTAGCGCTGCCTGGAGTGTTTTGGCTGAGGGGCCATCCTCCTGTCAGAACACAACAGCTCAACAGGGGAGATCGCTGTACTAACAATCATACTGTTGGTACAGCGGATCCAACAGACGCTGTCGTTTTTTTTTTCGTTCAACCTGCTGGGTTGAACAAAAAAAAAAAGAAACAATTAGTGTGTACCAGGCTTTAGTCAGCATAGGTGTTAGAATGGTGGAGGAAGCAATTTTAAGATTGGTTTGGTTTTGCCTGCAAGTCCTGTTTTCTGCATCATGACATTGTGAACTTAGGGCGGCATGCTGATGCACCCCCACGGGCACCCTGGGCCCACTGGAAACAGGTTAAAAGGACAGCATCATTCAATCCAAAAGAGAAACAGCAGCTCTATATGGAGGAGGACACAGAGCTCAAACGCTGGAATGTGGAGCTGGTGAGTTTCATTGGACTTGGGCTTTAAGCTCCTATTTATTTTTATAATAAATACAATTTTGGAGGAGATCAGTTTGAGGGTTTGCTCAAATCATAACATATGCAGTAATGCAAGCTGCCATGCCTCTTGAAAGAAAATAATTTCATTGTGTTGAATGGAACTGACAAACCAGTGCCCCAAAGATACAGCATTCTGGAGTGTTTCACGAAGTGTCACTTGGCAGAGCACATGTGAGAACACACTCCATTTGAATGTACAGCGTCCTATGTTACCACACATCTTGCCTATATTGCAGAAAAAGTGATAAGCTTGGGAGGGTATCGATCACCAAACACCAAATTTCAGAACCCTTTGATGGAGGCAGACATGACACCAATTCACATGCTGCATATCTTACTAGTTCTGGAGCAATAACTTCATATGCCGTAAAGCTACACAGGAGTTGCTTCCATTGCTCCAAGGCCATTATAAAGCCTGTCAAAGAAATACTGCTTCCTTCAGAAGTTTATGGGACAAGCATTATCTGCCTTTGAAGAACATAAAACCCAACCACACAAATGAATGCAGTTTCAAAAAAGTGGTTTTAAAATCGACATCTTTCATTAAAATGATACCTGGTAACCTTGCCATGAAGGTCCTCGTTCAGGTACTCCCTATTATGGGGAGACAACGCTCTGTCATGGTCTCCCAGTTGTTCTACTACATTCTCAGTCTGTCACATGCTCCCTGGTGAAGGCGACATTAAGCCATTCTGACCCACATAGTGCTGACATAGTCCAATATTGTCACTATAAGGGAGGATGGCCCAGGGCTGGGATGAGTTTGCATAGACAGAAAGTGGCCGAAAAGGCTGGAGTTAAAAATAAAATTTAAAAAACAGGAAAATGGCATTGGTTTATGATTCATAGTGCTTTTGCAATTTAAAGCACTTGACAGCGAAAGCGTCTGTTGGAGCCTCTGTACCAACAGTATGATTGTTAGTACAGTGATCTCCCCTGTTGAGCTATTGTGTTCTGACAGGAGGATGGCCCCTCAGCCAAAACACTCCAGGCAGCGCTCCCAGCCATTGGCTGAGAGCACTGATCGTGAGCTGCTCAGCTGCTGGTTTTCCAGCATGCTCATCTGACAGAAGACAGCCAAACGGCCGGCTTCTGTTGGAAAATTACTAATGAAAGCAAAAAACAAAATTCTCTAAAGTAAAAAAAAAAAAAAAAAAAAAAAAAAAAAAAACACGCCAAGGCATCTCAGGGGGAAATGAAAAACAAATTTTGCAAGATCCAGGAATACTTTATGACATCATGGGTTCAGACAATAAATAAAAAGATCACTTTCTCTCATTATGACAGAGGATACAGTCCAGGGCCTGCAATCTGACATCCATCTAGTTAGGACATACACGCTATAGTGCAAGTACAGAGACACCTTTGAAAACACTGGCACATGGCCCAGGGCTTGCGTGTACAGAGGAGGCAAATTAGTCAAACCTCAGCTGATAATGCAAGCCTTGAAGCACCTTCATTTATGATTGTCCAAGGACTTTTACCTTTCACAGTCACTAGCTATCTGAGGCTGTTATACATTTAAACAGAAGAGCTGGAAACAGCACAGTTTCCATAGAGACTGGAACTAGACATGAGAAAAAAAAAATAGAAACTTCCTGCTGTTTTCTCATAGACAAGAGCTATAAAAACACATATGAGATGGATGATTCAAGTCTTAGGAGATTGATATAATCTTAGGGGATCAATCTAATTGTAGGAGTTGGATTCTAGTCATAGAAGATGAATCTAATTGTTGGAGATGAATAATACTCATAGAAGATGGATTCTAGTAGTAGGAGATGGATACTATTTGTAGAAGATGGATTCTAGTAGTAGGAGATGGATACTATTTGTAGAAGATGGATTCTAGTAGTAGGAGATGGATCTAATTATTGGAGATGAATAATACTTCTAGAAGATGGATTCTAGTGGTAGGAGATGGATTCTAGTGATAGAAGATGGATTCTAGTGATAGAAGATGGATTCTAGTGATACTATTTGTAGAAGGTGGATCTAATTGTTGGAGATGGATCTAATTATTGGAGATGAATAATACTTCTAGAAGATGGATTCTAGTGGTAGGAGATGAATACTACTCGTAGAAGATGGATTCTAGTGATAGAAGATGGATTCTAGTGATACTATTTGTAGAAGATGGATACTATTTGTAGAAGATGGATCTAATTGTTGGAGATGAATAATACTTGTAGAAGATGGATTCTAGTAGTAGGAGATGGATACTATTTGTAGGAGATGGATTCTAGTGGTAGGAGATGGATTCTAGTGGTAGGAGATGGATTCTATTTGTAGAAGATGGATTCTAGTGGTAGGAGATGGATTCTATTTGTAGGAGATGGATTCTAGTAGTAGGAGATGGATTCTATTTGTAGAAGATGGATTCTAGTAGTAGGAGATGGATTCCATTTGTAGAAGATGGATTCTAGTAGTAGGAGATGGATTCTAGTAGTAGGAGATGGATCTAATTATTGGAGATGAATAATACTTCTAGAAGATGGATTCTAGCGGTAGGAGATGGATTCTAGTGGTAGGAGATGAATACTACTCGTAGAAGATGGATTCTAGTGATAGAAGATGGATACTATTTGTAGAAGATGGATTCTAGTGGTAGAAGATGGATACTATTTGTAGAAGATGGATACTATTTGTAGAAGATGGATCTAATTGTTGGAGATGAATAATACTTGTAGAAGATGGATTCTAGCGGTAGGAGATGGATTCTAGTGGTAGGAGGCCACCTTAAATAGGACCGGTCAATGCCCCAGTGCAGTCTTTTTTGCTGTGAAGTTAATGGTGTGTTGTGGGTGGTATAATTCTAAAAGGGAAAAGTCTCCACCCACAAAATTCTCCTACTACACCATCCAGAGACAAGAAACTAGTCTAGAATCATGAGACATAGTCCCTGATGCAAATGGAAGAAATGATGAGGCACTTCTGCAGAGACCCTCTTCCAGTCAGTCATTCAAGTATAGATGAGAAACTGCCAGTTACTTGAGGACGTCACTGGTATTATTATTATACTCGATTTCTCATGAGCATTGCTGTTAAATGAAATTATTATTAAGTGATGGATGTGGGTCTAGGCAGATATAAAAAGAGAGATAAGAAAGCAGTAATCCCAGGGCTAAAAAAACCAAAAAACAATATATGGTGCTGCGCTCCAAATTTAAAGTGCTACAGTATTAAATATAAAGTGCTATATGTACTAGATCATATTCATGCGGAAATAATCATTAAATACATACATAAAACGACAATGCATAATGAATCTACTATGCTAAATAATAAATGAGTGATAAGTATTCCATGTGAAATAGATAACAAATTCCTTCAATATAGTGCGTGCACCAAAGACAATATAAATCTAAACGTAATGAAGTGCAAGTGCCAAAAAAAGTTCACAGTGAATAGTATCTTCAAAGAAGGTGCTGGATTTCAACTAGCATAACGATGTGACTTGGGTGATCCTTTTCTTCAGTGCAATGGCTCCTATATATATACACATACATATACCCTTTTGTACCACCACCCCCTCCCTTTAGAATGTAAGCTCTACAAGCAGGGCCCTCCTGTCCCTTCTGTATTGTACTGTAATTGTGCTGTCCCCCCTCTACATTGTAAAGTGCTGTGTAAACTGTCGGCGCTATATAAATCGTGAATAATAATAATAAGCAAGCTTGCAGCCGAACGTCACTTCCGGTGCCCATCTATTCCAACGCGTATCGTCAGGCACATGTCCGAAGTGACGATCGGCTGTAAACTGTAAAAAATATATATATTCACCAGGCTCCATACAGATCGTAACTGATAAGGTAATACTTAGGGAGATCGTTTTCAGAACCCTAGAATGTGGATCACCCCTGGCTAAGAAAAGGATCACCCAAGTCACATCACCACTTATGCTAGTTGAAATCCAGCGCTCTAAACACCAGCACCTTCTTTGAAGATACTATTCACTGTGAACTTTTTTTGGCACTTCATTATGTTTAGATATATATTGTCTTTGGTGCACGCACTATATTGATGGAATTTTTTTTATCTATTTCACATGGAATACTTATCACTCATTTATTATTTAGCATAGTAGATTCATTATGCATTGTCTTTTTATGTATGTATTTAATGATTATTTCCGCATGAATATGATAGAGTACATATAGCACTTTATATTTAATGCTGTAGCACTTTAATTTTGGAGCGCAGCACCATACATTGATTTTTTTTTTAAATATTTTTGTTGGGTGGTGTTTGACCCGGTCGGTGCTTGCTGCAACCAAACACCTTATTTCATTTAGTTCAGGTAGCACCGGAATCCCTATTGTATCAATCCCAGGGCTAAACCAGAGGCGACTTCCATTGAAATCAATGGGTACAATGAGCCTAGAAGTCGGACTGAAGTAGTACAGGAACCTTTTCCGACGTCGGAGCGACTTCAGTAGTGTACATTAAGACGGCTCTCATTCACTAACATTGATTTTCTCATGTCGGGCGACTTGAAGTCGGATCCCAAGTCGCCTCTGTGTGAACCGGCTCCTAAAGCAGAACACCAGTCAAAATTTTGGAAACAATGGGTTAGAACTTCGAACCCATGCCATGTCTAAGAAGATTTCCCTTTGTGTCCCAATGACAAAACAGAAAGTGAGGGAGAATGTAACAAACAGTATATAACAATAGAAACTTAACAGAGGTGCCAACTCTCCCTATTGTACCAAAAATGATGTAGTTCAGCAAATAGAAACTAAAAAAATTGGGTTAGAACCATAGACTGAATTATGGTTCCTTCTTCTGCCAGCTAATACAATTTATGAATGCTTCTGGGGTGTAAAGTAACGTCCAAATGTCACTCGGATCCCTGAACAAAGCCTGGTAAAAAGGAAAGGATTTTAGAACTGATATTTCAGATTCATACCACAGATACCTTGAGAAAGGTTGACACCTAAGAAACCAAAGTAAATGATATTATTATGCAGCCTTCATGACACATACCTGCAGGCTTTCAGTTCAGGAATATAATCAGTGCACCCTTCACAGAGATGACACACAGATAGCAGTGTAGATCTTCGCTGCTGCAGCATGCCTCTTAGGTTCTGCACACTGCACTGGCGGATAACAGGAAAACAGCTTGATAATACTGGCTTAGTTAACACAAATGACAAGCTAAGCTGCTCCTAGTACATCACTCCAAACAGCAGCCCTACAATTGCTGGGCACATATAACTGGATTGTAATAGGCCTGCAACTGGTAGACCCATTGTGGGAGTGTAGAAGTAGGAGGTTATACTGGACACTTGTGGGTTCTGGAATCTGCAGCCCTCTCTAGTCACTGAACCCTATAACTCAGTGGTTCTCAACTCCAGTCCTCGGGACCCACCAACAGGCCAGATTTTAAGTATTACCTTGGGGAGTTGCAGACTAGAATACTGCAATCACTGAGCAGCAAGTGATATCACCTGTGATGTATTTCAGCTATCTTGCAAACCTGGCCTGTTGGTGGGTCCTGAGGACTGGAGTTGAGAACCACTGCTATAACTTGACAAGGACGGTGTTGGAATACCAGTCTACCTGTAAAGGTGAACTTCCATCTTACTAGCTGACAGTATCTAGCTGTGCCCATCATTCAAACGTGCGTTTGCCATTTTCCCTGAATGGATAAAGTAACGGGTTCTCCTGTAGAAATCACCCCCATTTATTATACTCGCCTTTTCCTCCAAAGTCGCATGACAATTCGCACTGGTGTGAATGTAGCCTCTTGATAATAAATCTTAAAGAGAAAGCGTAGTAAGGAAAAAGGTTTTCCTGGTGCTGTCATGGCAGCATATGTCACACACTGTCACAAAGAGGCACCAAGGAAGGAACGTTATGGCAGGTACGGAAACAATTTTCCATTACGTTTGCAGACCCAATATATTTGCCTGGACACATAATGGGGGCAAAATATGATGTAAAATGTCACAAGGTGCTCCCCTCTACTAAAGGGCTTGTAAATGCAGAATAGGCATTGGTGGTCAGAAAACGCAAAACGCTACATGCATGGTAGTTCCTATGATCACTTACAGGGATGAATGGAGCATGCCTTCAAGCTAGAAAGCCAGTCTAGTCACTGAAGGGTGGAGAGCTTTGTCAGCAAGCCCTTAGTTATCTGCATGACTAATGCTCTGCAACCTTTCTTTCCCACAAACAAACAATGTGAACTTTTCCAGCAAAATTGTTTGCATCTGTAGGGGAAAATGCCCTAAAGGCCCATTCATAACAGAAACTGCACATTTTTGACTGCATGTTTACATGCATTTGAAGCGCACTTGACGTGCGCTTGAATGTGTTTTGCGCTGTATTAGCACTGCATTTTTCTATACGTTTTTGGGCTTCGCTTTCTTGGCTTAAATGGGCGCAGTGTGGTGACTTTGAAGCGCATTTGTAGCACATTACCTACATTTGTGGTGCAGAAAAATGAAGCATGCTCTACTTCGTTTTTTTTTTTTAACTGCCCTGAACTGCAATTATGTGAACTGTGTCCATAGGGTTACCTTGATTTTGGGCTATGTAGTTGAAATGCAGTCCAAAATGCATCCAACTGCTTTCGGTGTGTACGGGCTCTTACTTCATGGTTTTTCAAAACATTTTTCCCCCCTCTTTTTTTTTCTTAACCTTAAAGTGTTACTAAACCCACAGCAGTAAAATCAGTCTGTCTATGCAGTAAAGCATGCTTGTTATTCTCACTGTGGGACCTAAGGGGTTAATACTCTGCATTGTGTAAAAAGGCTGTTTGATTCTGTATGCACAGATCCTCCTCTTCTTCCACTGACTCCAGAACAGGTTCGGATAAGACAGTTACTGGAGTCAGGCTGCACATGCTCAGTTTGGTGTGTATTGCTAGAGAGGTTTTTTTTTTCCTGGGAGAGTGCATGTGATCAGCACAGGGCCAATCAGCACTGTCCAGACAGAGGGTCCGTGGTTCTGGATCCTGATAGGATAGCTCAGTGCAGTATGAAAACTCCTCTTACAAGCTTTACCAGACACAGATAGAAGTCACAAGAATGCTATATACTGCTGATGAGAAAAGGTATTTAGCAGTTTATATTTACTAAAATAATTGCATTTCCATGTTTTGTGTACTGTGGGAGACCAGATATAGTGAATGCAGGGTCCTGGGTTTAGTAACACTTTAAATAAGGACATGTGCGCGTTCCAGTGTGTTTTTGATGCTTTTCACAGCGTTCCAGTACAGTCCAGAAAAAATGCAGCAAGTTCTACTTTTTTTTCTGGAACTGGAGTGGAGTGAACTATGCCATTGAAAACCATATAACCTACTTTCCCTGCGTTTGATGCAGAAAAAAAAAAACCGCACTGGACTGCATGTGGTGTGAACTGGCCCTAAGTGAGGTATCAAATTAATTTTGTCTGGTTAAATATCAACTGAAACTAGGAGAAAAAAAAAAAGGCATCTATAGGAGTCAGTCAGGCTCTGTGCATGTTGTATTGGCAAAGAACTAGTTGAGAAAGCAGAATTGTTGATTTATAATTGTTTTTCTGTAACTTTGTTGTCCAATCAGCAGATGAGGAGGTGAAACCACTAAATACCCCAACTATTATACAGGAAGTGGTGTCACCCTCCTGCCTGATCTGTCTGACAGAGGTGTATGACTCACAAAATTGGCCAGACAGGATTACAAATCTTTTGGCACATAAGACAGTTCATACACGTGTAATTCAAATGTGTACTTAGTGGTCCGCCTGGGTCCAGCTTAACCACTTAAGGACTGGAAGGAAGGATTTACCCCCTTAATGACAGGCCATTTTTTGCGATATGGCACTGCCTCGCTTTAACTGACAATTGCACGGTCGTGCGACATTGTCCACAAATAGAGCTTTCTTTTGCTGGTATTTGATCACCTCTGCGGTTTTTATTTGTTCCTCTATAAACAAAAAAAAGAGCGACAATTTTGAAAAAAAAGCAATATTTTTTTTCTTTTCTATGATAAATATCCCAAAAAAATAATTTATTCCTCAGTTTAGGTCAATATGTATTCTTCTACATATTTTTGGTAAAGAAAAAAAATAAGTAAATAAAAAATTAGCAATAACGTAAATTGATTGGTTTGTACAAAAGTTATAGCGTCTACAAAATTGGGATAGATTTATGGCATTTTTATTATTTGTTTTTACTAGTAATGGCGGTGATCAGCGATTTTTAGCAGGACTGCAACATTGCAGCACTAGTGGTGATCAATGGGAGGCATTTCTAACTGTGGGGGGAGTGTACTGACTGGAGTAGAGAGAGATCGCTGTTCCTGATCACTAGGCACAGACGATCACTCTGTACTCCCCTGTCCGAACAGGGATTGTTTGTTTACATTGACAGATCCTCGTTCTGGCTCTCTATGAAGCGATCGCGGGTGGCTGGCAGACATCACGCCCGCCGATTACGTGCATCGGCTCCAGCGCCATGCAAGCGCCTACTGTATCTATTTAACCAACGGACGTGCAGCTACAGCGATTCGTGAAATAGAGCCAACCTGCTGCAGTATAATGACGATAAGTGGTTAAAATCAGCATATTAATTACTAGTCACTGATCCCATGAAACTGAGTGTGAACCTGGTAAAGACAACCGGTGAGGCAATCTATTCTTATTACAGTACATAAAACTGCACTATACAATACAGGATAAAGATAGATCTATGCTGGCAATGAAATGGCTTTGCTACATTCAAGATGAAGGAAAAAGGGGAAAACTGAAAGAATGAAACAAATATCTCTAGATGTTGCAGAGGAACAAAAACAGTTACATTCCAAGCATGCCTTAAATAACCATCAAAGTTTGCTTAGGCTCTCAAGCGAACTGTCAAGGCATCAAATGGCTGGTGCCATAAATGATCACATGTGCAGCACCATGACAACTGCAGATCAAGTGGTCCAAGATGGCAGCTTCCTTGGCTGTAAAGGGTAGGAGGGTTTAGTTCCACTTTAAAAAGTTTATATAACCCTCTAACAATGAAATTGTATTATTTGCTTTTTTTTTTTTGGATCTGTTCAATATACCAGTTGACCATTCCAGACATCTTGCAAGCCAATAGCTTTCTGTGCTCTCTATATCTGCTGACTGCTTTCAGGTAGTATTGTTGTCTGTTACTTTTCTTGAGGAGGCCAGCAAGGGCAGCCCCTATACTTCATGACAGTGTTCATTTAAAGGATAAGTTCACCTTTCATAACATGTTACATCCATAATCAGAGTGTAATATGTACTATGTTATGAGAGAACTGCCCCCCTCCACCCCTATGACAGCCAGCAGTGGATCTTTCCCCCGTTAGCTATCAAAAAAAATAAAAACGTCACTCATTCAGAATGTTCTGTGAATGAAAAACTACAAGTCCTGACAGCCTTAGCTTGTAGTTGTCAATGAGCTACCACAGCGATGTTGATCGCTGTGGTAGTTCGATTCTTTCTGTCAGCAAGTGTCTGCTTGTCCGTATGAGGAACGAGCAATCAGATACACTGACAGGCCTGCAGGAGACCTACATGGTGCTGGACTGCGGCGCCTCTGCAGCCAGGCCGCGAAGGCTGCTCCGTCAGCAGTGCGGCGGGCGAGCAGAGATTACATCATCTCTCACTGCTCGCCCCGCATCACTGCTGTTTCTCCCAGGGCCACAAAGGCTACTCTTGCCAGAGGTACAGCCACAGGCAAGCAGAGAGATAATTACATCATCTCTCACTGCTCACCCTCACTCTGGGACAGGACCCATTAAAAGGCGCATGCAGAAGTTTACTCGCTCAGTCACCATAGAGCTTGGGAGAGCCTGCCATAAGCGGTATAACTAAGTCTTTCACTGTGGCACTGGCAGGCGACAGTGGCAAGTGTCAATCTGCATCTGGTGGCAGGTGACAGTGGCAAGCTGCATCTGAAGGCAGGTGAGGTGACGGTGGCAAGTGACATGCTGCATCAGGTGCCAGGCGACGGTGGCAGGTGGCACGCTGCATTTGGTGCCAGGCGAGGGTGGCACGCTGCATCTGGTGCATCTAGTGCCTGGCGACGGTGGCAAGTGGCACGCTGCATCTGGTGCCAGGCGATGAGGGGAAGTGGCACGCTGCATCTGGTGCCAGGCGATGAGGGGCGAAGTGGCACGCTGCATCTGGTGCCAGGCGATGGTGGCGAAGTGGCACGCTGCATCTGGTGCCAGGCGATGGTGGCGAAGTGGCACGCTGCATCTGGTGCCAGGCGATGGTGGCGAAGTGGCACGCTGCATCTGGTGCCAGGCGATGGTGGCGAAGTGGCACGCTGCATCTGGTGCCAGGCGATGGTGGCAAGTGGCACTCTGCATCTGGTGCCAGGCGATGGTGGCAAGTGGCACGCTGCATCTGGTGCCAGGCGATGGTGGCAAGCTGCATCTGGTGCCAGGCGACGGTGGCAAGTGGCACGCTCAGGGCTCCCACTGATTCTGCATTATGGAGAGTTGAACCATTACATTTTATATTACAATGTGATAATAGAAATAATGCACTTCAATAATCCTGACGCCATATCAACCATGGTGTGGTGATGATTAACACCAGCCATTGCCCCAACAAATTGCCCGTGAAAAAATCCCCCAGGCCTTGGCACCATTTTCTTCCACACAGCCGGTCCCCCCCAAAAAGGTTGGGGACCACAGATTTAAAGGGCGAGTCACGTAAACAAGCCACCAGCAGACATTTCCAGCTCTCGCTGGGGACAACAGAACACCTCCCACTATGGTATGAAAAACAGAAGAAAGGGTGATGATCTATAGTCCCAACACCTTTCCTACCCGTGGTGACAATGCTTGCCCTCCATGACTACAGGGTGGGGGTTGTCCACTTAGGACAGAAGTGAGTGGCAAGTCCTGTACTGGTGTGACAAATGCTGTACTAAAATACCATACTGGTTATTTATACCAGCGAAAGTCAGTATGAACAAAGCCTGGAAAGTATATAAAGAGTACGACACAGGTAGCCAGTTGTCTAAGCCTAAGGCGCCATTCATGCATGACACAAACAGGACTGCGGAGTATGGAATAAGTACAAGACCTTCCACTAATAACAGGTTTGCTGATCAATGAACTGTACTCTGTACAATGACCCAGGAAGGAAGCATTATAATTAGCTGCTGATGAAGGAACCATAAAATACAGCAAAGAATGATCCCTACACAGAACATGACAGGGAAGGAAACCACTGAATTGTGTCACATAGACAGATAACCAACTGCTTTTATACCATGCAAAAGAAGAATGACATCTGACTGGGTGACAATAAATATCAAAAAGAAAGATTGGGGCTTTGAATGAAGTACAGCTAAGAGCGTATAAAAAAAAAAAAAATTAAAAAAAAAAAAATCACATGATCATGGATTCCAAAAGCATAATAATATATATATATATATATATATATATATATATATATCACACACATTGAATCACAAAAATAGCATGATGAAATTTAGTAAAGTCTTAATTTATTATTCATGATAGTGACATAATTCATAACCAAACTATGGATAATAGATATATTGGTACATGATAATGTTGAATCATGAGCAACATGATTGTGTTGATAATGACATAATTCATAACCAGTCTATGGGTAATAGAAACATTGGTACATGAACAACAATCATGTTAATAATAACAATAAATTTGTAAACATTAATGATGAAATATCACTTGTTGCGGAGTCTCGAGATCATGTGATTATGTGGTGTAGCATAAGGCTAAGGCTCTACGCGTTTCATGGGGATTCCCACTTATCAGGAGCAGTTGCATGTGCAACGGTCTATAATAGAAGAGTAAGGAGTAAAAGATGACAAAGTGAACAATTGCTGGACATAGAGGAATTAAGAGCGAAAATGCAAGGGTATTGCTAAACGCTCTTACCTACAGGTAAAAGTAAGTATTAGGGTAGTATTATTGAAGGTTGAAGAGGCCACAGGGGCCCCCACGGGAGCTGAGGCCGCATAGACAGGGCCACACCGAGGACCAGGGCCGCAGCATGAGGAACACCAGTGGTAGTGTGGTTTCCTGTTGGTGATTGAATAATGGTGAAGTGTGAATGCCAATTCCAGTAAATGTACTGTAAAATAAAGAAGTGATTGGGTTAGTGTATGAAAACCGCCCTTGGGCAGCGCCTGCCCAAGCCAGGTGAGAGGCCGTGCTAAATAATGCATCACACCAACCCAGTCCGGGTTGGTGGGAATGTGAAAAACACAACACTTGGTGAAAAAACCTCACTACCAAAAAAGTGTAAAAAAGTGTTTACCTTGCATCTCAAAAGGAGATCATGGGGACCAGTATGTGAAGAACTGAAAAATGAAGTGAGATGTGTGCTCCACCTGCATGCAGTCCTGATAGCCACGGTATGCCACCGACGCCACTGTTTAGCCTTTCCTCTGTACAAATCAAGATGTCACCTGGGGCACCTTGTGGCAAAGATGGCAGCGGTGGCATTAATTCAATTACGTAAAAAGAAAAGTTTAAAAACTGCTTAAAAAGTATTAGCTGGAGCTTTTTAAATTAGTCAAGACCATCGAAATTTGCTAATAAATATAACACTGCCCTTTCCACAGTATGACAATGCTGCTGTCCAAGAGTGGCTCTATTGTTTCGCCTCAGTAAGCTAGAAGTGTGTAAGGCGACATCTGCCGCATCGCGTTGTTTTAGCTGTTTTAGTGGCACATTTTTGGAGAGGCGCCATTCATTTGAATGGGCCTCCCTCCGCGCCAAAGAAGCTCATGTACCACATTTTTGCACAGAGCCAGGGACGTTTGGCATTGCGATTTATGCCATTATTTTAGTGCGTTTTGTCGTTAAACACGGCAAAAATCGCTCCGCGTATGTTGGGTGCCATTAAAAAATAATGGCATCGCAAACGCGTCCCATGTTTTGCCACAATTCTGGAATCACAGGCAGAATTGCACAATTCTGCCTGCGATTCCAATACGCTCAGGTGTGAATGGAGCCTTACTGTCCGGAACACCGGGTGAAAATAAAAGGAAAGTCTAAAGAAAAAAAAACAAATGCAGCCACCACATTTAAGGATTAGTAAGCTGCAATATATCACATCAGCTAAAAAAAATTTGGAGCCAGTTTTTTTTAACCATCTCAATACTGGGCACTTTCACCTCCTTCCTGTCCAGGCCAATTTTCAGCTTATTTTTTTTTTTTTTTTTTCACACAAATAGAGCTTTCTTTTGGTGTTTTTTTTTTTTTAATCACCACTGGGGCTTTTTCTTTTGCTAAATAAATGGGAACAAAAAAAAAAAAAAAAAAATTAGGGAAAAACCCTTTTCCTTATTTACATTATAAAATTTTGCAAATACCGTAAGTAAATTTTTCTTCTTCACTGATGGGGACTGATGAGGCGACACCAATTGGGCTGCCCTGATAATCAGTGTAAATGTCCTCTGTCACAGGATAGCTGGTTATTAGCTTTCCTTTCCTCACACTGACAGCGCTGAGGAAAGGAAATGCCAATAACCGGCATTTGTTTACATGTGACACAGCTGATCACATGGTAAAGGGCTGCTGTGATTGGCCCTTAACCTCAATCTGGGAGTGTCTGAAGGACACAGCGATCAGAGTGCACTAATAGACACCCTCTCAGATTTGGACAATTGCACTGTAGCAGTCTTTTGGCTATAGCGCGGTTGGCAAGTGGGAGGCAGATGCAGACAGCTGACAAAAGCCCAGGTGACAGGATGCAATTTCTAGTCGCCATGGCAACCCGGGATTTGTTGAGCTCTGTTACATTTTTGTCTAAAGTCACTTAAACCACTTCAGCCCCGGAAGGTTTTACCCCCTTCCTGACCAGAGCACTTTTTACAATTTGGCACTGCGTCGCTTTAACTGGTAATTGCGCGGTCATGCAATACCGTACCCAAACGAAATTTGCATCCTTTTTTTCCCACAAATAAAGCTTTCTTTTGGTGCCAATTGATCACCTCTGCGGTTTTTATTTTTTGCGTTATACACAAAAAAAAAAAAGAGCGTCAATTTTGAAAAAAACAAAACAATATTTTTAACTTTTTGCTATAATAAATATCCCCAAAAATGTTTTTAAAAAACAAAATGTCTTCATCAGTTTAGGCCAATATATATTCTTCTACATATTTTTGCTAAAAAACAAAAAAAACAAAACAAAAAAACGCAATAACCGTATATTGATTGGTTTGTGCAAAAGTTAGAGCGTCTACAAACTATGGGAAAGATTTATGGCATTATTATATTACTAGTAATGGCGGTAATCTGAGATTTTTAGCGGTATTGCGACTGACAGATCGGACACTTTTGACCCATTTTTGGGACCATTTATACAGCGATCACTGCTATAAAAATGCACTGATTACTGTGTAAATGATACTGGTAGGGAAGGGGTTAACACTAGGGGGCGATCAAGGGGTTGTGTGTTCTAACAGTATGGGGATAGGACTGAGTAGGAGGGGAGACATTTTGCTGTTCCTACTTACTAGGAACAAGCGACATGTCTCCTCTCCTCTTACAGCACAGGGATTTGTGTGTTTACACACACACACACACACACACACACACACACACACACACACACACACACACACACACACACACACACACACACACACAAATCCCCATGCAGGCGCTCGTGCATGTGACCGCCGGCCACGCGCTTCGGTCACACCGATCAGGACATTGAAAGTCACGCTATTTTACTTAAGTAGCACGATTTCAAAGTAGCATTTCAGTTCTACTTCAGGTGCGACTTGGAAGACATCTGTGCATTAAGTCGCACAGATGTCTTCCAAAAAGTAGTGCAGGAACTACTTTCAAAAATCGTCGCGACTCCGATGGAGTTAGAGTTGCACCGATTTGAAAGCGGACAATAGGGTGCGACTTGTCATGCAATTTGAAATGGTCAAATCGCATGAAAAAACGCGGCAGTGTGACGGGGGGGCGAACAGCTATGGAACAAGAAAAATCTGGATGGATGCGCACCAACGATCCACTGTTATTAGACAATTAAGTGCAACATGAAAGGTGGTACAGATACAGTGGAGGACTGACAGGTAAACGCATTTTACGTTTAGAACACTGGGGTAATGAATAAGCACTTTTTTTTTAGCACAAAACGTGTTTACCCGTCAGTCCTCTACTGTACCTGTACCATCTGTCATGTTTGTCTTAAAGGGGTTGTAAAGGTTCACTTTAAAAAAAACAAAAAACAAAATAATGTAATAATAACCTGCTCTGTGCAAGGGTTTTGCACACAGCAGCCCCGATCACCCTCTTCTGGGGTGCTCTGTCAGCGCTCCTGCCCCCCTTTATCGGGTGCCCCCATAGAGAGCCGCTTCCATGGAGGCACCATGGAATAGCCGATATCAATCTATCCAATGGAGGACAGAAGGAGGAGGACAGAAGGAGAGAAGGAGGAGGAGGGAGGGAGGACAGAAGGAGAGAAGGAGGAGGAGGGAGGGAGGACAGAAGGAGAGAAGGAGGAGGAGGGAGGGAGGACAGAAGGAGAGAAGGAGGAGAAAGAGGAGTGAAGAAGAAGAAGAAGAAGAAGAAGAAAGAGGAGAAAGAGGAGTGAAGAAGAAGAAGAAGAAGAAGAAGAAAGAGGAGAAAGAGGAGTGAAGAAGAAGAAGAAGAAGAAGAAGAAGAAGAAGAAGAAAGAGGAGAAGAGAAAGAGGAGAAGAGAAAGAGGAGAAGAGAAAGAGGAGAAGAGAAAGAGGAGAAGAGAAAGAGGAGAAGAGAAAGAGGAGAAGAGAAAGAGGAGAAGAGAAAGAGGAGAAGAGAAAGAGGAGAAGAGAAAGAGGAGAAGAGAAAGAGGAGAAGAGAAAGAGGAGAAAGAGGAGAAAGAGGAGAAAGAGGAGAAGAGAAAGAGGAGAAGAGAAAGAGGAGAAAGAGGAGAAAGAGGAGAAAGAGGAGAAAGAGGAGAAGAGAAAGAGGAGAAGAGAAAGAGGAGAAAGAGGAGAAAGAGGAGAAGAGAAAGAGGAGAAAGAGGAGAAAGAGGAGAAGAGAAAGAGGAGAAGAGAAAGAGGAGAAGAGAAAGAGGAGAAGAGAAAGAGGAGAAGAGAAAGAGGAGAAGAGAAAGAGGAGAAGAGAAAGAGGAGAAAGAGGAGAAAGAGGAGAAGAGAAAGAGGAGAAGAGAAAGAGGAGAAGAGAAAGAGGAGAAGAGAAAGAGGAGAAAGAGGAGAAAGAGGAGAAGAGAAAGAGGAGAAGAGAAAGAGGAGAAGAGAAAGAGGAGAAGAGAAAGAGGAGAAGAGAAAGAGGAGAAGAGAAAGAGGAGAAGAGAAAGAGGAGAAAGAGGAGAAAGAGGAGAAAGAGGAGAAGAGAAAGAGGAGAAGAGAAAGAGGAGAAGAGAAAGAGGAGAAGAGAAAGAGGAGAAGAGAAAGAGGAGAAGAGAAAGAGGAGAAGAGAAAGAGGAGAAGAGAAAGAGGAGAAGAGAAAGAGGAGAAGAGAAAGAGGAGAAGAGAAAGAGGAGAAGAGAAAGAGGAGAAGAGAAAGAGGAAGAAAGAGGAAGAAAGAAGAAGAAAGAGGAGTCGGACAGAAGAAGAAGAAGGAGGAGAAAGAGGAGTCGGACAGAAGAAGAAGAAGGAGGAGAAAGAGGAGTCGGACAGAAGAAGAAGAAGGAGGAGAAAGAGGAGTCGGACAGAAGAAGAAGGAGGAGAAAGAGGAGTCGGACAGAAGAAGAAGAAGGAGGAGAAAGAGGAGTCGGACAGAAGAAGAAGAAGAAGAAGAAGAAGAAGAAGAAGAAGAAGAAGAAGAAGAAGGAGAAAGAGGAGTCGGACAGAAGAAGAAGAAGAAGGAGTCGGACAGAAGAAGAAGAAGAAGGAGTCGGACAGAAGAAGAAGAAGAAGAAGGAGTCGGACAGAAGAAGAAGAAGAAGGAGTCGGACAGAAGAAGAAGAAGAAGGAGTCGGACAGAAGAAGAAGAAGAAGGAGTCGGACAGAAGAAGAAGAAGAAGGAGTCGGACAGAAGAAGAAGAAGAAGAAGGAGTCGGACAGAAGAAGAAGAAGAAGAAGAAGAAGGAGTCGGACAGAAGAAGAAGAAGAAGAAGAAGGAGTCGGACAGAAGAAGAAGAAGAAGAAGGAGTCGGACAGAAGAAGAAGAAGAAGGAGTCGGACAGAAGAAGAAGAAGAAGGAGTCGGACAGAAGAAGAAGAAGGAGGAGTCGGACAGAAGAAGAAGGAGGAGTCGGACAGAAGAAGAAGGAGGAGTCGGACAGAAGAAGAAGGAGGAGTCGGACAGAAGAAGAAGGAGGAGTCGGACAGAAGAAGAAGGAGGAGTCGGACAGAAGAAGAAGGAGGAGTCGGACAGAAGAAGAAGGAGGAGTCGGACAGAAGAAGAAGGAGGAGTCGGACAGAAGAAGAAGGAGGAGTCGGACAGAAGAAGAAGGAGGAGTCGGACAGAAGAAGAAGGAGGAGTCGGACAGAAGAAGAAGGAGGAGTCGGACAGAAGAAGAAGGAGGAGGAGGAGGACAGAAGAAGGAGGAGGAGGAGGAGGACAGAAGAAGGAGGAGGAGGAGGAGGACAGAAGGAGGAGGAGGAGGACAGAAGAAGGAGGAGGAGGAGGAGGACAGAAGAAGGAGGAGGAGGAGGACAGAAGAAGGAGGAGGAGGAGGAGGACAGAAGAAGGAGGAGGAGGAGGAGGAGGAGGACAGAAGAAGGAGGAGGAGGAGGACAGAAGAAGGAGGAGGAGGACAGAAGAAGGAGGAGGAGGAGGAGGACAGAAGAAGGAAGAGGACGACAGGAGGGGAGGACGAGGACGAGGAGGATGAGGAGGACGAGGAAGGCTATGTTAACCCTAAAAAAAAAAAATAAATAAAAAGGATCCTGTTCCCTTAACCTCCCTGGCGGTTTTCCCAAGTGTGGCTCGGGGTTAAATTTCAGTACCATTAGCGGTAACCCAGAGCCACACTCGGGATTGCATTGCAGGATCCTGGTGCAGTGTACTTACCTTGTCCCCAGGATCCTGCAATGTCCCCCTGCTGTGTCCACGGGCTTTGACCTCCGCCCGATGCCTCTGTGTGCCAGGCTCCATTCCCTGCGAGCGTCGCGATTCACGGGGCGGAGCCCAGCGGCAAATTAAAAAAATTGAAAATTCATAACACATACAGTACACTGTAAACTTACAGATTACATTACTGTATGAAATCATTTCACATCGCTTTTGTCCCTAGTGGTTTGTCCAATGCCTTGCATGCAGTTTTATATTATATATACTGTTCTTTCTTCCTGGAAACTGGAGATTGTCCATAGCAACCAAAAAGTGTCCCTTTACGTCAAAAGTGGTTTTAGACCAGCTAGAAAACAGCGATAGTAAATTAGAACACTTGCAGAATTGAGCGATAGTGAATCGTGGGGAAATTCATTTTATTATTATTATATTATTTTTTTATAATTATTTGTAGTTATTTTATAATTTATGATTTTGTGTTTCAAAATTTATCATACCCGGGACGTCTACTAGACTCTTGTTTGGACAGATTTAAGTGTGCTATTGCTAAGAATACAGGCCTACAATATAAAAAATGACAAATTTTTATGCAAAACAATTGTACCGCTTTGAGACGCAAAAATCTGACATAATCATACCGCCAGGGAGGCTACAGCATGTTATATAGCAGCACAGTGCTTGTGCTGTGTAATTTGGCCCCCTGTATCATCTAAAAAACCTGGCTGATTCTGCCTGACTATGCCCTCCCCTCTGTAAACTGACCACTGAGCCCTGACACCGTGGTCAGTTTACGTGCCTCCTTCATCCGCAGCCCTGCTCTGTCCTTCCCCTGTGCTCTCTCCTCCCTCCCTGCTCATGTCAGTGCCTGCCTACTCCCCTCCTAAAGCTCAAATAACTTTTCTTGTCCTATATAATCCTCACTGTGTCCTAATAACAGGAGCTCGGCCCTGCCCACTGCATCTGTCAGCCGGGCAGAGGAGAGAGTCGGCCGGTCACGTGATTGCGGGGAGACGCTCTAAAATACGGTAAAGGAGGCATTTATAAAAAATAAAAAAAAACTGAGACAGGATAACAGCTCCTATTATTACGAAACAAGGAGGATTATATGGAGTAGTGAAAGTGGGTTAACAGACACGGTAATGCTTTTAATGCATTAAGGTGAAAAACCTTGAGACTGTACAATCCCTTTAATTGTTGAATAAAAGTGGATCATTGGTGTGCAGCCATTCGTATTTTTCTTGTTCCATATCATACATGGCTGGCACCCAACTGGAGGAGGTGTATAGGGATGAACCAGAGGTGAACTCACCTGGAGTAGTGATATAGTGCATTACACAAAGGAACAGAGCTGAGGCTGTCAATCACAGGTTCTGTGCTGGTGGTCCCCCCCACCCCTCACCTTTTATCAATTGGCGTCAGGAAAACTTGTCAAAAGTGATTCATGCAGATAGCAGAGGAACAAAGCAGCAGACAGAAATGACACTTAGTGCTCTGGATTGACACAAGTGAACACCTAGAGGCATATGCTTTGTTCATATTTCATGTCTGAGGTTTACAATCACTTTAACGCTTGTCAAATGCGCTGTAAGCACTACAGGCGTATTTACATTGCATTACCATATACTTGAATAGAAGCATTTGACAAAGCTTCAACTCCTCCCAGACTTGACATGTAGCTTCATTTTTGCCACACAGTGACACGAAGTGACGCAAACGCTACAGGTTTTTTAAATGTTAACAGCTCTGTTTCTAATGCCAGTGTGAAGAAGTCTTTCCCTTTTTTTTTTATTTCCTTATCACGTTAAACAGGGGCGTTTCTTAATGCTGCATTTCCCTCCTATTTGAATGTACAAAAAAACAAATACAATATTTTGAAGGATGAATAAAACATTTAGTGTAATACAAATTATACATTTCTTTAGATCTCTACACCAAACCGAAGAAGGAGGACATTTGAGCAGTAATGAAGAAATGAGGAATTTGTTACCAAAAAGAGGGTCAGTCCCTCCAAAGGAGGGCGGAGAGCACTGACAGGGGGGGCGAGGTGGACACATCGGGTAAACAAGGAATGAATGGGACTCAGCTATGACAGAATCACATGGAGCCGAGAAAAGGCAGCAGACTGAAGGGCACAGGGGAATCAGGATTTACATCACCAGCATCTCTTCCATACACTAATAGGATTTGTGAGCGAACGTTCATACAAACATTTGTCCAAAAATTCTTAACAGTACATTTGATGAATTGACGAATGCCACTTCCGATTCATGTCCGAACTGATAGTTCGCAGTGCGATATGCGAGCTGAAATGGGGGTATCATTAACAATGTATTGACACTCCTGGCAGTTTGCATATGGCAGTGTGAACTACCGTGCGAGTCGGGTGCGATGTGGGAACCCGCAGTGGATTCGCAGGGTTCCCGCATCGCACTAGTGTGAACCGAGCCTTAAACATTCTGAGCCTTATAAATCACTTGCCTGATATGACCCGTCACCCTCATCACATCTGAGCAATTTCCTCTTCAGCATGACAACATAAAGAATCCCTTTATTTTCAATGGGATCTGGTCTAAACATTGTGTAGTTTGCCGCCCCTTTCACAATTGTGCAACTTTTTTGGCGACTTTGGACAACAGAGTGGCATGACAAGTCGTACCCCATGATTCCCAATGATAACAGTCATATCTGTGTGACTTCAAGTCGCGCCGACTTCAAAAGCAGTCCCTGTACTACTTTGGACCAACTTTGATGTGAGTTGAGGTCCAAAGACCTCAAATTTATACAGGCATTACCTGAAATCACGGTAAAAAAAAAAAAAATCACATCAAAATCGTGGTAAAATGTCGGCCGCAAAATCGCACGACTGTCACATCGCGGCAGCATGACAGGGGCCTAAGAGTTTCTAAATGCTGGGAGGCGGAGGCAGGCATTTGGGTCATGTGACCGCTGTGATCGGTTGTCACATGATTGGAAAACTCCCAATCACAAGTATGCATCGGGAGCTTTCAGGTCCCCGCTGAAGACTGTATCAGCAGCATGCAGGGCACGCGTTCTCAGCACAGAAAGGTGTTTACATAGGAGATATATATGGCCTTGTGGCATTAAAGCCCACCCATGGAGAGAAACGCATGCGGAACGGACCTGGAGTGCGTTTTTGTAGCGTAAACCAGCCCTGAATGTGAAAATTCTGCAGGGGTGGGGGATACATTCTATGCATTTAGGCCCAATTCTCACCTATGCGTTTCGGAAACATGTACAGAAATGCACAAAAAAAAGCATGCATCGCGCTTAATTCTTTTTAACGGCAAGCCCAAAAGCTGCATTTTGTTCTGTAACACATACATCAAAATGCGGAAAGGGAGATTCTTTAGTGGGACTTTATGGGTGCCAAGGAAGAAAAAACAAAAACGTTTTTTGGAAGAACCATACTGGGTATAAAAATTGGAAGTTTATTATTATTATTATTATTATTATTATTATGTACAGAACACAATAAAAGGTTTGGAATAAATTATGTGCACAAATACAGGGTAACATCAAAAATTCTAAATAGATGACAAGTAAAATCACTCTGAGATGACATTGGAGTGATGATCCCGACATGTTTCGCCCCTCCGGGCTCATCAGGGGATAATTTAGAGACGATTGCATGGAACACTGCAAAAACCAAACCAAAGTTAGAACCGATTTTTTTTTTTTTTCTGTTGTATTTCCAGTCCATGCAACGGTTCTAACTTTGGTTTGGTTTGGTTTTTGCAGTGTTCCATGCAATCGTCTCTAAATTATCCCCTGATGAGCCCAGAGGGGCGAAACATGTCGGGATCATCACTCCAATATCATCTCAGAGTGATTTTACTTGTCATCTATTTTGAATTTTTAATGTAACCCTGTATTTGTGCACATAATTTATACCAAACCTTTTATTGTGTTCTGTAAATAATAATAAACTTCCAATTTTTATACCCAGTATGGTTCTTCCAAAAAACGTTTTTGTTTTTTCTTCCTTGGCACCCATAAAGTCCCGCTAAAGAATCTCCCTTTCCGCATTTATCTACAGGGATGTTGGTGCCCATTTTCTTGTCCTTGTTGTTGTCACCCACCCATATTGTTATTTTTATACATCAAAATGCGTGACGTTTACTGCCCAAAAGGAGTGTGGGAACTGCTTTGGCGCATTTGTTGCGAGTAGGGCCACTTATTCAAGTGAACAGGATGTCCAATGCTTGTTCTACAAAAAAAAAAAAAAAAAAATCTGCAGGCGGAAACGCGTTTTGCTACGACTAACGTGAATGGAACCTTAGTGCCACATAAAGCCATTCACTTCTATCGTCGGCTGGAAGGCCCCATTCGCCGCATTTTTTTTTTTTTGCAAGGACACGCATAGGACAGCCTGTTGCCAAAGCAATTCCTGCATTTTATTTTTTTGTTGCACAGAAGGAGCTCCTGCAATTTTTTTTAGGCAGTAAGCCTAACATCCGAGCGATGCTTCCACGTTGCGGTTTTCCTCCTTTTTTATCGCATGTTGTTCTAGTACATTCTTGGAGCGGCACTGCTCATTTCAATAGGCCGCCCTCTGCCCCAAACACGCGCTAGAGAAACTCGCGTACCAAAATTTTTGTGCCAACACATTTTGCGGCAGGCGTTTCTGCACGTTTTATCGTGCAGCGGCTACCCGCGTTCGCGGTGCATTAATAACGCCCCCGGGGGGCACGTCACGTCTGTGCAGAAATAGGGCCCGAGGATCACCTGCAGCTCTGCAAGTACAGAAAAATGTTGTGGTTTTTACGCCAAAACTGATTTTGCATGCAGCCAAAAAACACACACATGCAATATGCTTCATAAATGCAGGAAAAAAAAAAGAACGCTTCAAAATTGCCTAAATACGTTCAAAATGAATGTGGGGTCTGAGGAGACAGAGCCAGGCTCACTGGTGACAGGTTCTCTTTACTGTGAGGTAAAACAGGCAGGAGTCCTCCTGAACACCCTTGTTACTAATTAGTTGCTAAGGGCAACAACACCCAGCAGAGGCTGCGTCAGTCAATCACTATATCCCCCCCCCAAATTGCCGCAGGTCATGTGACCGGTGACGTCACCCTGCTTCTCACCTCAGCCCTTGGCGGCGGCTCTCGGCTAGCTGCTGTACGTGTATGAGCCCCAGCCGCTCCTCTCGCCTCAACTCCTCCAGTCCTCCCCTAGTCACTGTCAGATATCCGGCTTCTGGGCGGAAAGGAAAAAAAAAAAACATGTCGCCATAACAACCAGCCCCGCCCTCCCGTCAATTTTCTTCCCAGCGAAGAGGGGCGGGGTCACCTCAGGTCACGAGGCACGGCGGCTCCCCCTGATTGGAAGATGTGGAGAGCGATGCTTCTGACTTGTTTCTATTTATTTTTTCATAGTCATACAAAGCGGCTTATCTAATGCTGATAGTGCACTTTTAGAATAATAAAGAGTCAACAAATGTCTTTCTGTTTTAAATTGTTTTATTGCGTGTGTGCGGAACGTATTTGTACATTGTTGTTTCCGGGGAGGCTGCATTCCTGGAAGAACCATTTCCGGTGCGCGTAAAAAAAGCCGAATGTTTACTTCCGGCGGCGGGGCTGGTGACAGGTATGTTGGCATGGAGTGACTGGGGACAGGGGGGAGCTGTCAGTGTACAAGGGGTGATGGAGGACTGCCAGCTTTTCAGCTACAGAATTTAAAGTGTGCCTCCACTTTTACATTCATATCTGGGACATTGTATTGATATATTATGGGTTTCCTTCACACAACATATCCAGTAATAATATTCACAGATTCCCTTGCCTTTCTTTGGAGAATGGTTATAGCATACCTCACAACTAGGGATGAGCCGAACACCCCCCTGTTCGGTTCGCACCAGAACATGCGAACAGGAAAAAAGTTTGTTCGAACACGCGAACACCGTTAAAGTCTATGGGACACGAACATGAATAATCAAAAGTACAAATTTTAAAGGCTTATATGCAAGTTATTGTCATTAAAAGTGTTTGGGGACCCGGGTCCTGCCCCAGGGGACATGAATCAATGCAAAAAAAAGTTTTAAAAACGGCCGTTTTTTCAGGAGCAGTGATTTTAATAATGCTTAAAGTCAAACAATAAAAGTGTAATATTCCTTTAAATTTTGTACCTGGGGGGTGTCTATAGTATGCCTGTAAAGGGGCACATGTTTCCCGTGTTTAGAACAGTCTGACAGCAAAATGACATTTTGAAGGAAAAAACACATTTAAAACTACCCGCGGCTATTGCATTGCCGACAATACACATAGAAGTTCATTGATAAAAACGGCATGGGAATTCCCCACAGGGCAACCCCGAACCAAAATTAAAAAAAAAAAATGATGTGGGAGTCCCCCTAAATTCCATACAAGGCCCTTCAGGTCTGGTATGGATATTAAGGGGAACCCCAGCCAAAATTTTTTAAAAAAATGACGTGGGGTTCCCCCTAAATTCCATACCAGACCCTTCAGGTCTGGTATGGATTTTAAGGGGAACCCCGCGCCAAAAAAAAAAAAAAATGGCGTGGGGTCCCCCCAAAAATCCATACCAGACCCTTATCCGAGCACGCAACCTGGCAGGCCGCAGGAAAAGAGGGGGGGACGAGAGTGCGGCCCCCCCCCCTCCTGAACCGTACCAGGCCACATGCCCTCAACATTGGGAGGGTGCTTTGGGGTAGCCGGTGGTTGTGGGGGTCTGCGGGCGGGGGGCTTATCGGAATCTGGAAGCCCCCTTTAACAAGGGGACCCCCAGATCCCGGCCCCCCCCCCTGTGTGAAATGGTAAGGGGGTACTTACCCCTACCATTTCACTAAAAAACTGTCAAAAATGTTAAAAATGACAAGAGACAGTTTTTGACAATTCCTTTATTTAAATGCTTCTTCTTTCTTCCTTCATCTTCTTCTGGCTCTTTTGGTTCTTCCTCCGGCGTTCTCGTCCAGCATCTCCTCCGCGGCGTCTTCTATCTTCTTCTCCTCGGGCCGCTCCGCACCCATGGCATGGGGGGGAGGCTCCCGCTCTTCTCTTCATCTTCTTCATTTTCTTCTTCTTCTTCATCTCTTCTTCCTTCTTCTCTTCTTCATTTCTTCTCCGGGCCGCTCCGCAGCCATGCTGGCATGGTGGGAGGCTCCCGCTGTGTGACGGCGTCTCTTCGTCTGACGGTTCTTAAATAATGGGGGGCGGGGCCACCCGGTGACCCCGCCCCCCTCTGACGCACGGGACATGACGGGACTTCCCTGTGGCATTCCCCGTGACGTCACAGGGAAGTCCCGTCAAGTCACCGTGCGTCAGAGGGGGGCGGGGTCACCGGGTGGCCCCGCCCCCCGTTATTTAAGAACCGTCAGACGAAGAGACGCCGTCACACAGCGGGAGCCTCCCTCCATGCCAGCATGGCTGCGGAGCGGCCCGGAGAAGAAATGAAGAAGAGAAGAAGGAAGAAGAGATGAAGAAGAAGAAGATGAAGAGAAGAGCGGGAGCCTCCCCCCCATGCAATGGGTGCAGAGCGGCCCGAGGAGAAGAAGATAGAAGACGCCGCGGAGGAGATGCTGGACGAGAACGCCGGAGGAAGAACCAGAAGAGCCAGAAGAACCAGAAGAAGATGAAGGAAGAAAGAAGAAGCATTTAAATAAAGGAATTGTCAAAAACTGTCTCTTGTCATTTTTAACATTTTTGACAGTTTTTTAGTGAAATGGTAGGGGTAAGTACCCCCTTACCATTTCACACAGGGGGGGGGCCGGGATCTGGGGGTCCCCTTGTTAAAGGGGGCTTCCAGATTCCGATAAGCCCCCCGCCCGCAGACCCCCACAACCACCGGCCAGGGTTGTGGGGATGAGGCCCTTGTCTTCATCAACATGGGGACAAGGTGTTTTGGGGGGCTACCCCAAAGCACCCTCCCAATGTTGAGGGCATGTGGCCTGGTACGGTTCAGGAGGGGGGGGGCCGCACTCTCGTCCCCCCTCTTTTCCTGCGGCCTGCCAGGTTGCGTGCTCGGATAAGGGTCTGGTATGGATTTTTGGGGGGACCCTACGACGTTTTTTTTTTTTTTTTTTTGGCGCGGGGTTCCCCTTAAAATCCATACCAGACCTGAAGGGTCTGGTATGGAATTTAGGGGGAACCCCACGTCATTTTTTTTTTTTTAATTTTGGCTGGGGTTCCCCTTAATATCCATACCAGACCTGAAGGGCCTTGTATGGAATTTAGGGGGACTCCCACATCATTTTTTTTTTGGTTCGGGGTTGCCCTGTGGGGAATTCCCATGCCGTTTTTATCAATGACCTTCTATGTGTATTGTCGGCAATGCAATAGCCGCGGGTAGTTTTAAATGTGTTTTTTTTTCTTCAAAATGTCATTTTGCTGTCAGACTGTTCTAAACACAGGAAACATGCGCCCCTTTACAGGCATACTATAGACACCCCCCAGCTACGAAATTTAAAGGGATATTACACTTTTATTGTTTGACTTTAAGCATTATTAAAATCACTGCTCCTGAAAAAACGTCCCTTTTTAAAACTTTTTTTTGCATTGATCCATGTCCCCTGGGGCAGGACCCAGGTCCCCAAACACTTTTTATGACAATAACTTGCATATAAGCCTTTAAAATTTGCACTTTTGATTTCTCCCATAGACTTTTAAAGGGTGTTCCGCGGCATTCGAATTTGCTGCGAACACCCCAAATTGTTCGCTGTTCGGCGAACTTGCGAACAGCCAATGTTCGAGTAGAACATGAGTTCGACTCGAACTCGAAGCTCATCCCTACTCACAACTTTTTGATAGGGTTGTCCCGATACCGATACTAGTATCGGTATCGGCACCGATACCGAGCATTTGCCCAAGTACTTGTACTCGGGCAAATGCTCCCGATGCTTCCCCAGATACCTAGAAGACAGCTGTGATCGGCACGTGGGGGAGTTACAAGATTCTCCCCCAGCGGCTTTCACAAGCTTTAGTGACATACAGCTGTGATCGCTCACAGCTGACTGTCACTGCATCCTCCTCCGTGCCCCCTCCTTTCCTCTGTGCCTCTCCGCAGTCCCCTGCATTCCTCTCTTATCTGTCCCCTCCATTCTGCTCTCCTTATCTTTCCCCTCCGTTCTTCCCCTTCGTTCCTCCGTCCCCCTCCTCCTTCCTTTGTGTATGGAGAGAGTCAGCTGACTCTGTCCATTCACATAACTGAAACATTGTAATCTTCTGTGATTACGATGTGTCAGTTTATGAATGGAGAGAAGCTGCTGTGTTCTCTCCATTCATTCTCAGTGCAGCTGACGCTGCAGAGAAAGGGACTGGGGAATCTCTATCCTCTGTCTCTTTCTCTGTCTCAAGGGGGAGATATCAGAGGTCTGTTAAGACCCCTGATATCTCACCAAAGCCCCCCAAAAGGGCTGATTAAAAAAAAAAAAAAACAATAAAGAATAAAAAAATATTATTGGAAAAAATAAAAATTGTAAAAAAAAAACAAAAAAAAAACACACACACATACAACGTTCACCCCCCCCCCCCCCCAAAAAAAAATAGTAAAAAAAAAAAAAACTGTCACGTGACATTAAAAAAAAGTATCGGTATCGGTGAGTACTTGAAAAAAAGTATCGGTACTTGTACTCGGTCCTAAAAAAGTGGTATCGGGACAACCCTACTTTTTGAGATGGGAATGAGGGACACCTATCAGCAAAAGTATGCAGGCATAGGACACACCCCTTGCCACGCCCCCTTAAAGGAGAATTTTACAAAATACAAGATTGGTTAAACCCACAAGTGCTTTTTTTACCACTATTATTCCTTTATATTGGCTTTTGGAATTTACAAATGCAGCAATTTAGAAATCAGATGAAAGGTTTAGCACTGGAAAACACTTTTTGATAGATAAAAAGTGCATTTTATATACATCTATATAGATCAGACCAAAATGAGGGACAAATGAGGAGGAATGAGGGACAGTCCCTTGAAATCAGGGACAGTTGGGAGCTATGGTTCTAGGGAGGACACTACATGCAGCTTCTATTATTCTGAATAGCTTCAATGTGACAAGGGAGGGACAGTCTTTTCTTTTTGCATTAAAGTGGGAAAAAAAACAGACTCTTTATTGCAGAAGAGACAGACAAAAAAAATTCACCTACCTGCCTGTTCTCAATCCTCTGTAGAATGCGCATGTGCAGCTCAGTTTACATTCTGTTCCCGGTGTGCCAGGCTGACTGCGCTCCTGTACATGTGCAAGAGTGACATCATCTCATGCCAGCCAATCAAGACGGCTGAAGGCTGGTGTTTCATCAGATTAGGCGACCCATCCGATTTTGCAATGGAAGTGACGTTCCGTCGTCGCCATCTTGCTACACCCCGCACTCCTCCACAGTAAGGATACAGTGAGAAGGTGGGAGGCGGACATCTTGTTACACCAAACGGAGTCTGGCATTTCACACTTATTTTTCCCACTAAACGGAGCTTGTATAGTGAAATACAGTATTTGGAAATCCGTATGAATGTTTTGATGTTGAATTGTAATATCAGCGGTGTTCTGTCAGATCAGCAAATGTGTGAGATCAGCAGGCGTGCCGCTGCTTTTACAATTCAACATAAAAATAGTCAGAAGGATTTAAAAACACTGAATGCCACTTTATAATCACTGTTTAGTGGTTAAAATAAGTGTGAATTGCCAGACTCCAATGGGTGTACCAAGATGTCCGCTTCCCACCTCCTTACTGTGGACGAGTGTGGGGTGTAGCAAGATGCGGCGCCGGAACGTCACTTCCATTACAAATTCTGACCAGGTCGCTGAATCTGAGAAACACCGGCACCCAGAGGATGCTGGTGAGTGGCCTCATGGGAGTCAGACCATTGGAACAAAGATACAGTGCCTTGAAAAAGTATTCATACCCCCTTAAAGTTTTCCACATTTTGTCTTGTTACAACCAAAAACGTAAACGTTTTTTATGTGATAGACTAACACAAAGTGGCACATAATTGTGAAGTGGAAGGAAAATGATAATTTGATTTTCAAAGTTTTTTACAAATAAATATGTGAAAAGTGTGGGGTACATTTGTATTCAGCCCCTCTGAGTCAATACTTTGTAGAACCACCTTTCACTGCAATTACAGTTTAGTTACAAATTAGTTTTTTAACAAATTTAGACAAATTCGTTAATTTGGAAATCTCCGAATATTCAGAAATTCGGAAATCCAAAAATAAGAATGAAAATCCGAGAATTCAAAAGAACTAAAATCCAAAAACCCGAAAAAATCTGATATAAAAATTAACTAATAATAACTAACTATTAAATTAGAGGTATTGGAATTTCCTTTGCAATTTGGCTGTTCGTGAATTAATTTATCCGAAGTTACGAATTATCCGTAATAACGAATGCCGTATATAAACAAATGGAACATGACTAATAATAATAATAAATAATAATACATTTTTATTATTATTTATTATTTCGTTCCATTCCATTTGTTTAGATGCGACATTCTTTATTTTGGATAATTCGTAACTCCAGATAAATTTGTATTCATTACATTTACTAACAGTCAAATTTCAAAGGAAATTCCAATACCTATAATTTAATGGTTAGCTGTTATTTAGAATTTTTGTTTTTTCGGATTCTCGTTATGTAGAATTTTCAGATTTTCCTTCCTTATTTTCCAAATTTCCCAAAAAAAAACAAATGAAACGAAAACGAACAAATTTTTAGGCAGCGCACATGTTTACTGTCAGATTGGATGGAGAGCATCTGTGAACAGCAATTTTCATGTCTTGCCACAGATTCTCAGTTGGATTTAGAATGGCCCAGTCAACGTCCAGACCTAACACATGAATATGCTTTGATGTAAACCATTCCATTGTAGCTCTAGCTGTATGTTTAGGGTTGTTGTCCTGCTGGAAGGTGAACCTCCGCCCCAGTCTCAAGTCTTTTGCAGACTCTAATGCCGTGTACACACGGCTGGACTTCCCAACAGAAAAAGTCAGATGGGAACTTTCGGTCGGACATTCCGACCGTGTGTATGCCCCATTGCACTTTTTCTGTCGGCATTTCCGACGGACTGAGATATAGAACATGTTCTAAATCTCTCCGTCGGAAATGCTGATGGAGTTTAGACCGTTCGCAAGTCCGGCCGTGTGTACAGGGCATAACAGGTTTTCTTCTAAGATTGTCCTGTATTCGGTTCCATCCATCTTCCCATCAACTCTGACCAGCTTCCCTGTCCCTGCTCAAGAAAAGCATCCCTACAACATGATGCTGCCACCACCATGTCTCACGGTGGGGATGGTGTGTTCAGTGTCATGTGCAGTGTTCGTTTTCCGCCACACATAGCTTTTTGCTTTTAGGCCAAAAAGTTCAATTTTGGTCTCATTTGACCAGAGCTCCTTCTTCCACATGTTTGCTGTGTCCCCCAGATGACTTCTTATGGCTTTCTTTCAACAATTACTCTTCTTGCCACATAAAGGTCAGATTTGTGGAGTGCACAACTAATAGTTGTCCTGTGGACAGATTCTCCCACCTGAGCTGTGGATCTCTGCAGTTCCTCCAGAGTTACCATGGGCCTCTTGGCTGCTTCTCTGATGAATGCTCTCCTTGCCCGGCCTGTCAGTTTAGATGGATGGCCATGTCTTGGTAGGTTTGCAGTTGTGCCATACTCTTTCCATTTTCGGATGATGGATTGAACAGTGTTCCATGAAATGTTCAACGTTTGGAATATTTTATTTATAACCTAACCCTGCTTTAAACTTCTCCACAAGTTTATCCCAGACCTGTCTGGTGTGTTCCTTGGCCTTTATGATGCTGCTTCACAGAACAGCTGTATTTATACGGAGATTAAATTACACACAGGTGGACTCTATTTACTAATTAGGTGAATTCTGAAGGCAATTGGTTGCACTAGATTTTAGTTAGGGGTATCAGAGTACGGGGGGCTGAATACAAATGCACGCCACACTTTTCACATATTTATTTGTAATAAAAATGGAAAACCATTTATCATTTTCCTTCCACTTCACAATTATGTGGCACTTTGTGTTGGTCTATCACATAAAATCCCAATAAAATACATTTATGTTTTTGGTTGTAACATGACAAAATGTGGAAAATTTCAAGGGGTATGAATACTTTTTCAAGGCACTGTATTTTTTTTTTTTACAGTAACACTAAATTTATATATTTCTCCAAAAATCATCTATACACATCCACTACTCAAAGGGTAGGTCCACCTTCGCAGGCAAAAAAAATGGAAAAAAAAATAATTTGCAATTGCGCCACAAACCATATTGTAATAGCATGTTATTAAAGTAGAATATAGGCAACACTTTTTTCCCTTAACGTCTTTCAGGACAGCACCTTGAGAGCGTGGCTCCACCCACTTGACAGGAAACACACCTCCACCAAACTTTAAAAGGAGGCTCCTTCCCACTTATCATCAGTTTATGTGTTTCCTCCGGCGGGAACACATGTGGGAGTTTGGAGCTCTCAAGGTTCTGTCCTGAGAGAACAGGCTTCCTACTCCACTATTTTTACCTACCTCAGGAGAGCCAATTCCTCTCATTTTCCAAAGGCTTACGGGTGGCGGGTGGATGGGCTCCTTCTCCCTTGTCAGTGCTCGGGGAGAGCCAGAACTGCTCCGGGTATCACTGCTCCCAGGCGGGGGCATCAGGCAAGTCAGGCGTTTTTTTTTTTTTGCCAGCACATGTTTTTTCCCCGACGACGCCGCCATCTTGGGAAGGGCAGTCAGCCGGATGTCAGGTATCCGGAAGTGGGGCGGCATCCAAGGAGCAGGCGCCAGGCGTCATTTCCGCCGGAGGCGCAGGGGGAGGAGGGAGGAATAGGACTGGTGCCTATTTATTTCCGGTTCCGGTCCGGCGCACAGGTGTCCGGAACCGGCGTTTTCGCCACAGGCATCAGGCTGCTGCCTCAGCATGGATTCAGGAACCGCAGCTAGTGGAACAGGCACAGGCACCAGCAAGGCCCAGGTAAGGAGCAGACTGTAGTTTCTGCTCAGCTTTACTGTGGGGTCTCTCTCTAACCCTCTTCTCTCTAAATGTTAGTGAAGTTGGAGGGTATTTTTTCCCCCTGGTGGCGGAGGAGCCTGTCAGGGCACATGAGTCTGGTAGCTTTTCTCACTGTGCACCTGTGGTGAGCATCTTGAGTAATCAAGCTGACTCTAAAAGATGGTTTGTCTTTTTCTCTCTCTTTTTCCCTTATCATGGCAGGCCAAGAGCTCTGACCCTGGGATTAGAAAGAAATGACCTTCATGCAAAATTAAGTTAAATGAAGGCTGGAAAAAGGCTTTATGTCAAACATGTATTGACTCCTTGGTGAGGGAAGAAACCACTTCCGCAGTGATCTAATCGCATCTGCTAAAAAGGAATTGGATGCCACTATTCAATCCTTCAGATCCTCACTCACCTATCCATCTGCAAGTCAGCCCACTACCTCACAGTCCTCTCAAGGCTCACTGTTAGTCCCAGCAGTGGAGGCAGAAATGGGTCCTCTGAACCAGGAAGGGCTTTCCCCATCCCATTCTAATGAATCGAATGAGGAGGGTGATGAGCTGGAAAATATGTCTTCCAAATATAAATTATCTTTGGATCAGGTGGACGGCCTTAAGGGCGATTTATGCTACTCTAGGCCTAGAGGAAGAGCATAAGGAAATGTCTTTACACGACAAAATGTATGCAGGGCTTAGCGAGTCTAAGTCCCGTACCTTTCCAGTCCACGCAGTGATTTCTGAAGCAATCAGAAAAGAATGGGCTGACCCTGATAGGAAACCATTTTTCTCTAGGGCTCATAAGAGAAGGTTCCCTTTTGATGAAGACCCAGCGGCTCTTTGGAATAAGGTTCCAAAACTTGATGCAGCCTTTTCTCAGGTGTCAAGATCTACTGATCTGGCATTTGAGGACATGGGGATCTTAAAAGACCCCATGGATAAAAAAATGGATCAACAGCTCAAGCGGACTTGGCAATCCATTATGGGCAACCTTAAGCCAGCAATGGCAACTACTTGCATCTCCAGGAACTTGGAGTATTGGGTAAATCAGCTTAGAGCTCATATAATAGCAGATTCCCCTAAGCAAGAAATCCTTGACTCCTTTTCTACCCTCTCAGCAGCCGTAGCCTATGTCTCTGATGCCTCAGCAGAGTCTATCAGGATGACAGCTAAGGCTGCAGCCCTTGCTAATTCTGTTAGACGGGCTTTATGGCTACAGACTTGGCGGGGGGACGCAGCATCTAAAAATAAATTATGCGGAGTCTCTTTTCTAGGAGACTTATTGTTTGGCCCTGATTTGGATTCAGTTCTGGACAGGACTGCAAGGCCACTACATGGGCAGAAATAGCTGGTGCCACCCCAGATCAGATTTGTAGGGCGGCTACGTGGTCAAGTTACCTTACGTTTGTCCGTCATTACAGGCTGGATCTTCTGTCAGCAAGTGAACAAACTTTTGGCAGAAAGGTCTTACAGGCTGTGGTCCCTCCCTAAGTGGGTAAGTCTCTATTATCCTCTCAAGGTGCTGTCCTGAAAGACAGACTTACCGGTAACTTGTTTTCCAGGAGTCTTTCAGGACAGCAGCAACCCGCCCTTATTGTATTAAATTACTATGCTGTGACTAACCATATTCTGATTATGTGTTCCAGCTTGGGCCGGAGGTTCTCTACTACTACTGATGATAAGTGGGAAGGAGCCTCCTTTTAAAGTTTGGTGGAGGTGTGTTTCCTGTCAAGTGGGTGGAGCCACGCTCTCAAGGTGCTGTCCTGAAAGACTCCTGGAAAACAAGTTACCAGTAAGTCTAACTTGATTTTTATTTTAAATAGAATAATTGAAGGTTATTAAAACATATAAAGTCTCCCACCACAGATCAGAAACAATAGCAGCAGTTGTAATAACCCTGTAATGATAATAATAATAAACAACCCAGCAACCGTGCTCCACTAATTGGAACACAGTTGCTGGGAAAATAAACAGATCTAAACAGAACACTTCACCCAATGATATCAAGAATAATGTGGGTGCAAATAAAAATAAATGTACACATGAATTGTTGTTATTCAAAGTAAACATCAAAATTAATCTCATTTCAATAAAGTTATAAATTGATTTGCATTTTAATGAGTGAAATAAGTATTTGATCCCCTATCAATCAGTAAGATTTCTGGCTCCCAGGTGTCTTCTATACAGGTAACGAGCTGAGATTATGAGCACTCTCTTAAAGGGAATGTCCTAATCTCAGCTTGTTACCTGTAAAAAAGTCAACTGTCCACAGAAGAATTTTTAAATCAACCAGATTCTAATCTCTCCACCATGGCCAAGACCAAAGAGCTGTCCAAGGATGTCAGTGATAAGATTGTGAACCTACACAAGGCTGGAATGGGCTACACGACCATCGCCAAGCAGCTTGGTGAGAGGGTGACAACAGTTGGTGCGATTATTCTCAAATGGAAGAGAAACAAAATAACTGTCAATCTCCCTCGGTCTGGGGCTCCATTGAAGGTCTCACCTCGCGGAGTTTAAATGATCATGGGAACGGTGAGTAATAATCCCAGAACTACACAGGAGAATCTTGTCCATGATCTTAAGGCAGCTGGGACCATAGTCACCAAGAAAACAATTGGTAACACACTACGTCGTGAAGGACTGAAATCCTGCAGTGCCCGCAAGGTTCCGCTGCTCAAGGAAGCACATGTACAGACCTGTCTGAAGTTTGCTAATGAACATTTGAATGATTCAGAGGAGAACTGGGTGAAAGTGTTGTGGTCAGATGGTCAGCTCTTTGGCATCAACTCAACTCGCTGTGTTTGGAAGAGGAGGAGGAATACTGGCTATGACCCCAAGAACACCATCCCCACCGTCAAACATAGAGGAGGAAACATTATGCTTTGGGGGTGTTTTTTCTGCTAAGGGTACAGGACAACTTCACCACATCCAAGGGACGATGGACGGGGCCATGTACCGTCAAATCTTGGGTGAGAACCTCCTTTCCTCAGCCAGGGCATTGAAAACGGGTCGTAGATGAGTATTCCAGCATGACAATGACCCACAACACAGGGCTAAGGCAACAAAGGAGTGGCTCGAGAAGAAGCACATTAAGGTCCTGGAGTGGCCTAGCCAGTCTCCAGACCTTAATCCCATAGAAAATATGTGGAGGGAGCTGAAGGTTCGAGTTACCAAACATCAGCCTCGAAAACCCTAATGACTTGGAGAGGATCTGCAAAGAGGAATGGGACAAAATCCCTTCTGAGATATGTGCAAACCTGGTGGCCAACTACAAGAAAGGTCTGACCTCTGATTGCCAACAAGGGTTTTGCCACCAAGTACTAAGTCATGTTTTGCGAAGGGATCAAATACTTATTTCACTCAATAAAATGCAAATAAATTAATAACTTTTTTGAAATGCGTTTTTCTGGATATTTTTGTTCTGTCTCTCACTGTGAAAATAAACCTATCATTAAAATTATAGACTGATCATTTCTTTGTCAGTGGGCAAACATACAAAATCAGCAGGGGATCAAATACTTTTTTCCCTCACTATATATGTATTTAATTCGAATCCATCAATAGAGAAAAGTTCCTCCTCTAGTAAAGAAAGAAAATCAAAAAAGTTCATATTAGTGCTGTTGTCGTTGGACAAAACAGAATTTTTTTTTTTTGAGTGATGACAGTCTTGCCCAATTTCTTTTGTTAAACTGCTGAACTACTTTCACTCTCTGAACTTTTCCTGCATAAAGTTTTTGACAGAAAGAGTTCCTGCATAAAGTTTAATCATTTTGTAGTCCACAGTAAGAACTAGGGGGCTAATTACTCTCCTTGAGATAACACAGGACAGCTCGGAAATTTATGACATGATCAATAGGGTCTTTTGGCACTTATTGCACAAAAATAACAAAATGATTCCATTGGTTTATTTAACAGACCAAAAGGGAGCAAATAAGAGAAGTTTTTATTGTTTTGGGTTTACATGCATTTCAATCCCGAAAAATAGGGTCAGCCTCCAGCCCATGAGGATTTCTGATTGCACTATTTTATATACCCTTCAAGAAACAGACAACAGCTAGATAATGAATATTTAATCAGTTACGGACTGCAAAGTACTGCAGACAGGCGGCACGTTCAGGTAAAGGGGAGTACTGGTGTGTCTCTGTCTGTTTCCAGGTTTAGGGCGTGCATGCCCCCCTCCTGCCGACACCTGCTGTGATTGCACACAGCGAGAGTTTGTCAGCAGGTCTCAGCTAATGATTCATGACCGGGACCTGTAGATCGGCTGTGACCAATCGCAGTCAGGAGTTCTGTGTTGATAATCAACACTGGGCTCTGTACAGAGGGAACGATGTCTCGGTTTCTTCTCCCTTCAAAGCAGGAATATGAAACAAAGAAAACGTTAGTAAAAAAAAATTAGATTGGGGGGGGGGGGGGGGGGATAGGAATAAAAAAAAACGGGGGGGGGGGTCAATAGAATGAAGAAGCAGGTAAGAGACTGGTCTAGAAAAGAAAGTTCCTGCAGGCTGAAGAGCATAGAGAATTAGCAAGGATTACCCAGGCTAGTTGGGTGCAGGGTTAGAAGCGCGTATGATCACCACAGGCACTTTGAGGCATTTAGGGTGGGAATTATGGAGGATATTAGGGCTGCAACTAACGATTATTTTCATAATCGATTAATCGGCCGATTATTTTTTCGATTAATCGATTAATCGGATAAAATCATAAAAAAAAATCGTAATGTGCCATTTTTTTCTATTCCACCCGGGGACACCAATGACGGGGCGCTATTCCTCCCGGGGACACCAATGACGGGGCGCTATTCCTCCCGGGGACACCAATGACGGGGTGCTATTCCTCCCGGGGTCACCAATGACGGGGCACTATTCCTCCCGGGGACACCAATGACGGGGCGCTATTCCTCCCGGGGACACCAATGACGGGGCGCTATTCCTCCCGGGGTCACCAATGACGGGGTGCTATTCCTCCCGGGGTCACCAATGACGGGGCACTATTCCTCCCGGGGACACCAATGACGGGGCGCTATTCCTCCCGGGGACACCAATGACGGGGCGCTATTCCTCCCGGGGTCACAAATGACGGGGCGCTATTCCTCCCGGGGTCACCAATGACGGGGCGCTATTCCTCCCGGGGTCACCAATGACGGGGCGCTATTCCTCCCGGGGACACCAATGACGGGGCGCTATTCCTCCCGGGGACACCAATGACGGGGCGCTATTCCTCCCGGGGTCACCAATGACGGGGCGCTATTCCTCCCAGGAACACCAATGATGGGGCACTATCCCCCCACCCCTCCCAGGAACACCAATGGGGCACTATCCCCCCCCCCTCCCAGGAACACCAATGGGGCACTATCCCCCCCCCTCCCAGGAACACCAATGGGGCACTATGTCTATTCTCCTCCCACCCAGGAAAACCAATGATGGGGAACTACTACTCCAGGCAGCCACCCCCCGGAACACCAATGATGGGGAATTATCCCCCCCCCTCCCAGGAACACCAATGGGGCACTATTCCCCCCCTTCCCAGGAACACCAATGGGGCACTATTCCCCCCCCCCCCAGGAGCACCAATGGGGCACTATTCCCCCCCCCCTCCCAGGAACACCAATGGGGCACTATTCCCCCCCTTCCCAGGAACACCAATGGGGCACTATTCCCCCCCCAGGAACACCAATGGGGCACTATTCCCCCCCCCCCCCCAGGAACACCAATGGGGCACTATCCCCCCCCCCCTCCCAGGAACACCAATGGGGCACTATTCCCCCCCTTCCCAGGAACACCAATGGGGCACTATTCCCCCCCCCTTCCCAGGAACACCAATGGGGCACTATTCCCCCCCCCTTCCCAGGAACACCAATGGGGCACTATTCCCCCCCCCCCCAGGAACACCAATGGGGCACTATCCCCCCCCCTCCCAGGAACACCAATGGGGCACTATTCCCCCCCCCCAGGAACACCAATGGGGCACTATTCCCCCCCCCCTCCCAGGAACACCAATGGGGCACTATTCCCCCCCCTCCCAGGAACACCAATGATGGGGCATTCCCCCCCCTCCCTCCCCAGTAATACTGTTAGGATGGTGCCCGGTCATAAAAATGTGCTGTTTTTACTGTGTTATTAGCTGCTACCTTTCACTATGAATGTGCAGCTCGGCTCTCCTCGCTTCTTGCCCTCGCCTCTCTGTTCCCTCGAGGCAGCGGGCAGGGCTGAGATCAGTGGGGATGACGTCTGCAAAGAGGAGGAGGGGGAGAGGTGCGCCGCGGACGTGCCTGGTCACAAACGGCGGCGCTGAGGACACAGGAGGGAGGATTTTTTCTCTGTTCCCTCGAGGCAGCGGGCGGGGCTGAGAAGATCAGGGGGGGTGACGTCAGCAAGGAGGAGGAGAGGCGCGCCGTGGACGTGCGGCGGCGCAGACGTGCCTGGTCACAAATGGCGGCGCCGAGGACACAGGGAGGGAGGATTTAAAACGGACGGACAGACAGAAGGAAGGTGCGGACCAACTAATCGATAATGAAAATCGTTGACAACGATTTTCATTATCGATTATTATCGATAATATCGATTAATCGTTTCAGCCCTAGAGGATATTGGTCATCTTTTCATTAATCATTAGGGTAGTCCAGAGTTTTTGTATACTGTATGTATTCCAACAGTGAGAATTTATTTGTTTGCCTGAAGTCCAGGTTTAAAATTCTACTAACACCATGGAGGGGATAGTTAAAGAGTAATAGAAGGGCTTAAAGTTTTATATCCTGGAGAAAATGCTGCTCCAGGCTGCCAGGTTCTGCTCTCCATAATCCGAAGCTGAAGATCAGCCAGTTTGAACTTAATCATTTCCTGTAGCAGAGAAGACATTGACGAATGCCTAAGCTTTTTGTCTTTTGAGCAGCACTGGAAGGAACCTGAAGCAGCTTTTCTCCAGGAAGGGTGAGCATTTCAGCTTTCCTATTAATTTTTTTTTATTCAATCAGTCATCCCAGCCAGAATACTAGCATAACTTTATAGAAACATGTGAGCCTAAATCTTGATTGAGGACTTGTTCATACCAGATGCATTGGACTGCACTGGGTAGCCTTGCCCTATGTAATCCCAATGCATAGACAAGGTAAAAAACCTTGTTCCCTATCATGGCAGGTCACACCACAGCACTGCATTGGTGTGCACTGAAAAAAACTTACAGCTTGCAAACATTGCAATAAACTTGGAACTAAAAAAGGTTGCAGCGCATCGGCACTGCTGCCTTCACATCACACAGCAGCCTTGCCGTAGTGCACAGTGTTGATGTGAACAAGTCCTAAAGAATCAGTCTGGCCAACTGTGTGAAGTTGGCACCCCATGTTTGTAAAACCTGAATAAAAATATATCATTCGTTTGTGCCGCGTTTGTGCTGATTTGTGCCGCAAAAATGAGCGTTTGTGCCGGTTCGGTTTCTGAGATATTAAACATTCAATTTAATGCAAGCCCCGCCCACTTTGCACCCCAAGTCCCTGAATTTTAACAACAAACGCGCCATTCGTTTGTGCCGCGTTTGTGCTGGTTTGTGCCGCAAAAATAAACGTTTGTGCCGCTTTGGTTGCGGAGATATTGTGCGTTATAGTTGCTGTAACCCCGCCCATTTTGCACCCCATGTTCCTGAATTTTAAAAACAAACGCGCCATTCGTTTGTGCCGCGTTTGTGCTGGTTTGTGCCGCAAAAATAAACGTTTGTGCCGCTTTGGTTGCGGAGATATTGTGCGTTATAGTTGCTGTAACCCCGCCCATTTTGCACCCCATGTTCCTGAATTTTAAAAACAAACGCGCCATTCGCTTGTGCCGCGTTTTGTGCTGGTTTGTGCCGCAAAAATAAATGTTTGTGCCGCTTTGGTTGCAGAGATATTGTGCGTTATAGTTGCTGTAACCCCGCCCATTTTGCACCCCATGTTCCTGAATTTTAAAAACAAACGTGCGATTCGTTTGTGCCGCGTTTGTGCTGGTTTGTGCCGCAAAAATAAACGTTTGTGCAGCTTTGGTTGCGGAGATATTGTGCGTTTATATGTTGTCAAACCACATTGACTTTACACCTTGTTATTAAAGCTTACATACAGAACCTAGACTCAGCTTGGGTTTCCTTAATGTAAAGCTCCTCCCACTGTACTGGCACTGCACTTCATATTGTACCCTGAAAAAGGCACCTCTGCCGGGTTAGCCCCCCCATATCAAAATTTTTGAAAAAATCTTATGCAGTTTGTTAGATCTTTGTTAGATCAGGTTAGATCAACCGTTGTTTGCGTTAGATCACACACAGAAGAAGCGATATTAACAGTTATTTGCTGGGGGGGCTAACCCGTCATCAGCCCCCCCTTATCAAAAAATTGGCCAAACAGCTATTTTGGAAGCAATTTGTTAGATCCGGTATGATCAAGTGTTTTTAACGTTAGATCTCACATAATTAGAGACTGATTAAGTGATTAATGTGGGGGGGGCTGGCCCCCCTTATCAAATTTTCGGCCCAAAAATCATTCAGGCTAATAGATATTCGTTAGATCCGGTAAGATCAAGTGGATTTAACGTTAGATCTCACATCATTTCAGAGATATTCCACATCAAAATAGAGATATTAGGTGGTACATATGGACGGGTTAGCCCCCCCCTTATCAAATTTTCGGGCCAAAAATCATTCAAGCTAATAGATATTGGTTAGATCCGGTAAGATCAAGTGGTTTTAACGTTAGATCTCAAATCATTTCAGAGATATTGCACATCAAAATAGAGATATTAGGTGGTACATATGGACGGGCTGGCCCCCCCTTATATTCAGCGCAATGAAAATCACACCCAACTTTTCCTCAGCTGCGGGGGCCCAACTTATGATCCTGCACACAAGCCCACTGCTTTCAGAAAATGCCCCTGACCTGAGCTCATCCATTGCACATCCATTCCAGATGCTCGTATGTGACATCACATACATCCCATACATCACATACATCACATACATCCCATACATGAATGTGGGCTGGATGCGAGAGGTGAATCAGCAGGATGAGTGTGCCAGGACAAGTAGATGTGTCTCATCTCTGCTTCCTTTTACCACTCTGCATATCACACATATCATAGATGAGAAGAGGGTACAGTGGTGGGAAAAATGAGCAGGAGGGGTTTAGAAGTGGGACAGAAGAACAGGAGGGTACAGCCGTGGGGAAGATGTGCAGGGGGGGTTCAGTTTTGGTGCAGATGAGAAGGAGGTTCAGTGGTGGGACAGAAAAGCAGGGGGGGTAGAACAGTGGGGCAAATGTGAAAGGAGATGTATTGGTGGGACAGATGAGCAGGAGGTTACAGTGGTGGGGCAGGAGAACAGGGGGAACATAGGTGGGGCAGAAGAGCAGGGGGTACAGAGGTGAAACAGATGTGCAGGAGGTACATTAGTAAGGCAGATGAAAAAGCGGGTTACAGTGGTAGGGCAGATGAGAAGGTGATTCAGTAGTAGACAGAAGAGCATGGGAATATGGCGGTGGAGCAAATGTGCAGAGAGGTACAGTGGTGGGGCAGATGAGAAAAATGGTACATTGATGGGGTAGATGAGCAGGGGGGTTACAGTGGTGGGGCAGAAGAGCAAGGGGGTACAGTGGTGGTGCAGATGTGCAGAAGGTGCAGTGGTGGGAGGGATGCGAAGGGGGTTCAGCAGTGGGACAGAAAAGCAGGGGGGTACAGTGATGGGGCAGATGAGCGGGGGAGGGGTTTAGTGTTGGGCCAGATGAGAAGGGGGTTACAGTGGTGGGAAAATGAGCAGGAGGGGTTCAGTGTTGGGGCAGATGAAAAGGGGGTTTAGCGGTGGGACAGAAGAGCAGGGGGGTACAGCGGTGGGGCAGATGTGAAAGGAGGTGCATTGGTGGACAGATGAGCAGGGGGTTACAGTGGTTGGGCAGAAGAGCAGGGAGAACAGAGGTTGGGAAGATGTACAGGGGGGTACAGTGGCGGGGCAGAGGAGAAAGGAGGTACATTAGTGGTACAGATGAGCAGGGGGTTACAGCGGTGGGGCAGAAGAGCAGGGGGAACAGAGGTGAGACAGATGTGCAGGAGGTACAGTGATGGGGCAGAAGAGAAAGGGGGTTACAGTGGTGGGGCAGATGAGAAAGGGGGTTACAGAGGTGGGGCAGATGAGAAAAGGGGTTACAGTGGTGGGGCAGATGAGAAAGGGGGTTACAGAGGTGGGGCAGATGAGAAAGGGGGTTACAGTGGTGGGGCAGATGAGAAAGGGGGTAACAGAGGTGGGGAAGATGAGCAGGGGGAACAGAGGTGGGACAGATGTGCTGGAGGTACAGTGGTGGGGCAGATGAGAAAGGGGTTTACAGTGGTGGGGCAGATGAGAAAGGGGGTTACAGTGGTGGGGCAGATGAGCAGATAAGTTCAGTGTTAGGACAGATGAGAAGATGGTTCAGCAATGAGACAGAAGAGCATGGGGGTACGGCGGTGGGGCAGATGTGCAGGGGGTACGGCGGTGGGGCAGATGTGCAGGGGGTACAGTGGTGGGACAGTTGAGCAGGGGGGTACAGTGGTGGGGCAGATTTGCAGGTGATACAGTGATCTGAGGTGTGAAGGTGTATGAATTGGGGTTGATCTGAGGCGTGAGAGTGCAGGATGTTAATTTCTCACTACTAAAGTAGTTTACAGCATTTACTTTATAAAAAATCCTTTTCATGATTGAGATTGTGAGGTTTACTTTTTTTGTTATAAAATCGGCATGCTAAATTTCTTTGAAAACATTTTTCGGCACACTGCTCAAAAGGCTGCTTACCTCCTGGCCTATCAGTTTTTATTAAAGATGGAAAATGGGCTGTGGAGCAAGACCCGCTGTCGCCCAAAACTATTTTCTCATTTTCAATAATCAAAGAAGGTAAGGAAAAAAGGATGGAAAAGGTAAGAGGAGAGAGGGGGGGGGGGGGGGGGGGGTAAGGCTGGGGGGGGGAGTGAAATGGAGTTGGTTCAGGATAACTATGGTGAACGGGCTCCGGAACTTATCTGTGACATTAAGTCCCAAGAAGGGCAGTACCCTCTGCGGAAACGACAAACTGCTTCCATAGTCCCCAAGTGTTAGAGTATTTTTCCTGTTGGTGTTGTGCAGTGAGTACTAGATCTTCCATCTCATTTGGAATGGAGTTTTTTTAGAGTTTGGCTCAGATGGAGGAGACATGTAGCAGGAAAAAGCTGGATCACCAGGAACCTTGTATTCCGTAAATTTTTGCGTGGTTTATCTGTCTCCCAGAAGTGGATCAATTTAGGGCACGACCAAAATATGTGAAGTCGTGTTCCTCCATCCCCCTGGCATCTCCAACATTGGTCAGTAGTTGCAGGGTGAAGTACCACCTTGTTAACAGTTTATAGTTGGTCTGTTTAATTTTTACAAACCGATGATTTCAACGAAAATCTGAGGACATGTTGTATCTGAGCAGATGTAAATGTACGCCCCAGCTTACTTTCCCATTTGTTCAAGAACGGTAAGTGTGGTTGTTCAGCCGGACAGTTCAAGAGGATAGAGCCTGTGGAAGGGAACCCTCTTTGGAACAGTATGCTTCAAAGGACGCCAGGGGACGATTAAATCCCTGTGGATTAGGCAAAGTATTGAGAAAGTGTTGTAATTGTAGCGCTGTCCACAAGGAAAGTTTGATGGGCTCATTAGCACTACTGTGGAAGGCCATTGGCCTCCCGTTAGGAAGTGGGATGCCTGGACCCTACCTGTTTGGCTTAGGGTCCGAAACATTTGGGGTTCCAGACCAGGGAGGAACCACGGTTTTTCTATGATAGGGAGCAATGGGGAATCAGGGAAGAAAGCCGGTTCTGTGTGCTGACCTGGGAGCATATGCGGAGTGTCGTACCCATTATGGGGTGTGACTTCAGCACAGGCGGTAGTTGGTCATAGCACCACAGAGCCCCTGGCAGCAGAATGTCAGTCTGGGCCTGTTCCAGTTGTGCCCACAATTTAGAGCAGCGATGCCAAAATTTATTAATTTTAAGTAGGGTTGTCCCGATACCGATACTAGTATCGGTATCGGCACCGATACCAAGCATTTGCCCAAGTACTTGTACTCGGGCAAATGCTCCCGATGCTTCCGCCGATACCTTGACTGTCAGCGGTGATGGGCGTGTGGGGGAGTTACAAGCTTCTCCCCCCGCGGCTTTCAGCTGCTTAGTGACATACAACGGTGATCGGTGCTTGTAATTCCCCCACACGCGATCACCGCTGACTGTCACCTCCTCCTCCTTAGTCCTCCTCCGTTCCTCTGTCCCCCTCCGCTGTCCTGCTCCATTGCATTGTCCCCCCGCTGTCCTCCTTCTTTGCTCTGTTCCCCTCTGGTTCTGTATGTAAGCTTTAATAACAAGGTGTAAAGTCAATGTGGTTTGACAACATATAACGCACAATATCTCCGCAACCAAAGCTGCACAAACGTTTATTTTTGCGACACAAACCAGCATAAACCCGGCACAAACAAATGGCGCGTTTGTTTTTAAAATTCAGGAACATGGGGTGCAATGTGGGCGGGGTTGCAGCAACTATAATGCACAATATCTCTGCAACCAAAGCGGTACAAACGTTTATTTTTGCGCCACAAACCAGCACAAATGCGGCACAAACAAATGGCACGTTTGTTTTTAAAATTCAGGAACATGGGGTCCAATGTGGGTGGGGTTGCAGCAACTATAACGCACTATATCTCCGCAACCAAAGCGGCACAAACGTTTATTTTTGCGGCACAAACGAATGGCACGTTTGTTTTTAAAAATTCAGGAACATGGGGTGCAAAATGGGCGGGGTTACAGCAACTATAACGCACAATATCTCCGCAACCAAATCGGCACAAACCAGCACAAACGCGGCACAAACGAATGGCGCATTTGTTTTTAAAATTCAGGAACATGGGGTGCAAAATGGGCGGGGTTACAGCAACTATAACGCACAATATCTCCGCAACCAAAGCGGCACAAACTTTTTTATTTTTGCGGCACAAACCAGCACAAACGCGGCACAAACGAATGGCGCGTTTGTTTTTAAAATTCAGGAACATGGGGTGCAAAATGGGCGGGGTTACAGCAACTATAACGCACAATATCTCTGCAACCAAAGCGGCACAAACATTTATTTTTGCGGCACAAACCAGCACAAACGCGGCACAAACGAATGGCGCATTTGTTTTTAAAATTCAGGGACATGGGGTGCAAAATGGGCGGGGTTACAGCAACTATAACGCACAATATCTCTGCAACCAAAGCGGCACAAACGTTTATTTTTGCGGCACAAACCAGCACAAACGCAGCACAAACGAATTGCGCGTTTGTTTTTAAAATTCAGGGACATGGGGTGCAAAGTGGGCGGGGCTTGCATTAAATTGAATGTTTAATATCTCAGAAACCGAACCGGCACAAACGCTCATTTTTGCGGCACAAATCAGCACAAACGCGGCACAAACGAATGGTATATTTTTATTCAGGTTTTACAAACATGGGGTGCCAACTTCACACAGCTAGTCTGGCCACATGTGAAATTTTGATAATAGGGGAATCTGGTGAGTTGACTTATCTGCTGTCTCTCAGCAGGAGCTCCAATGATGATCTCTCTGCTTTAGTTTCAGGTACTCTTCTTCCTACTCTTCTGCTTCCTCACCTTTAAAAGTTCTCACTGCTCTTGTTATAGTCTCTATAATATCAAATAACCAGAAATACCAAATACCAGAGTGGGTTCTCTTGGAAGATTCCCTCTCTACTACTGTTCTAATGACAATATACAGTAAGTACTGAAATCACTCCATTGTCACATCTGTACACTCTAATTTGAAAGCAAGAACGAACCCCTTGGAACGGCTTTTATAGACAAATTGGACCACAACAAATTATAAAAAATCTGTTATCCGTTACTACATAACAACTATTTGAAAATATGGTGGACCGCACTTTGTACAGATGTAAATACAGGCAGCCCCCGAGTTACAAACACCCAAGTTACGAAAGACTCCTACTTACGAACAGCCTCAAATGCCGGCCACTTGTGCTCCACACTGGTCATGGATACCTCCGGACACATCCCGTACTGCAGTACTGCATGGCCAGAAGAGCCCCAGATAACATAACAAGCACCCGGAACATCCCACATCCATGCACAGGCAGACGTTACACTTACGAATGCAGTGTTTCGACCGGAAGTTACACTTACAAATGCAGTGCTACGACTTACATATAACTTCGACTTACGAACAAACCTACAGTCATTATTGTGTTCGTAACTCGGGGACTTCCTGTACATGTTTTTAATTGTGTCCATTTATGTTTCCTATGTATAATGAAATATCTTCTTTTTTTTTTTTTTATGATTTGTTGTGGTTCAGTTTGCCTATAAAGTCCACTCCAAGGGGTTCACTCTTGTTTTCATGTTCTAGTGACAAATCAGAGTTTTGGATTTTCTTTCCCTTTCAAGCCCAGTGATTACCAGGTGTGATAATGCGAGGCACTGCCACTGTGAAAATGTAGAAGAAAATGACACAGGGTTTGCATTAAAGTGATTGTAAAGTCTCGCTTTGTTATTTAAAAAAAATAAATAAATAACAAACATGTTAAACTTACTTGCTCTGTTGCAGTGGATTTGCACAGAGCAGGCCAGATCCTCCTCTTCTCAGGTCCCTCTTCTGTGCTCCTGGCCCCTCCCTCCTGTTAAGTGCCCCCACAGCAAGCAACTTCCTATTAGGGCACCTGAGCCGAACTGCAGCTCCGTGTATCCACCGAGACACGGAGCTGTGGTTCGGCCCTGCCCCCTCTCTCTCCTGATTGGCTAACTGACTTTCATTGACAGCAGCGGGAGCCAATAGTCACGCTGCTGTGTCTGGGTTCCTATCAGGGCCTGAGGAGAAACCCTACCCAGAGACAAGGAGTAAGGAGCACAGCAGGGTCGCTGCGACTAAAGGCTGAGTGAGGCCAGAGAATCGGGAGAGCTGAACAGTAAAGATAGGCTAGGTTCACACCTGTGTGGGTGGTGCCGCTGCAAGACCCACACAAATTCCCACAGCTGCAACCACCTGCACAGCAAAATGCAGGACCCACGGGCCGGTGCAATTAATCCTAATGACACGCCGCCTGCACAGTACTCGCGGTTCCCATGTGGGCTGTGATTTTCAAAGTAGTGAATAGACTTCTTTCCTGTGTTCAAATGAATAGGCTATCATGCCCGCATGGCCACATGAATATGAACCTAGCCTCAGAGGGACTGGTAAGAAGAGCAGCGGTGCTGCTGACAAGGGAGCCAGGGACAGAGTATTTTCAGTTGACTATTCATGTTAATGTGGAAGAACCCCTGCACGGGCAATTGATGTTTATGTGAACTTTCCATTTAATTCAATAAAAGTGGACTGCCATGCCCTGAAATACAGTTTGAACTGGCACAACTCATTGGAAAAGCACCTACAACCTGAACATAATCACCCCAACACCACACAGGGCAAACTGAGAAGCTAATCTCCCCAGCAGGGACATAGCAATAAAAACATGGCAGAGGCTCCAATCCTTCCACAAAAAAAAACTTTATATACACTTTCATTTTTGGCCTTGGCTGAAGTGTACCTTTAATGACTAGGCCTGTTTAGGTATGATTGTTGGAAAAGCACAAACAGATCAGCCACCAAGGGTAGCATGTATTACTGCCATGGTTGTGATTATTGTTTACACCATCTTCCTCTTTCTGTCTATGCAGGTTGTATGAATTCATCAGTCTCCTTTCAGCCTGTGCAGTGCACAGAGGATGCTGTCTGGCAGGCTTTATGCAGCTTACCCCGTGGACTGGCCCTTGGTCCCTCTTTGTCGCAGGGGGAGGGCCTGAGCTTGTGGTGTGTTGGGGATCATTTGCCCGCTGGCTCATTCCTTCCTCCGCACATTCACGAAACTGGAGATGGCTTATTGGATAATCAGGTGAGTTGTGTGTGTGTGTATTATATTTGTCAGTTTATGTTCTGTGTTTGTTTCTCTAAATTATTATCATTTTACATCCTTACAGGAAAACCAAACTTCATTGCTACCAGAAACTGTACTTAAATGGGTGAGGTATGTATGCGTAAAAGGCCAGTAAACATACATCAAAGTTTGTAAATTTAAAATATATTTTAATTTTATTCAGTAATCTACTGCATTTCTAAAGGATTTGTGAATGATAAAAAAGTTTAAAAAAACTTGGGTAATGATATTTTACGGCACAGAGCGTACCAATGAAGAGTAGCAAAAAGGGTGGCAGAGAACAACTGACTTTCAAAAACTTGAGGGAAAAAAAAAGTCTTTATTTTAGTAAGGTTATTGTAACCAGCTTCATATTAGACCCCTTTCCCACTGGGGGGTGCTGGCATTAGCGGTAAAGTGACGCTAGTTTTAGCGGCACTTTACCGCTGTTATAGCGGCGCTTTCAGTCCACTAGCAGGGCGCTTTTAACCCCCGCTAGTGGCCGAGGAAAGGGTTAAAATCGCCTGTGTTGCAGAGCTGCCAAAGTGCTTTGCAGGTGCTTCGGCAGCGCTGCCCATTCATTTCAATGGGCAGAGAGTTTTGGGAGCGGTGTATACACTGCTCCCGCACCGCCCCAAACATGCTGCTTGCAGGACTTTTTTTCCCGTCCTGCAAGCGCACCGCTCCAGTGTGAAAGCACTCGGGCTTTCACACTGGGGAGGCATGAGAGGCACTTTACAGGTGCTATTTTTAGCGCTAAAACACCTGAAAAGCGCCCCAGTGTGAAAGGGGTCTTAGACATGCAAAGGTATAGGGACCATTCGTGTTTTGATGAGTAAAAGTACAAGATTACAAACACTTCACTCTAGTAGAAGGGTCAGTGCCTATATAAAAAAAGGGTAAGAAAACGCTGATCCTTCTGACAATATAAAGTGTTTATTGACAGTTCAAATGGAGGCAATGCAGTTTGGAGGACTGCTTTTTCTTCCTCGGGGCTTTAATTTGTAGTTTTTCTAGTACCGACTACACCAACATCACCAAAGATTATACATTTAAAAAAAAAAAACTATCAATTTAACCTATAATTTATACTGTATCAATAAGTAGTAGGAGATAATTCATATACTAAAATGTCTCAATGAAAACATATAATTTGTGACATTAATTCATTTAAGTGTATCTAAAACCAAACTGTTTTAGGATTTTTAGAGGTTAGAATCCCTGTTGGGTATACTGCTGTCTGGGGGTCCGTAATGCTTCATTTAGATGGGTGCTGGCCCCTGTTCTGCATGCAGGCTGTCCTTGTTTTTGCACCTGCATCCGTCCCAAGCTATGTGCTATCAGCCTATAAAATTTGATACAGAAGCAGGCAGCCCCAAGGACACAGCCGCATGTCAAACTATGACAGCAGTTCAGAAGCAACTGCAGGGACCCGAACACAGGTGGTGTGTGTTTGGTTCTGTGCAGCTGTCAAATTTTGACATGCGGCTGTGTTTGTGCGGGTGCTGCGTCTGCATATAACTCTGTAGCCTGCCTGCACGCTGGTCGAATGCAGGCACAAAAACAAAGGCAGCCTGCATCCAAGATAGGTGGCAGCGCCCATTTAAAAGGAGCCATGGAGAGATTTCCCTTCAGTTTATGTTCTGGGGACAACCTTTTGACAGACAGGAAGTGAGAGAAAATCTGCAACAGGAAAACGAACAACAACATACAATTAACAGAGGTTCTTGCTTTCCACTTCTTAATGGAGGGAGGAGGGGAGACCAGGCATCAGACAAGCCTGGATCTGAGGCTTTGGCTGCTATATATCTTCAGCAAAGCAAAGATCCAGGTCAGTGCCTGCCGGAAATGCGGGTATCAGCAGTTTTTTTATTTATTTATTTTTTGCACAGGCCCTTTTTTAAATAAAAATGATTCATATCACGAAGGTAAATGGGAAAAATATTAGAAATAAACAATAAAAGCGTGTTTTAGATTCCAAAGCATCAAGAACAACATTAAAGTAAAAGCTAAACAGGAAAGCTAAACATCAAAGATTTGTGTGGGTTGAGCTTTCCTGTTTAATTCTTTATTACTTTGATTTGTTTTTTTTGATTGCTATATTTGAATGTCCAGCTATGTTAAAATAATCAGATGGCAGAATGTTTCATTGAGAAATGTAAACCATTTTTTTCCTCATCATTCTCTCATGTGTTTTGATGTTTTTAATCAAGTTATATGTGGCCTGGATGGAAAGCTGTAAAATTCCTATACAGAGTCGGTTGGCAAAATGAAAACTGACATACAGTATATAATGCAGTTCATCATTTGCAGTAACATAAAATGTTAACATGAATTTATTACCTATAGATCCTGCCAGTAGTTTCTTTATATTTCAAATTCCTGTAATTGGATGTGAACCTGCACAGAAGTATTATAATCGTGGGGAGAGCAGTCCTAGATCGACAACTAACACAGCCCAGCTCCAACTAACACATGTTAAAGCAGAACTCCACCCCTTTTTTACATCCTCCCCCCTTCCTCTGCCATATTTAGCACAGGTAGGGGGGAGCGGGTACCTGTTTTTCACAGGTACCTGCTCCCACTTACAGTCAGATCGCTGTGGTGGCCCACTCCTTCCCCTGCAGTTTTCTGGGACACACCACAGGTCCCTGAAGACTGTGGGACCATTCACAAGGCGCAGCACTGCTCACGCATGCACAGTGGGAAGCCAGCAGTGAAGCCACAAGGCTTTACTGCTGGTTTCCCTTAGTCAAGATGGTGGTGCTTGGACCCCGAAGCTGATTGAAGAATCGGCTTGGGTGAGGACAACCCTGGATCCTTGGACAGGTAAGTGTCCTATATTAAAAGTCAGCAGCTATAGTATTTGTAGTTTCTGACTTTTATATTTTTGGGGGGAGGCTGGAGCTCCTCTTTAAGTAGTTACAGCAACAATTTGTTTTATCTTTTGTAAAAAAAGAATTAACTCATATAAATAAGGGCTGACTTGTCACTCTTACCGGAGATATGGTTTTTCCCAACCTCTTGAATTTTGTTGGAGAGCTTGGTCTGTTATACACTACTACTGGCAGGATCAACAAGTAATCAAACTGTTACAGGGGAGACTCAAAAAAAAATGTCAGGTTGCTGCTATTGACGTGCCCTTTTTTTATTTTCTGAAATTTCCACTTTTAAACAAGGCAGTGTGATGTCAATACACTAGCCCAAAAAGTAGTATTTATAGTATACACTATATTATCAAAAGTATTGGGACACCTGCCTTTAGACGCACATGAACTTTAATGGCCCCCCAGTCTTAGTCCATAGGGTTCAATATTGAGTTGGCCCACCCTTTGCCACTATAACAGCTTCAACTCTTCTGGGAAGGCTGTTCACAAGGTTTAGGAGTGTGTCTATGGGAATGTTTGACCATTCTTCCAGAAGCGCATTTGTGAGGTCAGTCACTGATGTGGACGAGAAGGCCTGGCTCGGAGTCTCCACTTTAATTCATCCCAAAGGTGTTCTGTCGGGTTGAGGTCAGAACTCTGTGCAAGCCAGTCAAGTTCCTCCACCCCAAACTTGCTCAACCATGTCTTAATGGACCTTGCTTTGTGCACTAGTCCAAATTATTTAGTGGAGGGGGGGATTATGGTGTGGGGTTGTTTTTCAGGGGTTGGGCTTGGCCCCTTAGTTCCAGTGAAGGGAACTCTTAAAGCATCTGCATACCAAGACATTTTGGACAATTTCATGCTCCCAACTTTGTGGAAACAGTTTGGGGATGGCCCCTTCCTGTTCCAACATGACTGCGCACCAGTGCACAAACCAGGTCTATAAAAAAAAATGAATGAGAGAGTCCTGACCTCAACCCGATAGAACACCTTTGGGATGAATTAGAGCAGAGACTGCGAGCCTGGCCTTCTCATCCACATCAATGCCTGACCTCACAAATGCGCTTCTGGAAGAATGGTCAAACATTCCCATAGACACACTCCTAAACCTTGTGGACAAACTTCCCAGAAGAGTTGAAGCTGTTATAGCTGCAAAGGGTGGGCCAACTCAATACTGAACCCTACGGACTAAGACACCATTAAAGTTCATGTGCGTGAAAAGGCAGGCATCCCAATACTTTTGGTAATATAATGTAGGTCTCTAGTTTAACTCAAGATAACTGCATATCACATCCTCCTTTGTGAATGTGTTATTTTCTGTAAGCTTGCTGAATTAGTAGACCTAAGAACAACATGTGTACAGTTTATTAAAAAGAGCAGATGGTTTCCAGTTTTTTTTGACTGCAGGCTATAATGTTTTTTCAGGTTTGCGAGAAGTAGCCCAAAACATGTGAATGTGAGAATATGCGATCTCAATGGAAGTCTGCATCTTCAGGTCATCTCGCCAATTCAGCCAGGTTCCGAATTGTTAATTCCACAAGAGGATAATGGAAATTGCACTGAAGAAACGGAACATATTAATGAAACAAAAAGAGAACCTATTCCATCCACCAAAACTGCATCTAGTGATTCCATTCCCAAAGACTCTGTCAAGTCACCGATGGAGACTGGAGGTGATGAACTAACAAAGCCTGCCAAAGAAATATCAGTCAGTACAAAATCTCCATTATCCCCACAGCCTGAAGAACTGGTTGTAACGCCACATCCAAAGGGATCTTCTACTTTAGGGACCCCAGAGATTGAGAGGACAGAGCCAGCAGTGACACCAGAAGCTGAAGCATTTTCACCACTTGCTCCAGAGCCAGAAGGAGCCAAACTGTCACTTAATGCAGACTCAAGTACTGCCACTGACGGGACTGCACTCGAGCAGAGTAGTGCAGTAAAGACCAAGGATACAGGTGTGTATTCAAGTCGCCAGAGTATATATTGTCTCACCTTATCACTTAGTTACGGGTAATCTGTTACAAAGGTAAATGTATAATCATCACTGTTGCTTTATACAGAGCTTTTTTTCTAAGAGAATAGGTGCAGGAACTCCTCCCTCTGAGTCAATTTGCTTCTCCATCCCTTACCCAACTCCAAGCACTACCCTTGGTTCCACCACCTCCCAGTAGGACCCCTTTAGAATAGAGACAAGTATCATTATGTTGTGCTAATTTGTAGGGACTTGGTAATAATAACAAGAAGAGCAATAAAACAGATCCCCCACAACCAGCAGCAATAGACCCCCCCCCCCCCAGCAACAGTGGAACCCAACGACAAAATACCACCCCAGCAACAATAGGCCCCCCAGCAGCAACAACAAATCTCCCAGCAGCCAACACCAATAGACTCTCCAGCAGCCAGCAACAATAGACCCCTTAATCAACAGTAGATCCCTTCCAGCAACAATTGACCCCCATCAACAAAAGATCCCCCCTCCATTAACAATAAACTGCCACACAAAAATAGATCCCCTCCAGCAACAGTAAATTCCCCAGCAGCCAGCACCAATAGACCCTCCATCACACCCCAACACCTCTTGTCATTGCACACATACAGTGCTGGAGGTGGCGGAACTGCGTTCCCCCACGTCCCCGCTGAAAAAAAGCCCTGGCTTTATATGATTTTTATTTTTTTTATTTTTTTATAATGCTTGCATTTACTGAAGCAGAAAGAGGCACTTTTTTTTTATATGCCATTTCCTTCAGTTATTCCTCTTTCCCTCAGAGGACTCACAAGTCCTTCTACCTGGTAGAATGGTGGGCAGGGTCTAGCAGCGCTTCTATGTCCCAGTATGAGGCTGGAAGAGAAGTAACCCTGTAGGTTTTGTTAGCACTTGCCCCCGACAGACAGCACCTTTCCAGTGACAAAGTGCTGATTTCATAATTTACTGCTATAAAGAGACAGAGCAGAGAAAGGCTGACAACTCTGCTGCAAATTCAGCTGAGATACAATAATCTTGTTAACCCTCCACAGTACATGAGGTAGTCTGAGCAGCACTGGTAAAAATTCTGAAAGCAAGAATAGCTTTATTTTTTATTTTTTTAATTCTATATTTTATTTCAGCAATTTTTATACATATAAACAAAAACAATTTAGTTGCAGGCGTATCAGAGTATATCTTAATACAAATCGATTCTATTTTCAACGGATATATATATATATGGCCATTATTTAAAGAATAGCTTTAAAATAACATTAAACATGATCATAAAGCTAGTCCTTTTTTTTTTATTCTCTATTTAGTGCTATAACATGACAAGGCTCTCTCTTTAGTGGCATGCATCATGAAATAATAACATGACAAGGCAACATGAGCGGGTACAAAGTGACCATCAAGAACAATTTTTATAAACATAGAGACAGCCTGGTACAAAAGTAATAACTATATTATTATCTAACCGATCGTCCTGCTTGGGGCACGTGCCCTTATAGTACCATCAGTTAGGTGAAAGGTGGTATAGACAAATCATTACATACCAAGTATATATACGAGAGGATGGTAGCTAGTGGATAAAGTACAGGTGGTTTGTAAGATGGAATACTCATAAGCGGGACTTCCAATCGGTCAGCCAGTCCTTTCTTAGGGGAAATATGAATTCTGCATGAAAGGTGTAAACCTACATATACACTAGGACAATAATCATGTCAGTTGCAGTCTTTGTAAAACTGATCCTACACTTTAAAATATGATCCTTACTCACTCTGTTGGTATTGACATAGAGTATTCTAAATCACTTTTTGAAATTCTTCAAGCCAAGTCTGTTTTTACTGTAATTATGTGATTAGGCGCAGTATTGTGTTAACAAACATTACATCCTGGTAACAGGTATGTTTTGTTAAATACAACATATTCCATGCATCAGTCTGCTGTTAATCGATTTTGATCAGACTTTGGGGAGGCAGTGATCTAATTATAAGATGAGTAAGTGAGTACTGCTATCTGGCAAGGAAGGGATTTTTAGTAACATTAAGTTGGCTTGCATACAGTTGTCTTTTACATTAAGGCCTCATGCACACCGCATACCTATCCATACACTTGTTTGAAGGGCCATCTTCACCCATGTGAGATGCACAGGTGTTCCGGATACAGCCGCTGGACACAATTTGACAGCCAAGCAAGTGCAGTGCACTGAATGCAGATGGTGTATTTGGGGCTGCACACCCACACAGCTGTCAAATTGGACCAGCGGGTGTGTCTATGCAGCCACTATGTCTTAGGGCCCTTTCACACAGCCTGTCTGTTTTTCTGGCGGACTTGATCGGACCCTCCATTCACCCCTATGGAGCGGCGGATGTCAGCGGACACATGTCTGCTGACATCTGCCATTATCCGATCCGATCCTGTCCGCAAAATCCAGACGGATGGTTGTCCTATTTTCCATCCATCTGGTGGTTTGGATCGGATAGGATCGGATGAAAACGGACAGGCGATTCGTTTTCATCCGATCTCCCCATAGAGGAGAGCAGGACTGGGTCCGTCTCCACCCTGCTCAGTAAACGGACACAGACCTGTCATCCGCCTGCTCAGCAGGGATCAGCGGAGCGATCCCCCACTGAGCAAGTGATTCCGCAAAAAAATGGAGGAGCCCATATGAAAGGGACCTCTATAGTCACAAATGAAACTGCCTACAGGTGGATGCATTATACACGTATGCATCTAAAGCAGGTGAAGATGGACCTTCTTGCGGATGTGCAAATATAAATGCCTGTGTGAATGAGGTTTTAACCTGAAACATTGTTACCATACAATCTTGGGGAGAAGGGACTAAAGCAATCAAAAATCCCCCACTCTAATCCGTGTGTAGCACAGTAAAGCCTTCTTCGAACAGAAGGTATGCACATGTCTCATTTCATTACATATCCCCAAAAATAAGAGGATTATTCCCTTTTTCAGAACAGTGGACAGAGCCATACAAATCATACTCCAGTGGTCCTGGGTGTGCATCTGGCCAGTGGGGAAAGACTAGAACTCCTGCCTGTTTTTTACTGCTATCCAAGCTTTTTTAGAGGGATTTTCCCTCAGTTCCTGTCCTGCTGATAACCGTTTCACTACAAGAAGTGAGTTAAAAGCTGCAGGAAAACAGATATAAACCTGACAAAGGATTTTACCCTTCCCCTATTCTACTACAGAAAAGCATTTTTTATTTCTGTCTGTGTTTCTGTTGGAGAGTTTGCCCCATTTCCTGCCTGGCAAAACATCAGCAGGGCAAGAAGTGAGGAGAAATCTCTAATGGAGAACCCTGGATAGCAGCAAACATTCAACAGGTCGCCATCCAAAAACGAAGCAAAAAAATTTCAGTTTGACATACAATATACGTAATAAAATGTATGGAAAATTATGATTTACATAGCATAACGGGTAAGATTGGAAGGTGACCCAAAGAGTACATAAATACAGGCTTGACTATGGATATATGCAGTTCTAACCTGTTATTATATATTATTTAGTGAGTTTAACCTGGCATTAACAGTACAACTATTCGTGCAAAAATTAATTTATCAGTGTGCACACAACTTCAGATCAGCTCCAATTTTGCACTTTAAACCGCAGATCAGCCCCAATTCCTGCACTTTACTTTCAATGGTTTTTATTCAGTTTTTTTGACAGTACAGATTAAGACCTTGGCATTATTCCAATACAGTGTACAGTTTTTATAGTCGGTCTAACATATAGCATAGGTATGGACAATTAACCTCTTACTATCTCAAGGCCATTTAACAATGGCTCTATTATCAACGTTGCCTTATCTGGGTTGTCTACGTTGATTTATAGCAGACTATACAGTGGATCCCAATTCCTGCACTTTAAACCTCAAATCTGTTCCAGTTCCTGCGCCTTCAGATCTCAGTTTAGCCCCGGTGCATGCACCGTTAGGGCTCATTCAGATGGGCAATTAGTCCCATCCTCTGTGCAGAGCTGCTGGCAACTGAATATGCATCTACCTTGGAGCTGCATGCAGGCAGCCCATTGAGGTGAATGCACACACAGCGTCTGCACAGATACAATCACATGTCAAAGTTTGACATGCGGGCAGGAGCGGGTGCATGGGTCCGAACTCAGACACTGTGCATTTGGATCCATGCACCCACTCCTGCATGCATGTTAGATCCACTTCTCTGGGATGCCTGCAAGAAGCTCCAAGGTGGATTCACATGCATCTGCCAGCGGCTCTGCACAGAGGACAGGAATAATTGCCTGTCTGAATGAGCCTTTAGACCTTAGATCAGGCGTAAGGAACCTCGGCCCTCCAGCTGTTTTGAAACTACAAGTCCCATGAGACATTGCAAGACCCGAACAATGACAGGCATGACTTCTCGAGGCACAGGCATGATGATGGAATTTGTAGTTTCACCACAGCTGAGGGCCGAGGTTGCCTACCCCTTCCTTAGATTAACCCCAAACCCTGTACTTTCAGAAACGCAAGCTACCAATTTAGGAGTACTAGCATTATATTGACATCCTCAGTGACTGGTGGGCTTGAAGTGGGTGGATTAGGCTTTGTAATTTGCATTAGGGAGATTTCAGTTTTTGTCAGCACAAAAGGTATCATGTGCCCACCCGATTACATGTGCCAGGGATTGAGGATGCCTGCTTTAAATTATTCCTGTTTTGAGAACATACAGAGTTCCTCCATTATTTATATTACTTTCCCAGAATGCTTTGCTCATTAAGAAAGTGAAAAAATATATTCGGAAATAGCTTTGAACTATGTATGTAAGCGCATTAACATTGGTGTAATTGGTAATTATCCTTCCTTGTAGAACCGGCTGATGTGGCTCACTCAGATGATATGAAAGAAGAGGCAGCGAATGATAACAAACATGTGAACTGGAGCCAGGATGGGACAAAATGTCAGGCTTCTAGTATCCTTTTGTCTAGGTCCAACAAAGGTTCTGGAAGAGAGAGCAAGACCAGGAATACAGAAAGTAAAAAGAGGACAACTGAGAGAGGGAAGAGCAAACTAAGAGAAAACAAATCAAATGTAGATGTTGACAAACCAAAGATGACAACAACAGGTAAGGCAGTGAAGCGGAAGTGCTCCCCTACTCCAGTAAAAAGCAGCGATAACCCAGCTAAGATCTCCAGATTAGAAGGAGATGAAGAAGATGACAATTCTAAAGATGTAAAAAAGGAGAGTATTAGTAAGAGCACAAAACTAAAGGCACCATCAGAACGCAAGTTCCATTGTCCAGACTGCAATAAAAGCTTCAGCCAGATAGGCCATCTACGACGACACAGTTTTATCCACAGTGGCCACAAGCCATTCCTGTGCACAGAGTGTGGTAAAGCCTACTGCTCAGAGGAGAGCTTTAAAGCCCACCTTTTAGGTCACCAGGGTCTCCGTCCTTTTAAATGCACACTCTGTGATAAAGCATATGGCACACAACGTGACCTGAAAGAGCATGCTGTGCTCCATACAGGGCAAAGGCCCTACCGCTGTGAGGACTGCGGTAAAAGCTTTGCCCGCCGTCCTACTTTACGTATCCACCGTAAGAATTATTGCACACCAAGGACCGACGACGCAAAAACTCCTCTCCTTTGCACAGTGTGCAACAAGCAGCTCGCCAACAGTTGCTCATTGCGCAACCACATGCTCGTACACACAGGGGAAAAACCTTATACGTGTCCAGACTGCGGCAGTACCTTCCGCCACAAGGGGAACTTGCGGATTCACCAGCGCCTTCATACTGGTGAAAAGCCCTACAAGTGCCAGTTCTGTGGAGATTCGTTTCCCCAGCAGCCTGAGCTAAAGCGGCACTTGATCCTGCACACAGGAGAAATGCACTTGTGTACTGTCTGCGGCAAGGCATTAAAAGACCCCCATACCTTGCGTGCCCATGAGCGCCTTCATGCAGGCGACCGCCCATTCATATGCCAGTATTGTGGAAAATCCTACCCCATTGCTACCAAGCTTCGGCGCCACCTAAAATCCCACCTGGAGGAAAAACCATTTCGCTGCCACCTATGTGGCATGGGCTATAATCTGCAGCACAGTTTGAAGCGCCATTTGCACAGCCACAGAGATCACGAACTGAAAGACGATTCTGCTACAGAGTCAGTGGCGGAGCACACGCTAGTATTGCTGCAGTTAGTTGAGCCAGAGGGATCTGCTGAGAACTCAAGCAGGATACTGATTACAGACTTTGCAGAGAGCTCTGAAGCAGGTCATTCCCACAATACCTCGGCACTGCTTCTTCCACTGAACTCTGAAATGTTAGAAGTCTCTGCAGGCCCCAATCACCATGGTGGAATCCTGCAGAGGGAGCATGGCCCTGGAATAATACTGGTTCCTCAGGCACTGGGATTCAGCACTGTGGTAGAGGAGGTGGAGGTTGAATGCCATGTATAAAACTTGTCTCTATAAAATATGTTTTTTCATCTGTATCCTGGTGTAAAAGTTTGTGTAGCTAAAAAAAAACTATTGAAGTTTAAAGCAAACCTGTCAGACACTGCTGATTAAAACTCAGAAACCCCTAACTGTAGACACTCCAAAGTGCCTGTCTGTACTTTAATCAAACTCCTTATCCTCTGTTGTGATTGGAGAGCACCCCCTCAACCCTCTGAAAGATGAGGCAATCTGATTGGATAGTGGGTTGATGATCAAAAAGTGAACACAGTTCAGAGTTTTAAACCTTTTCTGTAATGTAAGTCCAAGATTTCATGGATGGGTACACACCTGTACTAATGCAATGTTAGACAACTTGACGGTATGCTACAAATCAGGGATGTCAAACTCATTTTTATTGCAGGCCACCTCAGCATTATGGTTGCCCTTAAAGGGCCAGTTGCATCTGTAAGACTATATAAACTTATCCAGGGCTTTTTTTCTCTCCAAATTGCATCAAACGGTGGGTGTTGCCAAATTGCACAGTGGGAGAATTTTAAACGGGCTATAAATACCAGGAGTGTGTTATGTACGGAGTTCAGGGATGCTTTACTTACCTTGTACAGGGTTCAGCGGTGCGCTATGCACAGAGTACAGGGTTCAGGGGTGCGCTATGTACAAAGCAGAGCTTCAGAGGTGCGCTACGTACAGAGTGCAAAGTGCGCTGTGTACAGCATACAGAGTGCAGGGTTGAGGAGTGCGCTACATGTAGAGTGCAATGTTTGGGGGTGTGCTATGCACATTGTGCAGGATTCAACTGTCTTTTACAGGCTGGCCACCTCTCACTTAGGCCTGCGGGCTTGGTGTTTGCCACATGTGCTTTAAACTATTCTCAACATAATACACCTAAAGCAACAATTAAAGCAGACCTGTCATGTAGAACATGATATACATATGAATGCCACCTTTTTATTTAGATATCAATGCTGCTGGTTACGGCTATTTAAATAGAATATATGTAATGTAATTGAATGCCGCAGCTATTTACATATCAATGCAGGTTATTTACATGTAAACACGGTCTGCAGGTGAGTCGTCTGTACACAATAGGGCAGAGCTGGGCAGCATTATTAGCAGCACTTTACACTGAATTATGGGACACAGCACAGGACTAAAACTTCTAGGGAATTTAAACCAGGATAGTTGGCAAGGACGAGGCAGCTGCTTTGGGCCCCACAACAAGGACAGGGCCCATGGCACCTGCCCCTTTTGCCCTGCCTTAAAGATGGCCCTGTGAATATGATGTGTATTTGGTAGGGGTATTGAGCTTTCAGGAGAGGACCGCCTGTCCTTTTCCATCCGATCTGATCCGCTGGACAGATGTAAAATAGGACCACCATCTGTCTGTTCTTGGCAGACAGGATCAACTCGGATGGCGGCGGGTGTCAGCGGACATGTGGCATCAATGACAGCGTGCAGTAATTTGTAATAGTTGTCTTTGAGGCCCGGAATGCTTGCAGGTGGTATAGGTGCCCATATGTCTTGGCAAAATGCCTCCCAGTCATGCAAAATCTTTGGTTATTTTGCATGAACCACATGTTTGAGATCTCCCCAGAATGGCTTGATGATATTAAGGGCTGTGATGACCACTCCAGAACCTTCACCGTTTTCTGCTGTAACCACTGAAGGGTCAACTTCACCTTGTGCTTGGGGTCATTGTCCTGCTGGAAAGTCCAAGAGAGTGCCATGTGTAGCTTTCATGTAGAAGAATGCAATTTGTCTGCCAGTACTTTCTGATAACAAGCTGTATTCATCTTGCCATCAATTTTCACAAGACCCCTCCCCGTCTTTAGAGGTCATACACTCCCAAAACATCAGTAAGCCACCACCACGCTTCACAGTAGGGATGGTATTGTCGCTTGTTGACCCCTCTCCAAACATAGTGCTTATGGTTGTGACCATAAAGCTTTATTTTGGTCTTATCACTCTAGATTAGTGTGCCAGAAACTGTGAGGTGAGTCAAGGTGTTGTTGGACATATTGTAGACAGGGTTTTTTGTGATATTCCAATGTCAACAGAAACATCTCTCCTGCGCTGTGCAGAGGCCCTGGGTGAAAATTGTTGTACTTCTGTTGTGATGCTAATGGGTGGATACTGCATGCCCCGCTGCCTTAGCCAACTATGGGGAGTCCAAAGTACTAAAGCAAGGAAAGAAAGAATAAAAGGTGTGTAGCCTAGTGCATTATCCTTGGTAAAAAGTTTTATTAAAAAACAGAAGTAAGTAGCGTACTCACATTTGGTAACTGGAAAAAAAAAATCACATCATTCCTCTAAAAAGTCATATAACATAACCCATATCCCATGGGGTAATAAGGTGGAGTGATCGGCTAACATGCAGCTCATTTTGGTTCAAGTATTGTTGTATTGTTGGACAGCACAAAGGTGTAGTGGTTAGCACTTTTACCTAGCAGCAAAAAGCGTCGCTGGTTGGAATCCTGACCATGACACCATCTGCCTGGAGTTTGCATGTTATCCCTGTGCCTATGTGGGTTTCCTCCGGGTACGCCGGTTTCCTCCCACACTCTAAAGACATGCTGGTAGGTTAATCGGATTCTGTTTAAATTGGCCTTAGTATGTATGAATGTGTGTTAGGGACCTTAGGTTGTAAACTCCTTGAGGGCAGGGACTGATGTGAATGTACAATATATATACTGTATGTGTATATATATATATATATATATATATCTATATCTATATCTAAAGTGCTGCGTAAATTGACGGCGCTATATAAGTACCTGAAATAAATAAAAATAAATTGTCCTCCTTGAAACAACCACACCATATTTTTCCAGAGCAGCCTGTATTTCTCCTGAGGTGTTACCTGTGGGTTTTTCTTTGTATCCTGAACAATTCTTCTGGCAGTTGTGGCTGCAATCTTTCTTTGTCTACCTGACCTTGGCTTGATATCAGGAGATCCCCGACTTTTCCACTTATCAAGTGATTGAACATTACTGACTGGCATATTCAAAGCTTTGGATATCTTTTTATATTACTTTCCATCTTTATAAAGTTCCATTATCTTGTTACGCAGGTCATTTGACATTTCTTTTCTGCTCCCCATGGCTCAGTATCTAGCCTGCTCAGTGCATCCACGTGAGAGCTAACAAACTCATTGACTATTCGTACACAGACACTAACTGCAATTTAAAATGCCACAGATGTGAGAAATTAACCTTTAATTGCCATTTTAACCTGTGTGTGTCTGTACCAAGGTCAAACAATGCAGGGTATGTCAACTTTTGATCAGGGCCATTTGGATAATTTCTGTAATTGTTATGATTTAAAAGCGAGCCAAACAACTATGTAATAATAGCTTCATATGAACACTATCGTTAAATAAAATACATTTTTTTTGTCATGATCAGTTATATTTTCAGTATCCATGCCAAAATTTCAAACTTTTATATATGTATATATAGCCAGGCCAAAATCACATTAGGACAAATGAATCACCCAGCAATAGTCATTAAAAAGTATTTATCTTTTATTATTCCTAAAATAAAACAATTACACTCCTTTTTAGAGATGTTAAAAAAAAAAAAAAAAGATTTACCATCTTACCATACACTCTCTTATCTATGCGTATATATCTGTATGGGTTTTTTCTTCTCTTATCAGATCTATCCTAACTTTATCTGTCCTAATTTTAGCTTAAACTTAACTGCTAGCCGAGCAGCCGCAGCAGTTATACTACGGCAGGTTTGCATGGCTACGCAAATCGCCGTAGCTGTACATCACTCCTTTAACACGTCACATAGCAGGCACACGCCTGCCGCGTGTCCCCGGCGGGCGCGATGACCACCGGGCACCCGCGATCACTCGTGACAGAGCGAGAACCGGGATCTGTGGGTGTAAACCCACAAGTCCCAGTTCTCTCAGGGGAGAGGAGACTGATCGTGTGTTCATACTAAGTATGAACACCGATCGGTCTCCTCCCCTAGTCAGTTCCATCCCCCCTACAGTTCGAATACACCTAGGGAACGCAGTTAACACCTTGATCGCCCCCTAGTGTTAACCCCATCCCTGCCAGTGACATTTATACAGTAATCAGTGGCTATTTTTAGCTCTGATCGCTGTATAAATGTCCGTGATCCCAAAATAGTGTCAAAAGTGTCCGATCTGTCCGCCATAATGTCGCAGTCCTGATAAAAATCGCAGATCGCCACCATTACTAGTGAAAGAAAATAATAATCATAAAAATGCCATAAAACTATCCCCTATTTTGTAGATGCTATAATTTTTGCGCAAACAAATAAAATATACGCTTATTGCGCTTTTGTTTTACCAAAAATATGTAGAAGAATATATATCGGCCTAAACTGATAAAGAAATTTATTTTTTAGTTTTTTTTATATTTATTATAGCAAAAAGTACAAAATATTGTGTTTTTTTTTTCAAAATTGTCGGTCTTTTTTTGTTTATAGCACAAAAAATAAAAACCGCAGAGGTGATCAAATACCACCAAAAGAAAGCTCTATTTGTGGGGAAAAAAATGACATAAATTTTGTTTTGGTACAACGTCGCATGACCGCCCATTTGTCAGTTAAAACGACGCAGTGCCGTATCGCAAAAAATGGCCTGGTCAGGAAGGGGGAAAATCCTATCGGGGCTGAAGTGGTTAACTTAAAAAAAAAATAAAAAAAAAAAAAGATTTGGCCTCCTTCACCCCTTATAGCCGGCCAATCACACTCCTTTTTTCCCAGGTGTTAAAAAGAAAACAAGAAATAAATAAGGCTGTAATATAATAATAACGTTTTGTTTTTTTTTGTTTTGTTTTTTATTCCCTTCTCAGATCTTTTTGCACTCAGATCTAACTTTTTTCTAGCTTAGTAATCTAACTTTATCTAGCTTAACTTGATCTAGGCTAACTAAAAAGAAAAAAAATTATAAGGATCTGGCCTCCTCCTTTTTTAAAAATAAGGAAAGGAATGCTGTCCGCTACCTTTCTTTTTTGCCCTTAAAATTTTAAGTCATCCAGGAGGCCTTCAGACACCAGTTCCTTGTATATAGCTTCTATGCTTGCTCGGGAAGAGCACCTTGGGTTGCTGGTGGAAGGTATCTCTATAGTGGAGCTGTCAATGTCCCTTTTCTTCCATCTGGTGGCCTGGCCATCCTCACTCTTCTTCCTTCCAGATGCTTTTGGGAACCCTACGGGATAGGCGTAGATGGGCGCCATGGAGAAGGTTTGTAGCAATGTCAATAAGTTGTCCAAGGGCCTCAGTCTTCTTGGCCTTTCCTCCCCAGAGATGGTTCACAGCTGACATTATGTCCTGCTCTTTCTACAAGGCTTCTTTACTTGCTCTGGAAGATCGCCTCAGGTTGTTAGTGGAACGTTGTTCTGTAGTGGGGATGTCCATAGGCTGTCCAAGGGCCTCACTCTTCTTGGCCTTTCCTCCCTGGAGACGATTCAAAGCCGACATTATGTCCTGCTCTTTGTATAAAGCTCCTTTGCGTGTTCCGGAAGAGTGCCTTAGGTTACTGGCAGAAGGTTCTTCTGTAGTGGAGCTGTACATTTTCAGTCTGGTAGCCTGTCCATCTTCAGTCTTCCTCCCAGATAGTTTTGGACACCTCATGGGATAGTGGTAGATGAGCGCTATGGATAAAGTTGTAGCAATGTCCCCAAGCTGTCAAGGGCTTCAGTCTTCTTGGCCTTTCTTCCCTGGAGGTTGTTCGCAGCTGACAGGATGTCCTTCTCTCTGTCCCATTCCCAATGGAGTGTGAGGAGGCGTAATTGAGGAAAAAGGGGTCCACTTCAGACACCAATTCCTCGTATATAGCTCTTTTGCTTGCTCGGGAAGAGCGTCTCAAGTTGCTGGTGGAAGGATTCTTTGTAGGAGCTGTAAATGTCCCTGCTCTTCTGTCTGGTGGCCTGTCAGTCTTCAGCCTTCTTTTTAGATGATTTTAGGAACCCCATGGGATAGTGGTAAAAAAGCGCCATGGAGAAAGTTTGTAGCAATGCCAATAAACTGTCCAAGGGCCTCACTCTTCTTGGCCGTTCCTCCCTGGAGACGGTTCACAACCAACATTATGTCCTATTCCTTGAATAAAGCTTATTTGCTTGCTCTGAAAGAATGCCTCAGGTTCCTGGTGGAAGGTTCCTCTGTAGTGGAGCTGTAAATGTCCTTCCTTTTCAGTCTAATAGCCTGTCCATCTTCAATCTTCCTGCCAGATGGTTTTGGGCACCTCATGGGATAGTGGTAGATTGGCGCCATGGACAAAGTTGTAGCAATGTCCACAAGCTATCCAAGGGCGTCAGTCTTTTTGGCCTTTCTTCCCCAGAGATGGTTCGCAGCCGACAGGATGTTCTTCTCTCTGTCCTTCCCAATGGAGTCTGAAGAGGCGTAGTCTAGGAGAAAAGGGTCCGCTGTGAAATGGAAATATGGGCCTACAATGATTTTTACTTTCAATGACATGATTTATGATAAACATTATTAATAGTGAAATTTTGAGATATGGCTCTGTAGTTTCAGTCCTAAGAACATTGGGGAGATTTACTAAAACTGGTGCACGTAGTATCTGGTGCAGCTGTGCTTAGTAACTAATCAACTGGAAGCTGATTGGTTACTAAGCACAACTGAACCAAATTCTGTTTGGATCAGCTTTAGTAAATCTCCTTCACTGTTTGGAAATTAACTGGAATTGTCAGAACGGTCATATGGTCATAAAGGCAATTAGCATTTGATTAGTCACCCAGCCTGAGAATTTTATTTGAAGGAGTCTGTTCTCAGGCCACTTAGTAGTAGTAAAGACACCGTATCTCACAAAAGTGAGTACACTCCTCACGTTCGTAAATATTTTATTATATATTTTCATGTGACAACATTGAAGAAATTACACTTTGCTACAATGTAAAGTAGTGAGTGTACAGCTTGTATAACAGTGTAAATTTGCTGTCCCCTCAAAATAACTCAACACACAGCCATTAATGTCTAAACCGCTGGCAACAAAAGTGAGTACACCCCTAAGTGAAAATGTCCAAATTGGGCCCAATTAGCCATTTTCCCTCCCCAGTGTCATGTGACTTCTTAGTGTGAATGGGGAGCAGGTGTGTTAAATTTGGTGTTATTGCTCTCACTCTCTCATACTCGTCACTGGAAGTTCAACATGGTACCTCATGGCTAGGGCTGGGAAAAAAAATCGATTTAAATCTTGAATCGAGTTGAGAGGTCAAATCGATTCAAAATTTAAGCAAATCGATTTTTTTAGATTTTTTTTTTTTCACCGCGCCGGTCCCGAGGCGCTGCGGGCATGAGTTTTTAGGCGAGGCCGCGGCTTGGGCCTAGTCAGTGGCTATGGCCGGATGCCGCGGACTAGGCCGAAGCCGCGGCCTTGCCTAAAAGCTCGTGCCCGCAGCGCCTCGGGACCAGCGCGGTTTCCAAAAAAAAAAACTCCATTCGAATCGTGAATCGAGTTTTTTTTAAGAGAATCGAAGATTTTTTTTTTTAAGAAAATCTCCCAGCCCTACTCATGGCAAAGAACTCTCTGAGGATCTGAAAAAAAAGAATTGTTGCTTTACATAAAGATGGCCTAGGCTGTTGGAAGATTGCCAAGACCCTGAAATTGAGCTGCAGCACGGTGGCCAAGACCATACAGTGGTTTAACAGGACATGTTCCACTCAGAACAGGCCTCGCCATGGTCGACCAAAGAAGTTGAGTGCATGCGCTCAGCATCATATCCAGAGGTTGTCTTTGGGAAATAGACATATGAGTGCTGCCAGCATTGCTGCAGAGGTTGAAGGGGTGGGGGGGTCAGCCTGTCAGTGCATCAAATTGGTCTGCATGGCTGTCCTCCCAGAAGGAAGCCTCTTCTAAAGATGATGCTCAAGAAAGCCTGCAAACAGTTTGCTGAAGAAAAACAGACTAAGGACATGGATTACTGGAACCATGTCCTGTCGTCTGATGAGACCAAGGTTAACTTATTTGGTTCAGATGGTGTCAAGCGTGTGTGGCAGGAACCAGGTGAGGAGTATAAAGACAAGTGTGTCTTGCCTACAGTCAAGCATGGTTGTGGGAGTGTCATGGTCTGGGGCTGCATGAGTGCTGCCGACACTGGGTAGCTACAGTTCATTGAGGGAACCATGAATGCCAACATGTACTGTGACATACTGAAGCAAAGCATGATCCCCTCTCTTCAGGGACTGGGCCACAGGGCAGTATTCCAACATAATAACGACCCCAAACACACCTCCAAGATGACAACTGCCTTGCTAAAGAAGCTGAGGGTAAAGGTGATGGACTGGCCAAGCATGTCCCCAGACCTAAACCCTATTGAGCATCTGTGGGGCATTCTCAAATGTCATCGTGGAGGAGCTGCCAGCTGGTGACCCAAAGATGACCAGTATCTTAAGATTTGTCCAACAGCGCCATCTGTTGAATGAAAGTGGCAAATCTTAAGACTTGTGAAACCTCTAAAGCAAGGGTCTTTAAACTATGGCCCTCCAGTTGTTCAGGAACTATAATTCCCATCATGCCTAGTCATGTCTGTGAATGTAAGAGTTTTACAATGCCTCATGGAATGTGTAGTTCCGCAACAGCTGAAGGGCCGTAGTTTGAGGATCCCTGCTCTAAAGGGTGTGTCATTACCTAGATGAGGGAGTGAAGGGGTGGCATAAAAATCAGGGCACAGCTCGCTCTCCATTATTTTCTTTAACTTTATCTATAGATTTCTTTTCCTGTAAGACCTCATGTACACTGCTGCTGATAAACGGACGTTCAGAGGCAGTTGGATGCTTTTTTCAGCTGCCCCTGAACTCTTCCAATGTTATCTTATGTGTACATGTACACAGGTTCATTTAATGTCATTTTTAGGCAGTTGAGTTTAGAGGCCTTTTTTGGAAAGCAAAAAAATGAGTCCAGACGCTGAGTTTAGAGGCATTTCAAGCGCTAAACGCTTCCAAACGTGGTAACTCGCATTTAGCCGCATTTCGTTTACAGGCGTTTTTCATTTTTGGCTATTTTGAAACAAAAATAAAACATTTTTTTCAAGCACTTCTAAACGTAAACGTGGCAAAACGCTTCTAAATGCGGCATGTAAACGCGGCAAAACGGATGTTTTAAACGTGGGTTACTATCTGTCAAGTTAAATCGTTCAGGAGAGGTTGTAAAAATGTCCCATGTACATTAAGCCTTACAGTTCCTCTTCATTGGTAACATTCTGTATATCCATTTGTAATATCACTACTTTTGAGTTATTCCATCTACTTTATATTTTGTTAAATCTGATTTATAAGCATTCCTTTCTGTGTAAATAAGTTAGATCTTTATTTTTTAGCACAGTTCTTGTTTGTTATTAACCTTATAACAAGAGTTGCAGCAGGATTGGCTTGATTTAGGTATAGACAAAATGTGGTAATTGCTTATATTTATCTCATGATCACCCTCCATTGTCTGCATACCAGCACGCTTTTAGCAGTTTTGTTTACATTCTGATATGCACATATGCTGCCGCTCGGTGTTAAGCCTGGTACACACTACAGTTCTCATGCAACCCCGCAGATCGCACAAAAAAAAAACTGACAGCTACGATCATGATCCACTGTACTAACCATGTGAGGTTGGTCCAGTGATCTCCCCTGCTGAGCTGTTGTGTGCTGACAGGGAGACGGCCACCCGCCAGAACACTCTGATCAGCGCTTTCTGCCATTGGCTGAGAGTGCTGATCGGGAGTTGGTTGGCTCCTTGTTTTCCAGCATGCACGTCTGACAGAAGCTGGTCGAACGGCTGGCTTGTGTCAGACAGACCGACATACACACAATATTGAATTGAAAAAATATATACACATATACTGTATATACCGTGTGTGTGTATATGTATGTATGTATGTATGTTTGTATGTATGTATGTATATATATATATATATATATATATATATATATATATATATATATATATATATACGCACATGAACTCCAATTGCAAGTTTGGGGTGCAGGAACTAGCAAGATGTTTAATTTTGTAATAGAGGGGATCAAATCCAAGAACTCCAAGCAGTGGGCAGGTAATGAGAAGCAAACTTTTTAAAAATCGGGGGAAGAATATTCTATGCACCATGTCTGCAATTGTTTTTGCCTCCCCTATAGAATGCCTAGAGGAGCTGGGCTGCTTGGTGGGAGGAGTGGGTGAAGGTACCCCAGTCGGCTCCCAAACAGACCCATTTCTTGCGCTCACAGAAGGACCTCAAGGCCAAGTTTGAGCAGCAGCAAGCACCCGGAGATTATGGAGGTGTGTTTCAAAGTTAATCATTTATGTTCTTTCTCAAGTGGGGTGGGGGGTTGGGGGGTGTTAAAGTGCTTACTGGATCCCAGTTAGGTTAACTCTAACTTAAAGGGATGATACAAATTTTTATATTGTTAACAGAACAGGAATGGAGGGCAAAATATCAAGTGGGGATGATTGTTCTGGTGACAACAAAATTGAAGCTTCCTTCAATTTGAATTTTTTTTTTTTACTCCAACATCATTATGTACCTACAGAAAAGGCGATGAATGGAAAGTCTCCCTAGTGAGACACAGTGGCGGACGCTCCATTAGGGGTGCAGGGGCGCCGCCCCCCAAATCTGTGCTCCCAGCTCCTAATCTACATGCAGGGTACCGGACGCATGTACTTCAATGGGTTTTCTCACCTCGTCTTTCAGGATGGCACCTGGAGAGAGCGCAGCTCCACCCATTTTCCCAGGAAACACTGCAGTCAGTTTCTTTAAAGACCGGTCGCTTCTACCATGGCCTCAGTTGCAGTGTTTCCTCCGCCATGGTGGAAGCTCTGCAGGGAACCAAGGGTGTGCTACACTCTCTCCAGGTGGGGATAGTTTATGGCATATACCTGGGTGTGTGTGTAGTGTGTAGTACAGGCCAGCCCAGCATCCTCATGCCCGCCGAGGGTTCAGGCTGCTGGGGGTCCCCGCTCTCTTCAGACCAGTGGCTGCGGGCTGGAAAGAGGGACGACGAGATGCACAGCGGTAAGAGTAGCATTTCCTCTTTTACCAGCCTCCATGCTTTCCGGGTCCCAGGTGGCGAGTGCATCATTTCGGTGGCAGTGCGCGAGGCTTCCGGCCGCTGGAACGCAGGGGGGAGGAGGCGGCCTTAGCCGGTGTCATTTCTGGTCCTCGCAACAGCGAAAGGACCGGGAAAACCAAGTAGAAAAGCAGCCGGACGCCACTAGGAACCTCGGCAGCATGGATCCAAAGGAACAGGAGCAGAAGCCACTAACACCAGCCAGACCCAGGTAAGCAGGGGTCTGGACCGGGAAAGGCACTTTATGTTTACTGGAGATACGAGCCCGCCGCTCATTGGATTGATGCTTTATTTCACTGCTTTTATGTGAGTACTACTATTGTCTAAACAAACCCTGCTGATTATCAAACAATATAACACTATTGTGGGACCTTCCTTTTGCTCTTTTCCCCATCTGATGACCCTGGTATAACACTCGGAGGGACGCAGTTCCCATAAAAGGCCAGCAAGGATAAGACCAAGGTTTGCTGTCCCCACTACTGGTTTGAAGCTGGCACTCTGCCATTCTGAAGTCTTTTTCATCCCTGCATCCTAAAGGCCGCCATGCCTGAAATTGGCTAATGCTGTTGCCCCATTACCTACAGGTAAGGGGCCACTGCCCACCGATGTGTGGTGTGTTACATGAAGAAAGAAAATATCACTATTTGTGCTAGTCACCTTAATTGCCAAAAGAGGATCACCATTTTTGCACTTTTATTTGTGAAATTTTTGTAGTTCATTGTCACAAAAGTTTTTTAGGTAGTTGTCACTGACACCTTGTTTGTTTGCACTAGTCACTTTATTTTTGTGTCCGTTTGCTGTGTGCTTGGCTTGCACATTATTCATATGTAATTTTATTATAATCAGTTACTGGGACTACATTTATTTGTGTTTTTTCTGCACATGATATTTATCACATGCTTTTTTTCCACATGTTTATGTCTTACATCAGTACGTCAGTATAGCACAAGTCACTTTATATATTTTCCAGATATCCTGATCTATAGAGATCAGCACCTTTTAATAATTTTTGCATACAATACTTTTTGTATATAGATTTTATATTTTTTATATTCTTTTATATTTTCACATATGTATGTACTACACAGTTTTCAAATGGATTAGCGCAGCACCATACTTTTATTGAAAACCCATATCGAAGCAGGAACCTCCCACAAAGACCTGTTAGACACGCTGCCAGCATTTTAGAAAGCGGTAGGGTACATGGCAGATGCCTCCGCAGAATCTATAAAAATATCTGCAAGATCCTCGGCCCTGGTAAACTCAGCGCGTAGAACACTATGGGTTAAAACGTGGTCAGGAGATACTGCCTCAAAGGCAAAGTTATGTGGTCTTCCCTTCGAGGGGAATTTAGTGTTTGGCCCTGATCTTGAAGCCGTGCTGGATAGGATGGCAGATAAAAAGAAGGCCTTACCAGTAAAAAAAGAAGGTAACCCCTCAGGGTAAGAAAAATTTTCGTACTTTTCGGCAAACCCAGGACACGAAGGAGACAGGATACAAAAGAACATGGAGGTCCCAAAGAGGGAGGGGGAAGTCAGGGGTGCTATTCTGACCTCCTAGCCAAACCATTAAAAATCAGTGACAGTCCTCCGAATGTGGGAGGAAAGCTGCAGGCTTTTTTCCCACAGTGGAAGACAACAACAACCAGTCCATTTGTCCTCAAAAAAATATCAGAGGGCTACAGACTGTCTCTCAGTCCCCACCAAGTCAGTTTTACATAACCCAGGCTCCCCAAGACCTAGAAAAGTCCCTAGCAATGTCATCTCTCCTGCAAGAACTCATTCAACAGAAAGTGATCATAAGTGTTCCCCGCGAAGAGTAAGGACGAGGGTACTATTCGCACGTATTCCTATTAAAGAAGCCATCAGGGAAATTCCGATTAATTTTGCATCTGAAAATATTAAACAAATCCATCCGATACAAGAAGGTTGGACACAATTTTTTCAGTGAAGAGTCTTCTGATGCCAAGCTGTTTTTTGGCATCCATAGATATGAGGGATGCATGCCTTTACGTGCCTAAAGCACCAGCATCACAAAAATACCTATGGTTAGCTGTCAAGATGGGAGGGTTAATCTCACACCTACAGTTCAGAGCTCTCCCATTCGGGCTGTCTTCCTCACCAAGGATCTTCACAAAAGTTATAGCAGAAGACTTAGCACCCCTCAGATTAAGGGGAAAATTGATTGTACCGTACTGGACGACCTCCTGCTATTTGCCAAATCAGGGCTTCTGTTGGAGAAGGATCTGAAGGAGACAAAGAGACACTTGGAGAGTCTTGGCTGGATTATAAACAAAGAAAAGTCAAACATGATTCTGTCTCAAACAATAAGATTTCTGGGGTGTACCATCAACTCCATACAGGAAACTCTCCAGAGGAAAAAATTGAGAAAGTCCAATATGCAGTAAAAAAGACCCAAACAAATCTGCGAATCTCGATCAGGGCAGCCATATCAGTACTAGGACTCCCTACAGCATCAATCCCAGCAGTGCAATGGACACGTCTCCACGCAAGAGATCTCCAGTAGGCAAGTCTGAGAAATTGGCCCTATAGGGGTCTCTGGAGAGGTTCATCAAGATGCCCCCCAAGTTCAGAGTAAGCTGTGGTGGTGGAGGAGTCAGTCAAACTCGGACAAAGGTCTACTCTGGACATTACCTGTAGAAAGGAGGTTGACAACAGATGCAAGCTCTTGGGGTTGGGGCACCCATCTGGAAGAGCAGATGGCCCAAGGAGCATGGACAAACAGAGCCAAGAGATCTTCCAACTGGAGGGAACTAAGGGCCATTCTTCTGGGACTGTGGGCCTTCAAGGATTAAGTCCAGGGTCACCACATTCAGGTGTTGTCCGACAATACCACAGCAGTGGCCTACATAACAAAACAGGGAGGCACGAGAAGCAGAGTGTCCTCGGTCCTTCCGATTCTATCCTGGGCAGAGGGCAACCTAGCATCCCTGACGGCGGTACACCTAAAGGGCGATCTGAATCTAGTAGCCGATTTCCTAAACAGGGAAAGAGTACTGGAATCGGAGTGGAGTCTGAATTCAGAAGTATTCCAGATGCTAATAGGAAAATGGGGAGCCCCCCAGATTGACCTGTTCGCATTCCAGGCCAACGCAAAGGTGGAGGTTTATTTCTCCCTGAACAGGCGGGATCAAGCGGACGGACTGGACGCACTAGCGCAGCCGTGGACCTTCCGCTTGTGCTACGCCTTTCCCCCTTTTCAGATGATCCTGTTGGTACTCAAGAAACTGCAAAGTGAGGCTACAAGCATGATCTTAGTGGCTCCATTTTGGCCCAAGAGGGCACGGTTTTCAACCGTACAGAAGATGGCAGGGGAACCCCACTGGTTTCTTCCATTACGAAAAGACCTAACTCAGGGACCCCTTCAACATCCCAATATCGAGCATCTCAGATTGAAAGCCTGGTTACTGAGGAGAAAATCCCAAAAAGAAAGGGTATGTCTAATAAACTAGTCTCAACCCTATTAAAGTGTAAGTAAACACCCCCTATCGTTTTCAGCCAAGGAAGCTGCCATCTTTGCCTCTGTTTAATCTAATGATGCTGCCATGATGCTGTACATGTGATCAGTTATGACACCAGCCATTGGATGGTTTGACAGTTTGGTTGAGATCACAACCAATGGAAGTGTTACATTTTTGGCACGTGACGAAAATGAAACTGTTTTATGGATGGGTTTACTTACGCTTTAAATAGCAGAAAGAGGGTCACCAGGGCAATTTACTTTAAAACATGGAAATGTTTCAGTTCCTGGTGTACGAACTTGTTAGTGCTAAGAACTGACTCCGGTTTTCTACCAAAGGCTTAAGCAGTATTTTATAGGTTGCAGGAAATAGTTCTCCCATCCTTTTGCCCTACACCATCCGGCACTAAGGAAAGATCTTTCCATAGCCTGGATGTAAGAAGATGTATACTGCACTATTTCAAGGTCACAAGAGAATTCAGAAGATCAAATTCTCTGTTTATATTGTTCTCAGGCCCACGTAAAGGGTACATTGCTTCCAAGAACACCATAGGAAGATGGCTGCGAATGGCCATCAATGAAGCCTATAAAGCTTCGGGGTAGATCCTCCCACAGGGGTAGTGGCCCATTCGACCCGGGCAGTAGCAACGTCCTGGGCGGAACGAGCAGGGGCTTCACCGGGATGGATCTGCAAGGCGGCTATGTGGACAAGTTTTTCCACCTTTACCTGCCACTACAGGTTGAACTTAGGCTGGCCATACACTATTCAATTTTCCTGTTCAACTTTCCTTTAGATTTACCAAAACCATATAATAGGAGGTCAAACCTAAACACTTTCAATTTGGATGCAATCAGGCAGGCCCTTGTACTACATAGTTGAAGGTAAATCTAAAGAAAATTGAACAGGAAAATTGTATGGTGTATGGCCAGCTTTACTCTCAGCATCAGAGCAATCGTTCGGCGGGAAAGTCCTACAAGCGGTGGTCCCACCCTAGAGTAAGTACTCTCTTATCATCTCCAGGTGCTGTCCTGAAAGACGAGGTGAGAAAACCTTAGTTGTGTTGTAAAATGTGGTGTTATTGCTATGTTCTTCTTATCTAATTTCAGCATGGCTGGAGGTACTCTATAAACAACTGAGGCCATGGTAGAAGCGACCGGTCTTTAAAGAAACTGACTACAGTGTTTCCTGGGAAAATGGGTGGAGCTGTGCTCTCCTGAAAGACTCGTAGAAATACCATTACCGGTAATGCCGCGTACACACGGTCGGACTTTCCAGCATACTTGGTCCGGCGGACCAGAGTCCGCCGCACAATCCGACCGTGTGTAGGCTCCGGCGGACTTTTTTTTCCCAAAAGTCCGCCGTACCTAGATTTAAAGCATGCTTTAAATCTTAGTCCGCTGGACTCAGTTCCTGACGGAAAGCCCGTTCGCCTGTATGCGTCTGTGTGCTGGTCCGACGGACCAGATACAACGCAAGGGCAAAGTACTGCATCTCTCGTTCGCTGCAATAGGAAAAACAAGTTTTCCTATTGCGGTGAGCACGGGGCATACCAGGCCCTTAGGTGTAGCATGGATTTTAAGGGGAACCCCCTACGCCGAAAAATCGGCGTGAGGTCCCCCCCAAAATCCATGCCAGACCCCGATCCGAGCACGCAGCCCGGCCGGTCAGGAAAGGGGTGGGGACGAGCTAGCGCCCCCCTTCTGAACCGTACCAGGCCGCATGCCCTCAACATGGGGGGGTGCTTTGGGGGAGGGGGGCGCCCTGCGGGCCCCCCCACCCCAAAGCACCTTGTCCCCATGTTGATGAGGACAAGGGCCTCTTCCCGACAACCGGATTCCGATAAGCCCCCCGCCCGCAGACCCCGACAACCAACGGCCAGGGTTGTCAGGAAGAGGCCCTTGTCCTCACCAACATAGGGACAAGGTGCTTTGAGGTGGGGGGCCCGCAGGGCTCCCCCCCTCCCCCAAAGCACCCATGTTGAGGGCATACGGCCTGGTACGGTTCAGATGGGGGGAGGGCGCTCGCTCGTCCCCACCCCCTTTCCTGACCGGCCGGGCTGCGTGCTCGGATCAGGGTCTGGTATGGATTTTAGGGGGGACCCCACGCCGTTTTTTCGGCGTAGGGGGTTCCCTTTATAATCCATTCCAGACTTAAGGGCTTGGTATTCCCCGCGACGGGGCTCGCAAGGTGTCAATCTCGCCGATAAAAGCGACGAGATTCACTTCCTTTTCTAGTCCCGTCGTACCCGAGTCACGTTCAAAATGAACGGACTTAGCCGTGTGTGGGCAAGTCCGTTCATTCTGAAAGTCCGCCGTAACTCCGGCGAAAGTCCGTCGGAAAGACGGGCGGACCTAGCCTGCCGGAAAGTCCAGTCGTGTGTAGGCAAGTCCGTCTGTTCAGAAAGTCCGGCGGTAGTCCGCCAGACAGTCCGGCGGGAAGAACTTCAGACCAAGTATGCCGGAAAGTCCGCTTGTGTGTACGCGGCATAAGTCTAACTAAGGTTTTGTTTTTTGAAGCGTATGATTAAAGCCTGAGGTTCTAATTGGCTTAAAAAAAGGGTGGGCTTGGGGCGCAGTCTATACCTCTGATCATGAAAAGCCTTTTCACAGCGTGCCCTAAGAAGAGCTTTCAAGTTTATAATTTCTTGATGGATCCATCAGCTTATTTCTCAGGCTTTCGGTTTAACCACTTGCCGTCCGCGCTAAAGCTGACGGCCACGGCGTGGACCTGAATTTACAGGAGGCCGACATATGACGGCCTCCTCTGTGCACGCGCCCCGCTGGGATCACTGAGTCACTGAGACTCGGGTGATCAAAGATCCGAGTAAGGGGCTGGTCCTGGCCCCTTACCACGTGCTCAGCTGTCAGCCAATGACAGCTGATCACATGATGTAAACAAAAGCTCTGTAATCTTTTTTTTTCTCCTCACGTTAACAGCGTGAGGAGAAAAAAAGCCGATCACCGGCTTATCTGCAAGGGACATCGGTCCTGAAGAGGAAGAGACAATTATGCCTCATCTGTGCCCACCAGTACCCCCTGCCAGTGCCACCTGCCATTGTCACCTGCCAGTGCCCACCAGTGCCACCTATCAATGCCCACCAGTGGTGCCAATCAGTGCCACCTAGCAATGCTGCCTATCAGTGTAACCGATCAGTGCCCATTATTGCCACCCATCAGTGCCCATCACTGCCACCTGTCGGTGCCCATCAGTGCTGCCTCATCGGCGTACATCAATGAAGGAGAAAAATTACCTGTTTGCAAAATTTTATAACAAAATATAAGAAAAAAAAATGTATTTCTTTTTAAATTCGATCTTTTTAAATTTTTTTAACAAAAAATAAAAACCGCAGAGGTGATCAAATACCATCAAAAGAAAGCTCTATTTATGGGGAAAAAAAGATAAAAATTTCATTTGGGTACAGTGTAGCATGACCGCGCAATTGTCATTTAAAGTGCATCAGCGTTGAAAGCTGAAAATTGGTCTAGACAGGAGGGGGGTTTAAGTGCCCAGTAAGCAAGTGGTTAAAGGGCAAAGTTCCACCATTTTTGGTGACTGTTCATTCTACCTGGAGTGTGGGTGCTTGCTTGGCTATTTGATATCAGACTTTAGCAGCTCATGTTTGAAAAGTTTTGCTTCCTTGTCTTCGGTTCATACTTGTACAATGTTTTACCAAATTAATGTTAGATCTGATGAGGATGCTACTTTTTGGTTGGCGTGTTTTGTAGGTTGCTGCATGAGATTCTAACCTGTTTTGGTTTGATTGTTTGGGGTCTGTTGTGCTGTGTTCCCCGCCCATCATATTCATTGTTTTGGGACACTACTGTAGTAGCTATGAAGATGCTTGCTACAAAAACGAAAGACTTGCCCAATGGGGAGGGGTTATGCTCAGGAGGGGATTTGTTGTGGCTTTTTTTTTTTTCTCTAATTACCTGAAGATGGCAGCATAACCCTATAATCATGGCTATTAAGATGCTCTGTGTCATGTTATGTACTCAAAAAAAAGGTTTTTACAGGTAAACCAAAATCCCATTTTTGCATAGCTACAGTGGTCCAGCTTGGATTAAAGTAGGCATGTTCCATGCCTGGCCATTTCTGGGCAAGCAGGGGCATTACTGTAGTAGCCGCTACTACTACAGTGATTTCTACTGTCTTCCAGGTCCTCTGGCAAATGGCTACCTGCTATATATATACAGTGGGGACGGAAAGTATTCAGACACCCTTAAATTTTTCACTCTTTGTTATATTGCAGCCATTTGCTAAAATCATTTAAGTTCATTTTTTTTCCTCATTAATGTACACACAGCACCCCATATTGACAGAAAAACACAGAATTGTTGATATTTTTGCAGATTTATTAAAAAAGAAAAACTGAAATATCACATGGTCCTAAGTATTCAGACCCTTTGCTGTGACACTCATATATTTAACTCAGGTGCTGTCCATTTCTTCTGATCATCCTTGAGGTGGTTCTACACCTTCATTTGAGTCCAGCTGTGTTTGATTATACTGATTGGACTTGATTAGAAAAGCCACACACCTGTCTATATAAGACCTTACAGCTCACAGTGCATGTCAGAGCAAATGAGAATCATGAGGTCAAAGGAACTGCCTGAAGAGCTCAGAGACAGAATTGTGGCAAGGCACAGATCTGGCCAAGGTTACAAAAACATTTCTGCTGCACTTAAGGTTCCTAAGAGCACAGTGGCCTCCATAATCCTTAAATGGAAGACGTTTGGGACGACCAGAAACCATCCTAGAGCTGGCTGTCCGGCCAAACTGAGCTATCGGGGGAGAAGAGCCTTGGTGAGAGAGGTAAAGAAGAACCCAAAGATCACTGTGGCTGAGCTCCAGAGATGCAGTCGGGAGATGGGAGAAAGTTGTAGAAAGTCAACCATCACTGCAGCCCTCCACCATTCGGGGCTGTATGACAGAGTGGCCCGACGGAAGCCTCTCCTCAGTGCAAGACACATGAAAGCCTGCATTGAGTTTGCTAAAAGACACCTGAAGGACTCCAAGATGCTGAGAAATAAGATTCTCTGATCTGATGAGACCAAGATAGAACTTTTTGGCCTTAATTCTAAGCGGTATGTGTGGAGAAAACCAGGCACTGCTCATCGCCTGTCCAATACAGTCCCGACAGGTAGGGAGAAGCCATCACCTGAAGATATTAAAGGCTTACCAGAGGTTGTTGACCTGGGAGGACTTATGTCATCCAAGTCAAACAGGCATAGTGACCAACTGGTCGGGAAGATATTCCCCCTTTATGTGTCTTCAATATAATCCAAAACAGGGCAGCTGCTCGGCGTCCACAGTTTTTCTCAACAATCATGGAAATAGTATCTCAATGGGAGGCCACAAACGAATATTCATATGCCATGCGAGAGATAGGTAAAAGAAATAGGTAAAAGAAACTCACATAGCGTAATAACGTAAGTACTGGTTTATTAAAAAAAATTGAAAACAAACTCACATTTTCGTAGATCATCAAAAGTTTCAAAGGTTCTTTAGCAGAAACGCGTTGGGTGGACCCCTCACAATTACCGATACTTGACCTTTGAAACTTTTGATGATCTACGAAAATGTGAGTTTGTTTTCAAATATTTTTAATAAACCAGTACTTACGTTATTACGCTATGTGAGTTTCTTTTACCTATCTCTTGCATGGCATATGAATATTCGTTTGTGGCCTCCCATTGAGATACTATTTCCATGATTGTTGAGAAAAACTGTGGACGCCGAGCAGCTGCCCTGTTTTGGATTACATTGAAGACACATAAAGGGGGAATATCTTCCCGACCAGTTGGTCACTATGCCTGTTTGACTTGGATGACATAAGTCCTCCCAGGTCAACAACCTCTGGTAAGCCTTTAATATCTTCAGGTGATGGCTTCTCCCTGCCATCATTGCCTTTCCCAGGAATTCTGGTTGCTCTTACACAGCCTCTTCATACATCTTTTATTCCATCCCTCAATTCAGTATGGGCGTTTAAAGCACTACACTCCTGTGACCCGTTGGTCTCATAGCCTGTTGTGACTTGGCCGGCATAAGTCGTCCCAAGTCATTTGCTTCTGGTAAGCCCCCTATGACCCTGGGTGGTGGCTTCTTCACTTTCTATATACTGTTGGTGGACTCTAATTTGTTGGCTCCCTGTGGTGTCAACCATATTTAGAACCCTCTTGGACTTTTATGAATTCACTCTGTATCACTTCTCACATGTTGTGATATTTTTATTTTTATATACTATATACACAATGTATTATTCATAATTTACACTAATATCGTAGAGGTTTTTTTACACATTAGTTCACACTTTTGTATATTATACAGATATTATCTGTTTTTTATATTACATGTAATCATATGGCATGTCAATATCTACATACTATATTTTGGTTTAATATGTCACTTTTTCTAATATAACCTTCCTTTTTATGGGTTTATAGCGCCACACTTTTTTATATGTGTTTGTACTTTGTACTAAAGTCCGATGGTTTTGTGTACACACGATCGGACTTTTGTTGCCGCCAAGTTTGTCTGTTCGCACCGCCAACATTTGTCCGATGGAGCGTACACACGGTCGGATGTTGCCTTAAAACAGCTAATTTGCATGTTTGTTGTCAAAAAGTCCGATCGTGTGTATAGGCCTTAATACTAACTGTGGACTTGTTCAAGAATGTAGGATTAAGCTCTTGAATCAGAGAGCTCATAATACTCGAACATTTGGGAACCTCGGCTCGTTAGCTGGAACTTTACGTAGATTTACAATTTTCAGGTCCATTTTGAAGTCCTACTCTATTGAACCCTTTCCTATAGGAATGAATGGGCTGACTGCATGCATATACAAATCGAGGACCTGGCCAGGACACTTTGTGAAGATTGAGCTGCACCAGACAGTAGCTGGATTCAATGAAAGAGCTTTAGCTATTCTAGGAACAAATGTTTGAATGTGTGATGCTAGAAGCCATTTGTAAAACACTTAACAACTTAAGACAGCTTTATAATTGGAGTGGAATTCTGCAGCAAAGTCAATCTTTTTACTGTACATGATTTGTAAATGGTTTCTATTATTTTTTTTGCTGCAGAAGTTTGAATAACAAGCCTGTTTTTTATCTCTAGAAGGCCTCTTGCACACGGGAGTAAAAAATGCTGAGTTTTTTACTGATCTGAAATGAGATGCATTGTTGTCTATGGGACATTGCACACAGCTGAGTAAAGATCAGTAATACAGCGCATATGCATGTTTACTCATCTAAGGCCCCTTGCACATGGGCATCATAATTTACTGATCTTTACTCAGGAACTTTTGATGCTTGTGCAAGAGGGTGTTTAACCACTTCCATACCGAACCTATTCTGGCACTCCTCTCCTACTTGTAAAAATCGTATTTTTTTTGCTAGAAAATTACTCAGAACCCCCAAACATTATATATTTCATTTTAGCAGAGACTTTTTTTGCAACTGTTTAGGAATTTTTCAAACGTATTTTTTTTATGAAAAAAACAAAAACTGTAAAATTCTTCAGTTTTCTTGTATAATCTGACTGATGATGTTACGCCGAGTAAATAGATACTTAATATGTCGCGCTTTAAAATTGCGCACACTCGTGGAATAGTGCTAAGCTTTGGTACTTAAAAATCTCCATAGGCAACACTTTGCGTTTTTTAACAGGTTACCAATTTAGAGTTATAGAGGAGGTTTTGGGCTAGAATTGTTGCTCTAACGCACATGGCGATACCTCACATGTGTGATTTGAATGCAATTTACATGTGCGACTTACGTATGTGTTTGCTTCTGTGCACGGGGACTAGGGCGCTTACATTTTATTTATTTTTTATTGTTTTTTACCTTTATATTTTTACACTTTCTCTTTCATTTTTTTTTCTTTTTCACTTTTATTCCTATTACAAGGAATATAAACTCCTCTTGTAATAGTGTGTGACAGGTCCTCATTATGGAGACCCAAGATCTCTCCTCCAGGCTGGAAAGGCTGAGATAAAAAAAAAAAATTAACTGTTTCGGCCTTTCCAGCCGCGTCCTTGTAAATGTTTACAACCGCTGGCCTGGACGTGACGTCATAACGTCGCGCCCGGGCCACCGATGGTCATAAAGATGACCATCTGGTCACCAGAAACCTCTATGATCAACTTCCGTCAGTGACCGATTCATTCTCCAGCTCACCGATTGCACGGGGAGCCCAGAGAAGCACTGGAGGGCAGCGGGAGGGGGGTATGTCCCCCCCCACCGCCTGTAAGAACAATCAAGCGGCTGAACTGCCGCTAGGGTTGCCACCTTTTCATCAAGCCAAAACTGAACGCTTAAGCAGCGCACGCCAAATTTTTAATTTTTTTTGTAGTACATTTCATTCATTACCTTTGTACAAAGCAATGCACAGCAATTTTGTTATGTAGTATACACTATACATATATTTTTGTGATTAAATAACATTTCTAATCACATGGAGTTAATCACAAGAGTCTCCCTTTACATCAGAGTCCACAGAGTTTCCCTTTAGATCTGAATCCACAGCGTTCCCCTTTACATCTGATTCTGCAGGAGTGGAGTGTGGAAGGTATGATGGAGGCAGTATGTACAGGAGAGGAGTGTGGAGGGGATGATGGGGGCAGTATGTACAGGAGAGGAGTGCAGAGTGGATGATGGGGGCAGTATGTACAGGAGAGGAGTGCGGAGGGGATGATGGGGGCAGTATGTACAGGAGAGGAGTGCAGAGTGGATGATGGGGGCAGTATGTACAGGAGAGAAGTGCGGAGTGGATGATGGGGGCAGTATGTAAAGGAGAGGAGTGCGGAGGGGATAATGGGGGCAGTATGTACAGGAGAAGAGTGCGGAGGGGATGATGGGGGCAGTATGTACAGGAGAGGAGTGCGGAGGGGATGATGGGGGCAGAATGTACAGGAGAGGAGTGCGGAGGGGATGATGGGGGAAGTATGTACAGGAGAGGAGTGCGGAGGGTATGATGGGGGCAGAATGTACAGGAGAGGAGTTCGGAGAGGATGATGGGGGCAGAATGTACAGGAGAGGAGTGCGGAGGGGATGATGGGGGCAGAATGTACAGGAGAGGAGTTCGGAGAGGATGATGGGGGCAGTATGTACAGGAGAGGAGTGCTGAGGGGATGATGGGGGCAGAATGTACAGGAGAGGAGTGCGGAGGGGATGATGGAGGCAGTATGTACAGGAGAGGAGTGCGGAGGGGGATAATGGGGGCAGTATGTACAGGAGAGAAGTGCGGAGTGGATGATGGGGGCAGTATGTACAGGAGAGGAGTGCGGAGGGGATGATGGGGGGCAGTATGTACAGGAGGGGATGATGGGGGCAGTATGTACAGGAGAGGAGTGCGGAGGGGATGATGGTGGCAGAATGTACAGGAGAGGAGTGTGGAGGGAATGATTGAGGCAGTATGTACAGGAGAGGAATGCGGAGGGGATGATGGGGACAGTATGTACAGGAGAGGAGTGCGGAGTGGATGATGAGGGCAGTATGTACAGGAGAGGAGTGCGGAGGGGATAATGGGGACAGTATGTACAGGAGAGGAGTGCTGAGGGGATGATGGGGGCAGTATGTACAGGAGAGGAGTGTGGAGGGAATGATGGGGGCAGAATGTACAGGAGAGCAGTGCGGAGGGGGATGATGGGGCAGTATGTACCGGAGAGGAATGTGGAGGGGATGATGGGGGCAGTATGTACAGGAGAGGAGTGTGGAGGGGATGATGGGGGCAGAATGTACAGCAGAGGAGTGCGGAGGGGATGATGGTGGCAGCATGTACAGGAGAGGAGTGCGGAGGGAATGATGGAGGCAGTATGTACAGGAGAGGAATGCGGAGGGGATGATGGGGACAGTATGTACAGGAGAGGAGTGCAGAGTGGATGATGAGGGCAGTATGTACAGGAGAGGAGTGTGGAGGGAATAATGGGGGCAGAATGTACAGGAGAGCAGTGCGGAGGGGGATGATGGGGCAGTATGTACAGGAGGGGATGATGGGGGCAGTATGTACAGGAGAGGAGTGCGGAGGGAATGATGGGGGCAGAATGTACAGGAGAGCAGTGCGGAGGGGGAAGATGGGGCAGTATGTACAGGAGAGGAGTGCGGAGGGGATGATAGAGGCAGTATGTACAGGAGAGGAGTGCGTTGGGGATGATGGGGGCAGTATGTACAAGAGAGAAGTGCAGAGTGGATGATGGGGGCAGTATGTAAAGGAGAGGAGTGCGGAGGGGATGATGGGGGCAGTATGTACAGGAGAAGAGCGCAGAGGGGATGATGGGGGCAGTATGTACAGGAGAGGAGTGCGGAGGGGATGATGGGAGCAGTATGTACAGGAGAGGAGTGCGGAGGGGATGATGGGGGCAGTATGTACAGGAGAGGAGTGCAGAGTGGATGATGGGGGCAGTATGTACAGGAGAGGAGTGTGGAGGGAATGATGGGGGCAGTATGTACAGGAGAGCAGTGCGGAGGGGGATGATGGGGCAGTATGTACAGGAGGGGATGATTGGGGCAGTATGTACAGGAGAGGAGTGTGGAGGGAATGATGGGGGCAGAATGTACAGGAGAGCAGTGCGGAGGGGAATGATGGGGCAGTATGTACAGGAGAGGAGTGCATTGGGGATGATGGGGGCAGTATGTACAAGAGAGAAGTGCGCAGAGGGGATGATGGGGGCAGTATGTACAGGAGAGGAGTGCGGAGGGGATGATGGGAGCAGTATGTACAGGAGAGGAGTGCGGAGGGGATGATGGGGGCAGTATGTACAGGAGAAGAGCGCAGAGGGGATGATGGGGGCAGTATGTACAGGAGAGGAGTGCGGAGGGGATGATGGGAGCAGTATGTACAGGAGAGGAGTGCGGAGGGGATGATGGGGGCAGTATGTACAGGAGAAGAGCGCAGAGGGGATGATGGGGGCAGTATGTACAGGAGAGGAGTTCGGAGGGGATGATGGGGGCAGTATGTACAGGAGAGGAGTGCGGAGGGGATGATGGGGGCAGTATGTACAGGAGAGGAGTGCAGAGTTGATGATGGGGGCAGTATGTACAGGAGAGGAGTGCGGAGGGGATGATGGGGGCAGTATGTACAGGAGAGAAGTGCAGAGTGGATGATGGGGGCAGTATGTACAGGAGAGGAGTGCGGAGGGGATGATGGGGGCAGTATGTACAGGAGAGGAGTGCAGAGTGGATGATGGGGGCAGTATGTAAAGGAGAGGAGTGCGGAGGGGATGATGGGGGCAGTATGTACAGGAGAAGAGTGCGGAGGGGATGATGGGGGCAGTATGTACAGGAGAGGAGTGCGGAGGGGATGATGGGGGCAGAATGTACAGGAGAGGAGTGCGGAGGGGATGATGGGGGAAGTATGTACAGGAGAGGAGTGCGGAGGGTATGATGGGGGCAGAATGTACAGGAGAGGAGTGCGGAGGGGATGATGGAGGCAGTATGTACAGGAGAGGAGTGCGGAGGGGGATAATGGGGGCAGTATGTACAGGAGAGAAGTGCGGAGTGGATGATGGGGGCAGTATGTACAGGAGAGGAGTGCGGAGGGGATGATGGGGGGCAGTATGTACAGGAGGGGATGATGGGGGCAGTATGTACAGGAGAGGAGTGCGGAGGGGATGATGGTGGCAGAATGTACAGGAGAGGAGTGCGGAGGGAATGATTGAGGCAGTATGTACAGGAGAGGAATGCGGAGGGGATGATGGGGACAGTATGTACAGGAGAGGAGTGCGGAGTGGATGATGAGGGCAGTATGTACAGGAGAGGAGTGCGGAGGGGATGATGGGGACAGTATGTACAGGAGAGGAGTGCGGAGGGGATGATGGGGGCAGTATGTACAGGAGAAGAGCGCAGAGGGGATGATGGGGGCAGTATGTACAGGAGAGGAGTTCGGAGGGGATGATGGGGGCAGTATGTACAGGAGAGGAGTGCGGAGGGGATGATGGGGGCAGTATGTACAGGAGAGGAGTGCAGAGTTGATGATGGGGGCAGTATGTACAGGAGAGGAGTGCGGAGGGGATGATGGGGGCAGTATGTACAGGAGAGAAGTGCAGAGTGGATGATGGGGGCAGTATGTACAGGAGAGGAGTGCGGAGGGGATGATGGGGGCAGTATGTACAGGAGAGGAGTGCAGAGTGGATGATGGGGGCAGTATGTAAAGGAGAGGAGTGCGGAGGGGATGATGGGGGCAGTATGTACAGGAGAAGAGTGCGGAGGGGATGATGGGGGCAGTATGTACAGGAGAGGAGTGCGGAGGGGATGATGGGGGCAGAATGTACAGGAGAGGAGTGCGGAGGGGATGATGGGGGAAGTATGTACAGGAGAGGAGTGCGGAGGGTATGATGGGGGCAGAATGTACAGGAGAGGAGTGCGGAGGGGATGATGGAGGCAGTATGTACAGGAGAGGAGTGCGGAGGGGGATAATGGGGGCAGTATGTACAGGAGAGAAGTGCGGAGTGGATGATGGGGGCAGTATGTACAGGAGAGGAGTGCGGAGGGGATGATGGGGGCAGTATGTACAGGAGAGGAGTGCGGAGGGGATGATGGGGGCAGTATGTACAGGAGAGGAGTGCAGAGTTGATGATGGGGGCAGTATGTACAGGAGAGGAGTGCGGAGGGGATGATGGGGGCAGTATGTACAGGAGAGAAGTGCAGAGTGGATGATGGGGGCAGTATGTACAGGAGAGGAGTGCGGAGGGGATGATGGGGGCAGTATGTACAGGAGAGGAGTGCAGAGTGGATGATGGGGGCAGTATGTAAAGGAGAGGAGTGCGGAGGGGATGATGGGGGCAGTATGTACAGGAGAAGAGTGCGGAGGGGATGATGGGGGCAGTATGTACAGGAGAGGAGTGCGGAGGGGATGATGGGGGCAGAATGTACAGGAGAGGAGTGCGGAGGGGATGATGGGGGAAGTATGTACAGGAGAGGAGTGCGGAGGGTATGATGGGGGCAGAATGTACAGGAGAGGAGTGCGGAGGGGATGATGGAGGCAGTATGTACAGGAGAGGAGTGCGGAGGGGGATAATGGGGGCAGTATGTACAGGAGAGAAGTGCGGAGTGGATGATGGGGGCAGTATGTACAGGAGAGGAGTGCGGAGGGGATGATGGGGGGCAGTATGTACAGGAGGGGATGATGGGGGCAGTATGTACAGGAGAGGAGTGCGGAGGGGATGATGGTGGCAGAATGTACAGGAGAGGAGTGCGGAGGGAATGATTGAGGCAGTATGTACAGGAGAGGAATGCGGAGGGGATGATGGGGACAGTATGTACAGGAGAGGAGTGCGGAGTGGATGATGAGGGCAGTATGTACAGGAGAGGAGTGCGGAGGGGATGATGGGGACAGTATGTACAGGAGAGGAGTGCTGAGGGGATGATGGGGGCAGTATGTACAGGAGAGGAGTGCGGAGGGGATGATGGGGGCAGTATGTACAGGAGAGGAGTGTGGAGGGAATGATGGGGGCAGAATGTACAGGAGAGCAGTGCGGAGGGGGATGATGGTGGCAGCATGTACAGGAGAGGAGTGCGGAGGGAATGATGGAGGCAGTATGTACAGGAGAGGAATGCGGAGGGGATGATGGGGACAGTATGTACAGGAGAGGAGTGCAGAGTGGATGATGAGGGCAGTATGTACAGGAGAGGAGTGTGGAGGGAATAATGGGGGCAGAATGTACAGGAGAGCAGTGCGGAGGGGGATGATGGGGCAGTATGTACAGGAGGGGATGATGGGGGCAGTATGTACAGGAGAGGAGTGCGGAGGGAATGATGGGGGCAGAATGTACAGGAGAGCAGTGCGGAGGGGGATGATGGGGCAGTATGTACAGGAGAGGAGTGCGGAGGGGATGATAGAGGCAGTATGTACAGGAGAGGAGTGCGTTGGGGATGATGGGGGCAGTATGTACAAGAGAGAAGTGCAGAGTGGATGATGGGGGCAGTATGTAAAGGAGAGGAGTGCGGAGGGGATGATGGGGGCAGAATGTACAGGAGAGCAGTGCGGAGGGGGATGATGGGGCAGTATGTACAGGAGGGGATGATTGGGGCAGTATGTACAGGAGAGGAGTGTGGAGGGAATGATGGGGGCAGAATGTACAGGAGAGCAGTGCGGAGGGGGATGATGGGGCAGTATGTACAGGAGGGGATGATTGGGGCAGTATGTACAGGAGAGGAGTGTGGAGGGAATGATGGGGGCAGAATGTACAGGAGAGCAGTGCGGAGGGGGATGATGGGGCAGTATGTACAGGAGGGGATGATTGGGGCAGTATGTACAGAAGAGGAGTGTGGAGGGAATGATGGGGGCAGAATGTACAGGAGAGCAGTGCGGAGGGGGATGATGGGGCAGTATGTACAGGAGAGGAGTGCGTTGGGGATGATGGGGGCAGTATGTAAAGGAGAGGAGTGCGGAGGGGATGATGGGGGCAGTATGTACAGGAGAAGAGCGCAGAGGGGATGATGGGGGCAGTATGTACAGGAGAGGAGTGCGGAGGGGATGATGGGGGCAGTATGTACAGGAGAGGAGTGCGAAGGGGACGATGGGGGCAGTATGTAAAGGAGAGGAGTGCGGAGGGGATGATGGGGGCAGTATGTACAGGAGAAGAGCGCAGAGGGGATGATGGGGGCAGTATGTACAGGAGAGGAGTGCGGAGTAAATGATGGGGGCAGTATGTACAGGAGAGGAGTGCGGAGGGTATGATGGAGGCAGTATGTACAGGAGAGGAATGCGGAGGGGATGATGGGGGCAGTATGTACAGGAGAGGAGTGTGGAGGGTATGATGGGGGCGGTATGTACAGGAGAGGAATGCGGAGGGGATGATGGGGGCAGTATGTACAGGAGAGGAGTGTGGAGGGTATGATGGGGCAGAATGTACAGGAGAGGATGGTGGAGGGTATGATGGGGGCAGTATGTACAGGAGAGGAGTGCAGAGGGGATGATGGGGGCAGAATGGTTAGGGATTTCTTGCAGTGTCTGTGGGATGACCAGGGAGTGATGTTGGGAAGATAAGGAAAGTGACTATGGAATGATGTCCCTCAGCTGGATGCATGAAGTGGGTGATATAAGCTGGGAGGAGTTGGGGGCAGAGAAGTGATCAGATAGTGATGTCTATCAAAAAAAAAGCTCTTCTACTCATCTACTAATATATACAGCAATAAATCATACAGCAGTACTATTCAATGAAAACAATCTGTTAAACTGTATAAACTGTAAGTATATAAATATAAATATATAATCCAGCACTCTGTATGTACTGTACAGGTGATGTGAAGGTAATGTATGACAATTCATATATTATAACCCTATGTTATCCAAGCTCTGTACAATCAGAAGTGTAGACTCATCACATATACAGTACAGGATTACATGAATGGTCACACATTACTTTCACATGATCTAGTGCGAGTGATTGGTGGAGGTTTGTATAGACATGCGTGCTGCTCAGGAGGGATCTGTCATCTGTGATCGCACACTCCCCCTTCCCCCATACACTCACTATCTCCTCTGATTCTCCTGTCACCTTAACTCTTCACTGCATCACCTACAATACAAATACTCCTAAACTTTGCAGCTTTACTTCCTATGAGACTTTTCTCAGGAAAAAAAACAATTCAGCTAACCTCCTCTCTTCCTCTGGCCAGCCCATCAGGAGCTTCAGTGAGCTCCGCCTCCCGATTCTCTCAGCACTCCGCACTGGTGATTGGAGGGTGGGAGGTGGGGTCAGAGATACCAGAGACTGTGCTGGAGACTGGAGGAGGGGAGGGGGGGGGGAGACAGAAAGGAGCTTTGGATTCCAGCACACACCGCAGGCACAGTGTACTTATTTAAAAGCAATGCCGCTGCTGCTGTCTCACAGTGACAGGTGTGCCGATGGTCCCCCCCTGCCTGAATGGTCTCTTCCTGTTCTGGGCTGAACCATGTGCCCGTGTTACAGGCAGTACAACTACAAAACCCGAGCACATGATTCAAGACCCGTACTGTCTGGGTGAATCCCGAACAGGTGGCAACCCTAACTGCCCCTATGATTGTTCTTATGCCCCGTACACACGGTCGGACTTTGTTCGGACATTCCGACAACAAAATCCAAGCGTTTTTTCCGACGGATGTTGGCTCAAACTTGTCTTGCATACACACGTCACACAAAGTTGTTGGAAAATACGATTGTTCTGAACGCGGTGGCATAAAACACGTACGTCGGGACTATAAACGGGGCAGTGGCCAATAGCTTTCATCTCTTTATTTATTCTGAGCATGCGTGGCACTTTGTCCGTCGGATTTGTGTACACACGATCGGAATTTCCGACAACGGATTTTGTTGTCGGAAAATTTTATAGCCTGCTCTCAAACTTTGTGTGTCGGAAAATCCGATGGAAAATGTGTGATGGAGCCTACACACGGTCGGAATTTCCGACAACAAGGTCCTATCACACATTTTCCGTCGGAAAAACCGACCGTGTGTACGGGGCATAACTGTGCACAGAATCGCCGACCGAAAAAGTTGATATCTGAATAATGCCTGTAGCTGCAGGCATCATTCAGATATCCCCACTCAAAGTCCAGGATGTCAGATGACGTCCTTGGGCTGGAAGTGGTTAAAGACCTGAGTAAGTAAGGTGTGTAAGCGTATAGATAAATCTAGACGAGTAAAATTCTTCTTCATTGCCAGTATTCTAATATACTCATTTATACATGTGTAAACATGCTTATAGATGAGTAAACGCATATAAGAGTAAATTACTGCACTCAAATAAAACATTTTTTATTTTTGTTTTACTGCTCTGTATTACTGATCTTTACTCCGCTGTGTGCGGTGTCCCATAGACCAGTGGTTCTCAAACTGAATCCTCAAGCACCCCCAACGGGCCATGTTTTGAGAACATTTCCTTAGATAAAATAGCTCTTATCAATACCATGTCATTGATATTGATTTAAAGCAGCTTTGCAAAGTAAAGGAAAACCTGAAAACATGGCCCGTTGGGGGTACATGAGGGCTGAGGTTGAGAACCACTGCCATAGACAACAATGCATCTCATTTCAGATCAGTAAAAAAACTCAGCATTTTTCATGTATGGTGAAAATCCTCTTTATTGTAAAGGCTTTATTTACATCAATGCTGTGGCCTCTACAGCTTGAATGAGCTGCTTGTTTATGTGGCTAAAGCTGTATGTAGGCAGCCTATGTAAAGCAGGCCATACAATTATACAATTTTCTTTCCTGCAACCTGTTTTGCTCAAGACTCCCATCAACAGTCAGTGTTGATGGGGGAATCCCCCCTGCAGCGCTACTGTATTCTGCCGTTGCGGAGCCTTCCCCACCAGCAGAATACAATGATCACTGCTGGCAGTTATAGCCAACGGCAGTGATCAAAAGGAACAAAAACCTGACAGGCTGGTTGTACTGAAGTCAATCAATGGATCAACTTCAGTACAACCAGCCTGCCTATACATGGATTGAAATTCTGCCAGTTCCAAGCAGCCAAGATTCGATCCATCTGTGGCTGGCTTTACTCTATATAGACGCAGCAGCTGTACGACCACATTTGCATGTCCTAATCTGACAGGTGTGCAGGAGCTGGTGCGTGGAATTGAACGCAATCTGCCTCATGCAGCTCAGTTTTTTTTGCTTAGCACTTAAAAGTTAGGACGTAGGATTTTTTGCTCCTGACAATAGATTTTGTGTTCAATCAGCTGCAGTGCTGGGTGACAGGCCGAATATATACAGAACCGAGTAGTCACCCCAACACTAAATAAAAATAGTAATATAAAAGGCTAATGTGGCGCTTACTAAAAGAGCAAATAATTATGACGTAACAATCAATAATAATAATAATAATTCTTTGGAAGTTCCAAAGGGATGGGGCGTGGCCGGATGTGATCGCGGCAGGACATGGTTTTTCAGAGCTTCTGCTATCCTCTGGTAAATCATCCTGCTAATGGCCGATTGAACGGCTCCACTTGCTACTGGCAGAGATACCAAGTCAGCAGAAGTAATTGGGCAACGTAAAATTCCATCCTCGGCGGAGAAAAAACAAAAGAATATGCATTTACAGCCACCGCGGGATCAGAGGCATCTCCGCTCACAGGGAAGCATGGCGACTAGCCCCGCCCACTCCTCCATCCCGAATCCTGTGTCTACAACGCTACACGCCAAACAGCAACTGCAAAGATGGCACAGCAGGGTGCAGCTCCTTTACATGGACCGGAGGGCACTTCTCCCCTATCACAGGAGATCGAAGTTGATACGGAGGCCATAACAAGACCGATCCTGGAAGCCATAGCGGCGTCAAAATCGGAGCTTATGGGGCGCATAGATCTCCTGGCATCTGAATGCAACCTCATCTGCCATGATCTCGACAAGATTAGAGGCAGATTAACCACAGCAGAGGACCGCATCTCAGAGGTAGAGGATGCCTCTCATATGCAAGGCTCACAACTGGTGGAATTGAAGGAAATAGTAAGCGCATTGCAGCACAGAGCAGATGACGCTGAAGACCGCCAGCGAAGGAATAACGTGCGGGTGGTGGGGTTGCCAGAGGGGGCTGAGGGAACCACCGCAACCACATTTGCAGAGCAGTTTTTTAAGTCATTGCTGTCTCTAGGTGATCTCCCTCCCACATACGTTGTTGGGAGAGCACACAGGGTCCCAGCAGGAGCTAGACCCTCGGGCGCCCCACCAAGACCATTCCTGGTCCGGTTCCTCAATTCTAGAGACCAAGATATGTTACTGGCGGAGGCTAGGAAACACAAGGAGTTAAAATTTGAAAACACCCGTATCATGCTGTTTCCCGACTTCTCGGCAGAGACGCAGAGAAGATGCCGGTCCTTTACTGATGTGAAGAAGAGACTTAGAGAAAGGGAGCCAGCATGCTCTATCCAAGTCGTCTCCGAGTACAACATAAAGCTGACATCAATATTGCGCGTGTCACGTGACCTGTGTACAACAATGAAAGCAACAAATTGACAATTGTGATATAATAAAAGCAAACAAAAAACTAAGGCCCCTAGCCTAGGGCCAAATCATGGATAGTAAATCGAATAATACAGTCCATCTGCTGTGTGTAGTGACTTCAGTGATGATGGTTAATAATTGTTCTTAAGATTAACATCAAATACATCAAAGTGCTTCGTTCCCTCTGTTTATGTGCTCCCAATGCCCTTACCTCAAGGGGCTTAGAAATAAGCCTTATTGCAGATGTGAAGTGATGATCTGGGGGTGCCTGTTCTTCTGGTAATAAGGAGGTGTCCACTGGTTACAGGTGAATGGATATCCCAATTACTCCTGGATAAGGGTGTGTTGATTTGTAAGTTGATCTCCAAGCAAAAAAACGAAAGAAAAGAAGAGGGGGCTTCCCATGGTGTAGTACTTTTTAAAATCCGGTTTATTAGAATTAAAAAAGTGGATTAAAATAACATACACACTGTGGGTACAGTGTGGAACAGTGACAAGCAAAGATGACGGCGGGACATTGTGTGTATCTCTTAGCTAGATCCTACGCGTTACGTCACGTGACCTCGTGACTTCATTAGGTCACGTGACGTAACGCGTGGGATCTAGCTAAGAGATACAACGTTCGACGCTGTTTCGATCCCGGACGTTGTAGCTGTGAACCGGAAGTTTTGCACCAGGTGACGGCGTCCCGCCGCCATCTTTGCTTGTCACTGTTCCACACTGTACCCACAGTGTGTATGTTATTTTGATCCGCTTTTTTAATTCTAATAAACCGGATTTTAAAAAGTACTACACCATGGGAAGCCCCCTCTTCTTTTCTTTCGTTTTTTTGCTTGGAGATCAACTTACAGATCAACACACCCTTATCCAGGAGTAATTGGGATATCCATTCACCTGTAACCAGTGGACACCACCTTATTACCAGAAGAACAGGCACCCCCAGATCATCACTTCACATCTGCAATAAGGCTTATTTCTAAGCCCCTTGAGGTAAGGGCATTGGGAGCACATAAACAGAGGGAACGAAGCACTTTGATGTATTTGATGTTAATCTTAAGAACAATTATTAACCATCATCACTGAAGTCACTACACACAGAAGATGGACTGTATTATTCGATTTACTATCCATGATTTGGCCCTAGGCTAGGGGCCTTAGTTTTTTGTTTGCTTTTATTATATCACAATTGTCAATTTGTTGCTTTCATTGTTGTACACAGGTCACGTGACACACGCAACATTGATGTCAGATTTATGTGTTTGCGCGAAATCCCATTCATAATTTATTTTCCACTCGGTGATTTAGTGTACACCATCGATTTTGCGGCATCACCTTTATGATTTTTTGTCCACATCATATGTAATTTTTATATAATTTTCTTATATATTTTTTATTTCACGGTAGATAGTAGCGCAGAGGTCCCATCACTTATCACAACATAAAGCTACTGTAAAATTCTTTGAAACCTCACAAGATGCTAGCAATTGGCTAGACCAAAACCTGTGAAATTGCTGCTGCTTTGCTGGGGAAAGGGCTCTCCCTTTTTTGCTTTTTGTATTCAGTTTTGACCTCTGGTTCCCGGTTTTGAGTTACATTATTACTTTTTGGATTTATTGTTATAATGCCGGATTGATTTTTTTCACTTGCGGTCAGGGAAGGACATACGTAGATCTGCTGCTGCTCGAAGTCACAGATGTCCGCTTTCTAATGGATCGTCTCTTGTACGCAAGGTACTATATATTTTAGGTAATGACTACCTACAGTTTTACAAGGGGGAACCTAAATAAGTGGTGCACTTGGCATTATAGTGCGCCATTGCAAAACCGGTTACACGCAACTGTCACTGTAGAATGACAACTGGTGACAAGATTAATCGGCTGTTCTGTTATACATATGGACTAAGCGTGGAGTTTCAAGTGGAAGACACGGAAGAATTTTTTTCCTCATCTTTTTATGCCGAACTGTCGACACTTTTGGTTGAACTCATGTTGTTTTGTTTTTTTGTTACAGGGCTAAAGCTGCATACCGGACTTTTTTCAGTTTGGGTTTTTTGTTAGGTTATCAGTTTATGGTATAACAGCAGGGGGGGGGGGAGGGTTGACCACTGCAATCCATGCTATGATTGTTGTGCATCTAGTGTACCTAAAGTTTTCGTGTCCTTCAGTATATTCTGCTTAACAGTTGGTTTAATACCATCAGGGATGATCCGAATGAGAAATCTACTACTCCAGTTATAATGGATAGTAGGATAAAAATAGTGTCTTGGAATGTTAGGGGACTAAATAATAAATTTAAGAGGGTTGCAGTATTCCAATATCTTAGACAGGTGAAGCCACATACTGTCCTCCTTCAGGTAACCCACCTGGAGGGAAATAAAATGCTCTCTTTGCACAAACCCTGGATCCAGAGATCATTTCACTCCTCTTACTCTGCATATGCCAGAGGAACCTCTATATTGGTTAGTAAGGCAATTGCTTGTACAATTCATCAGGTATTCACTGATCCGGGAGGACGATATGTGGCATTAGTGATAGAGATGGCATATCACAAAATATTACTAGTGAATATTTACATACCCCCACCTTTTCAGGTGAAACTATTATACGATTTGTTGGTAACTCTGGCACCATACATGCATTTACCTATGCTTCTCATGGGTGACTTTAATGCCATCCTGGATCCAGCATTGGATTCGCCTAATGCAGCTTTAGTGGATCTGTGCTCTTGGGCATCGGTAGCGGGTCTAACTGAAATATGGAGGTGTAAACACCCGGAAGTCGTGTCATATTCACACCTGTCTTCCACGCACAAATCTTCAGCCAGAATAGATTTGGCATTTGGGAATTCTTCCATTTTAAACAATATCTACGAGTCGGAGCACCTGGCTGGTGGAACCTCTGACCATATCCCGCTGTTGGTTACCCTGACCTTCCCCTCCAGGGGAAGGAAGTGGGAATGGAGATTGGCCTCGGGTTGGTTGCAAGAAGAACAGGTAACTGCTCAGATTCAAACTGCAATGGATACATTCTGGGCAACAAATGTGAACACGGCTGACCCACCTACGGTCTGTGATACTTTTAAAGCAGTGTCAAGGGGTGAATGTATATCGGAAATTAAAGTAGCCAGGAAGGAACATAATGAGGAATGTGAAATCCTTTTGGCCAAAGAGCGGGAGTGTGCTAAAATTCAGGCGGACTCTCCCTCGGAGGCTCATTACGCATCCCTACTGGGTAGTAGAAGGTTGGTAGAATTACATTTCACGAACCTAGCTCATACAGAGGCAAGGCAGAGGGCAGAAAATATCTTTGCTGAGGGAGACAAAAATGGCAAGCTGCTGGCCAACCTGACAGCCGACCACAGGATACCTGTTAACATCCCGGTAATAAAAAGTAAGACAGGGACTCTAGGCTCGGATCCAATGGGCATTCTATATGAATTCGTAAACATCTTCCAAGTCCCTATACTCACCTATTCCGTCCTATGATTTGGCAGAGTTGGAAGAGTTACTGCAGAGTCTTTCAATGCCGAAACTGTCAGACACGAATGTTTCTATGATATGCGTGATTTGCAGAGTGGTGAAAGAAAGCAGAGATGAGCCATCTACCTGTCCTGGCACATTCATCCTGCTGATCCACCACTCGCATCCAGCCCACATGCTTGTATGAGATGTATGTGATGTCCCATAGAAGCATCTGAAATAGATGTGCAATGATAAGCTCAGGTAAGGGGCATTTTCTGAAAGCAGTGGGCCTGTGTGCAGGATCATATGTTGGGCCTCCTACAGCTGAGAAAATGTGCGGCGCTCGGCGCCGCAGCAAAAGTTGGGTGCGATTTTCATTGCGCTGAATACTGGTTGTGGCTTAAAGGGACACAGAGTGCCAGGGTTCAGTAGTAAGTGACTCAAAGGTTCAGGAATAACTTCAAGAAAGTTCCCAGAAGCTCAACAGTAATTCCACAAACTGTCACCTGATTGGGGTTTTCTCAATCACAGTGATTTAAATCCCTTCTTTCTGAGATTAGTAATGGCAACCAAGCAAGTCATCTTCCTCCAGATGGTGGATGTGGCTAGCAGTACTGTGATTGGCTTTAGCAGTGGCCAAGACAGTCCTCCTCCTGGAAACAGGGACCGCCCCCCCCCCCCCCAGCAGAACTGCACCCAATCTCTTCCCCAGCACAAAAGCGGATGATTGCAGCTACAGCAAACTTAGAGAACCAAACAATATTTCCCATCTTTTACAATGTGTGGGGGCGCAGTGCCTCCCCCTCAGTGCAGTTGCAGCGTGGGGAAGTTGAAATTGGAATGCATGGAATGACACTTCCCTGCGCTGCTCTGCTGATGGGGAGGGAGTCGAGTGCCGGCAAAAGAGCCTTTGCGTGCCGCTTGCGGCACCCGTGTTGGGGGTTGCCTACCCCTGTGCTACACTCAGGAGAAAATGTTGTTAATTGTTTATCTACACTGACTGTATACTGCTTCTTTTGTAAAAACTTTAATAAACCTAAATAAAAGATTTCTGCTACACTACTGCTTGACTTTACAGTGCCATACCTGGGGCCCACTGGACTGGATGTCATGTGTGGAAAAACTGCAACACCTGGGGAGTATCAAAGTACCAATGTTGGAGTTGGGCTCTCAGTAAGGTAATATACATGATCTTCTTCTACAGGTTGTAAACCTGCGGTGACGGAAACTTTTAATCACTTTATTATGTCCCTAACTTTGTTATTTTTACATCAAATACATTAGAGTCTATAAATTATCACACAAGTCACCTCTAAACGTTAATGGAATATCTGTTTATGACATCTGAATGGATAGCCTGAATTTACTCCCAGCACAATTTAAACCCATTTAAAAAATTGTAAATATTAACTAGGCAGAGTACACATCTTCCTCAAACATGCAAGGGTGCATGTGTGGCTTTCCTGGAAGCCTGAGGGCTAGATTACACTTTACAGTAGTTGTCAGGTTCTTACATATCGTAACCATATTTTTTTAAGTGAACTGTTGGCCCCACAGCAACCAATTGGCTTCCAACTGTCATTTTTTTGTTGTTGCATGTTTAAAGTGTATGTAATGTCAAAACTCTTTGATTTGGATAGAGTAGGGAATTGTTAAAACCCCTGTCAATTTATTTAATGTTGACTGGAGATTTCACTTCATTTTCTGTCCCAAAAATGCATCAGGAAGTGAGAGGAAATCTGCAATTCCTCTTGTGAACAGTTGTCGCCCTAAACAAGAGTTACCATTGGATGATGCACCCTCACCTCCCTATTCTACTGACAATTGTAAAATTTTAGGTTACCCTGGGGTTGATTTACTAAAACTGGAGTGTGCAAAATCTGGTGCAGCTGTGCTTGGCAGCCAGTCAGCTTGTAACTACAGCTTTTTCAATTAAGCTTTGACAAAAAAACCTGGATGAGTTTTTTGCACTCTCTAGTTTTAGTAAATCAACCTCCCTGTCTCAGTGTCAATGGTGACAATGGTTACCAGATCAAACTTCCTAGTGGTGCACAGATGGCAATAAAAAATGTGACCGAGGCTCTATTCCTTACATACTCTATTGAAAACAAAAGTTTTGGCTATGCATAGTCTTTATAAAAATGAAGGTAATGGTATGCATGGCATGTATTTCGGGACAAATTAGTCCCTTTTGAAACTTATTTTAAAGAGAACCTGTCAGTGTTAACTTGGAATACACAGGTGCATGTCACATTTCCCAACACCTGGGATGCATTTGATTATTCCAGGTCGTCGACACACAAGTAGAGAAGGAAGGATAAGAATGGCAGCCCTGTAGCATTTACTTTCTAATCCAAGTCTGCAAAGGCCGCCACCATATTTCTACCCTGACAGGGTGCTTTTAATTAGATTGGCGATGGGTCCCTAAAGTAAAAAAATACAGTGACTTGTGCTGAGCTGTTATCTAAATTAGAAGTGTGTAATATTCATGCATTTTTGGTATAAGTATGATACAAATTTGCAATATATTGTGCAACTCCAGCAATATGATGTAAACGACAAAATACATTCAAATAAAATCAATTATGTTACTATGTGTGAATGAACAAAAACTATACATATAAACCATAATATTTTTTTTTTTTGAATATAGTAAAAAAATGTAAGACAATTATAATAGAGTCCATATACATAAAATCAATCTGTTTCGCGTTTTTTTTTTTTACATTTTCCCTCACTGGTGTGAAGCAACCAACTAAAAAAAACTAGAACAACTTCTTTTACTCTGTTGTTCAATAACCTGAATGAACCTTTACATCATTTTAAAAAATGTGCAATGCAAAACACCTCCCTCTTAATAAATTTGTATTTTATTTAGCATTGTGTAAATGTACATAAAACCAATCTCAATAAGGTTTCTGTACAATAATGTATTGTTGCTATTACAAATAACATAAATAAAGTGCAATATAAAGTCTGTGTGCAAATATTCAGTTAGTGTCAAAGTGCTCCAATAAAGTGCTGAAATAATGTCAGTGTCTTCACACACTCTTTTTTGTGAACACATGCGCCTTCTCTCTTGAACACCTCACTCACCGGAACTCATTCACCCCTTATTGTTTTAAGTAGGTCAGTAGCGCTTTAACCACTTTAGCCCCGGAAGGTTTTACCCCCTTCTTGACCAGAGCGCTTTTTACAATTTGGCACTGCATCGCTTTAACTGGTAATTACACGGTCATGCAATGCTGTACCCAAACAAATTTTGCGTCCTTTTTTCCCACAAATAGAGCTTTCTTTTGGTGCTATTTGATCACCTCTGCGGTTTTTATTTTTTGCGCTATACACAAAAAAAAGCGGCAATTTTTGAAAAAAAAACAACAATATTTTTTACTTTTTGCTACAATAAATAACCCCAAAAATGTTTAAAAAAAAAAACAAATTTCTTCATCAGTTTAGTCCAATATATATTCTTCTACATATTTTGGGTAAAAAAAAAAATAACAATAAGCGTATATTGATTGGTTTTAGCAAAAGTTATAGCGTTCACAAACTATGGGAAAGATTTATGGCATTTTTAGTTATTTTTTCACTAGTAATGGCGGTGATCTGCAATTTTTAGCGGTATTGCGACAATGCTGCGGACAGATCGGACACTTTTGACACATTTTTGGGACCATTGACATTTATACAGCGATCAGTGCTATAAAAATGCACCGATTACTGTGTAAATGACACTGGTAGGGAAGGGGTTAACACAAGGGGCGATCAAAGGGTTAAATGTGTTCCCTTGTGAGTGTTTCTAACTGTATGGGGATAGGACTGAGTAGAAGAGGAGACATTTCGCTGTTCCTACATAGTAGGAACAAACGACATGTCTCCTCTCCTCTGACAGCACAGGGATTTGTGAGTTTACACACAAATCCCCGTGCTGGTGATCGTGCACGCGATTGCGTGTGGCTGGCGGCAATTGCAATTGCCGGCCACGCGCATCGGGTCCCCCGATGTGCAGCGCGCCCCTCCGGCGGCTTTTAAAGGAGCCCCGTACCTGTATGGGGTTTCGTACAGGGGAACCATTCTGCCCCGTATATGTACGCAAGCCAGTCGGGAACTGGTTAAAGTGTTATAATGGCACAAGGTTTTTTACCTTCATGCATCTATGCATGAAGGTAAAAAAATCTTCTGTGTGCAGCAGCCCCCCCCAAATACTTACCTGAGCCCCCTCTCGATCCAGCGATGTCCACAAGAGCCTTGGCTCTTCGGGGACTTGCCAATCACAGTCAGTGAGCCAATCAGGAAATGGAGGTGTGGGCTGAGCTGTGGCTTCTTGTGTGAATAGACACACAGAGCTGCGACTCGGAAGCAGGAAGGAGGGGCCAGGAGCGCCGGCGTGGGACCCAAGAAGGAAGAGGATCCGGGCTGCTCTGTGCAAAACCACTGCATAGGGCAGGTAAGTATAACATGTTTGTTATTTTAGAGACAAAAAAACAAGACTATAGTATTACTTTGATATATCTCTCCCTCAGCCATGCCTTTGAACTTGTTCTTCAGGACTTGTATCTCCACCTCTCCAAACTCACCTCCCAAGTGCAAGTATGTAAGGGAAGGAAATCAAGAGGCAGCCTCCAATAGTATATAACCCCTTTTATTTTTGTATAAAAATGAAATTAAAATCCACTCAGGTATAGTTTGACAGAAGCTACAGTACATCTGGAAAGTATTCACAGCGCTTCACTTTTTCCACATGTTATTATGTTACAGCCTTATTCCAAAATTGATTAAATTCATTATTTTCCTCAAAATTCTACAAACAATACCCATAATGACAACGTGAAAGGTTGGATGGGGAGCATCAGTGCGCAGCCATTTTCAGATCTCTCCAGAGATGTTAAATCAGGTTCAAGTCTGGGCTCTGGCTGGGCCACTCAAGGACATTCACAGAGTTGTCCTGTAGCCACTCCTTTGTTATTGGCTGTGTGCTTAGGTGATTGTCCTGTTGGAAGATGAACCTTTGTGCCAGTCTGAGGTCCAGGGCACTCTGGAGCCTGTTTTCATCAAGGATGTCTCTGTATATTGTTGCATTCATCTTTTCCTTGATCCTGACTAGGGATGGGCCAAACACCCCCCTGTTCGGTTCGCACCAGAACATTCGAACAGGCAAAAAATGTGTTTGAACACGCAAACACAGTTAAAGTCTATGGGACACGAACAAGAAAAAACAAAAGTGCTAATTTTTAAGGCTTATATGCATGGTATTGTCTTAAAAAGTGTTTGGGGACCTGGGTCCTGCCCCAGGGGACATGTATCAATGCAAAAAAAAGTTTTAAAAACGGACGTTTTTTTTTTTTACCATTTTCACACTTTTTTTGTGAAATGGTAAGGGTACAATTTCAAACGGGGGAACGCCAGGATCTGGGGGTCCCCTTGTTAAAGGGGGCTTCCAGATTCCGATAAGCCCCCTGCCCGCAGACCCCCACAACCACCGGGCAAGGGTCGTGGGGATGAGGCCCTTCTCCCCATCAACATGGGGACAAGGTGCTTTGGGGGGCTACCCCAAAGCACTCTCCCAATGTTGAGGGCATGTGGCCTGGTATGGTTCAGGAGGGGGGCTGCTCTCCTTCTTTTCCTGCAGCCTGCCAGGTTGCGTGCTCGGATAAGGGTCTGGTATGGATTTTGAAGGGGACCCCATGCCATTTTTTTTTTATTTTGGAGCTGGGTTCCCCTTAACCCCTTAACGGCCACAGCGCGGACCTGAATTCCCGGGAGGCTGTCATATGATGGCCTCCCCTGTGCACGCTCACTGAGACTCGGCTGATAACCGATCCGAGTAAGGGGCCGGTCCCGGCCCCTTACCATGTGATCAGCTGTCAGCCAATGACAACTGATCACATGATGTAAACAAAAGATCGGTAATCGTTTTTTTTTCTACTCACGCTGACAGCGTGAGTAGAAAAAGAAGCCGATCACCGGCTCGGATGTGAGGGACATCGGTCCCCAAGTGGAAGAGGCACATCTGCTTCATCAGTGCCACCTAATAGTGCTACCTAACAGTGCCCACAGTGCTACCTAACAGTGCCCACAGTGCCACCTAACAGTGCCCACAGTGCCACCTAACTGCCCACAAGTGCCACCTATCAATGCCAACAAGTGCCACCTATCAATGCCCACAAGTGCCACCTATCAATGTCCACCTGTAGTGCCAATCAGTGCCACCTGGCAGTGCTGCCCATCACTGCCACCCATCACTGCCACCTATCAGTGCCCATCACTGCCGCCTCATCAGCGTACATCAATGAAGGAGAAAAATGACCCGTTTTAAATTTTTTATAACAAAATATAAATATGTGTCAAAAGTGTCCGATGTGTCCGCCATAATGTCACAGTCACGAATAAAATCGCAGATAGCCGGCATTACTAGTAAAAAAAAATTAAATAAATAAAAAAATTAAAAAAATGCCATAAATTTATCCCGTATTTTGTAGACGCTATAACTTTTGCGCAAACCAATCAATATACGCTTATTGCGATTTTTTTTTTTTTTTTTTTTTACCAAACATATGTAGAAGAATACGTATCGGCCTAAACTGAGGAAAAAATGTGTTTGTTTTTTTTTAAATTGGGATATTTATTATAGCAAAAAGTATAAAATATTGTGTTTTTTTCAAAATTGTCGCTCTTCTTTTGTTTATAGCGCAAAAAAATAAAAACCGCAGAGGTGATCAAATACCATCAAAAGAAAGCTCTATTTGTGGGGAAAAGAGGACGTCAATTTTGTTTGGGTACAGCGTCGCACGACCGCGCAATTGTCGTTTAAAGTGCGACGGCGCTGAAAACTAAAAATTGGTCTGGGAAGGAAGGGGGTGAAAATGACCTGTATTGAACCGGATACTTATGTACATGGGATTTTTTTTTTTTATAAATTTGCAAAGATTTCAAACTTCTTTCACAATGACATTATGGGGTATTGTTTGTAGAATTTTGAGGAAAATAATTGATTTAATACATTTTGGAATAAGGCTGTAACATAACAATGCGTGGAAAAGGTGAATCGCTGTGAATACTTTCCTGGTGCACTGTACACAGCACATATGAACTTCCTGGAGCACTATTGCGCTCCACTGACAGGAGATGTGAAAGCAGAAGTGACGTAAGAAGCCCTGTCCAACGTGTTTTGTCATAGTGACATCATCAGGGACGGTCATTATTTTGCATGAAAATAAATCCATTTATGCATGTGGAGAAGGACATGGGGGATAGGCAGAGTACTGAAGTCCACCAGGCATGGCAAGATATTAGAGCAGCAAAGGCACTCTGTTTTTAGCTCAAACAGAAATTTAGGAGCACACTGGAATTTCTGGCAGATCAACAGGTATTTGTCTGCACTTGTGGCATTTTGAAATGGATAAAATTTGGATTAAAGGGCTTGCATTGTAAAGATGTACTAAAAAATTTTTTTGCCTGACATACTATTAACCGCTTGCCGACCAGCGCACGACGATGTATGTCGGCACAATGGCATGGCTGCGCAAATGGGCATGTTCTAGTGAGCCCAACCCCCTACAGTTAGAACACAGGTGAGGGAACACAGTTAACCCCTTGATCGCCCCCTAGTGTTTAACCCCTTCCCTGCCAGTGTCATTTACACAGTAATCAGTGCATTTTTATAGCACTGATCGCTGTATAAATGTCACATTTCCCAAAATAGTGCCAAAAGTGTCCAATGTGTCCGCCGCAATGTCACAGTCATGATAAAAATCGCAGATCGCCGTCATTACTAAAAATTAATAATAAAAATGCCATAAATCTATCCCCTATTTTGTACGCAATAACTTTTGCGCAAACCAATTAATATACGCTTATTGCAATTTTTTTTTTTACCAAAAATATGTAGAAGAATACACATCGGCCTAAACTGAGGAAGAAATTTGTTTTTTTTATATATTTTTTTGGGGATATTTATTATAGCAAAAAGTAAAAAATATTGTTTTTTTTCAAAATTGTTTATAGCGCAAAAAATAAAAACTGCAGAGGTGATCAAATACCACCAAAAGAAAGCTCTATTTGTGGGGAAAAAAAGGACGTCTACTTTGTTTGGGTGCAACGTCGCACGACCGCGCAATTGTAAGTTAAAGCGACGCAGTGCCGTATCGCAAAAAGTGCTCTGGTCAGGAAGGGGGTAAATCCTTCTGGGGCTGAAGTGGTTAAACACAGCAGGTCAGCCCGCATTTAGTCATGAATAGGAAAGAGGGAGTTCACAAGCAGGCCGCGGCTTGCAAAATACATCAAATAGTAGGAAGTATGTTAGGACAGCCCTTCGCTATGACTGCTGTTCAGACTGGTTCACAGACTTTTGGATGCAGTACTAGTTCCAGGGCAGGCACATCATCCAGCGCAATGTTACTTGCAGTATCTGGGCATTCTTCAAAGGTTCCCTTAAATATTTGCTGTATTTTGTAACGTGGGGCCCCGCTCGTACCCTCCCTCATATCCAGCTCTCTGAACATAGTTCTGACCCTGCTCTTTGGACCCCTGTCCCAACTGTCAGTTCCCTCTTGTCCTAAAGTAAATATTTGTTCTGTTAGACATTGAAGAGCACACAGCTGCATAAAGTTTAGATACTAAATTCTCAAAATTGCAGGGGGAAATTGCATTGTGGTCATAGTGCAACAATATAGATCTACAGAGGTCTCTTAGGGTAGAACAGATGGAGGGGGATCTATAGCAGTGATTGATTCTGCAAGAACTCCATTGCTTATAGCAAACTGTTAAAAGATCCTTTATTCTTCCAGCATGTTATTTAACTTTATCCCTACAATGACATTCATTTCACATTTTCAAACAGGGATTTTCTAGTTAATGATTGAGCTTCAGTTTGACTTTAAAGTGGTTGTAAACTTCAGACATTAACAAAGCATATCCCCCTGTAATGTGTACTTGTTTCAATTAAAAGCACATTTCTATCTGCTGCTTTGTTCCTCTGCTATCAGCATGAATCACTTCTGACAATTTTTCCTAATACCAAGAAAAAAATGGTGACAGGGGAGGAAACTCCAGCTGATTGACATCCTCAATTCTGTTCCTGTGTGAGGGGGGGGGGGGGGTACCCTCCCTTCCCTCCAATCAGCTTTCAGATCTCTCCTCTCTGAGCTCTGTAGAGTGTAACTTCCCCTTTTTTCTGAAAACTCAAACAAGCTTATAAATTCAGGAATTTGAGCTGTTATAGAGAAAACTGCAGATAGACAGAGACAACTTATGTATGTGGATTTGTTTCATCTCCGTGTATCACCTGAGGATAGTCCCTTCACTGGGTATTGTAAGAGTTTACAACCACTTTAACCACTTCAGCCCTGGAAGGTTTACCCCATTTCATGACCAGGCCATATTTTGCGATACGGCACTGCTTTACGTTAACTGACAATTGCGTGGCGCTGTACCCAAATAAAATGTATGTTTCTTTACCACAAATAGAGCTTTCTTTTGGTGGTATTTGATCACCTCTGCGGTTTTTACTTTTTATAAACAAAAAAAGACGGACAATTTTGAAAAAAATAAAACAATATTTTTTACTTTATGCTATAAAACACACCCAATAAAAATGTTTTAAAAAATCTAATTTATTCATCAGGTCAGAGATATGGGCAGAGGTCAGCTCCAAACTACTTAGACAAAATATGGTACCAACATCCCTAACTCATAAAGGATTAGATGGGAGATATGGGAATTTAAAGGTATATTTGATATGAAGAAAACACTCAAATCTAAAAAAATATATATAAATTATTTATTACGAAAAACTGATAAAAAGTAGGGAATACAGTTCAAATCACAGTCGTAGGTACATACACATTGCCTATCATTGACAGTGACACAGTCGAAGGTACATACACATTGCCTATCACTGACAGTGAAATACTGTATTTCACTGCCAATGATGGCAATGTGTATGTACCTATGACTGTGATTTGAACTGTATTCCCTACTTTTTAAAAAAGTCTCAATAAGCATATTTATTGATTGGTTTGCGCAAAAATGATAGCGTCTACAAACTATGGGATAGATTTAAGGAATTTTTTTTTTTTTACTAGTAATGGCGGCGATCAGTGAATTTTAGTGGGCCTGCAATATTGCGGCTGACAAATTGGACACCTAAATGACACTAATACAGTGATCAGTGCTAAAAAAAATGCACTGTCACTGTACTAGTGACACTGGCAGGGAAGGATTTAACATCAGGGTTAAATGTGCTCCTAGGGAGTGCTTTCTATCTGTGGGGGATGCTTTGACTGGGAGAAGACAGAGATCTGTGTTTCTGCTTAGCAGAAACACAAGATCTCCATCTTCCCCTCTCACAGAACGGCAGTCTGCCTTGTTTACATAGGCAGACCACCGTTCTGCCTCTCCTGAGAATGATCAGACGTACGCGTCCCAGAGTCTGTGCACAACATCACATACAGGTACGTGATTTTGTGCAGGAGGGCCGCCCTGCCGCAGTATATCTGTGTGCTGCGGTCCAGAAGGGGTTAAAGTGTATACCGAGCTGAAATTCTTCTTTTTTTTTTTTTTTTTTTTTTTTAGGGGAGTAGGGGAGGATTAGTGTCGCTGTGTGCTTTAGGCCCTGTGCAATGATTCCTAACCTTTTTCGAGGACTCCTTTATGAAACTGATGAAAGCTTTGGACCCTCTCCCCAGAAATATTCACAATAATCACAACTTTGCACGCAATGAATAAATGTACTTTAATTTATTGACATTTGATTGCCTCATACATGTATGACATACACAGAGTTTGAATACAATCTTAACAAAAACTCACTTCTTTTCATGCAATAAGTAATGGGCACTCATTCCAAAAAAATAAATATAATCATATTGTGCAAATGAACTATCTTGACCTCCGGAAGGTTTTCATGACCAGGGCATTTTTTGCTATTCAGCACTGCGCTACTTTAACTGGCAATTGCGCGGTCATGCAACACTGTACCCAAATTAAATTTATATAATTTTTTCCACAAAAAAAAGCTTTTTTTGGTGGTATTTAATTATTATTGTTATAATATAGGATTTATATAGCGCCAACAGTTTGCACAGCGCTTTACAACATCACTACTGTTTTTTTTTTGCTATATAAACTAAAAAATACTAAAAATTAAAAAAAATAATAATAATTTCTAAGTTTCTGTTATATAATTTTTAGGTTTTTTTTTTTTTTTTAAATTTTGCAAACATAAGTTTGCATTTATAAATTTAGGGCAAAATGTCTGCTGCATTTCTTTGGTAAAAATAGCCTAAATCGGTGCATATTCTTTAGTCTGTGTAAAAGTTAGAGACTACAAGCTATGGTATATACAGTGGGTATAGAAAAGAATCACCCTCCTCCCCTATAAAATACTATAATCACATTTTGTTGCTTTGCAGCCTGAAATTAATATTTTCCCACTCGTTTTTGCAGAACTGCTCAAGTTCAATTAAATTTAATGGTGATCGTTTGTGGACTGCAGTCTTCAAGTCATTCCATAGATTTTCAATGGGATTTAAGTCTGGGCTCTGACTAGGCAATGCAAGGGTGTTCACCTTTTTCTGCTTCAATCACTGTGTGGTAATTTTTGATGTGTGCCTTGGGTCTTATTGTCATGTTGAAAGGTAAACCTTCTTCACATTGACAATTTTCTAGCAGAGGGCAGCAGATTTTCCTCATGAATTTGACGGTATTTTGCTCCATTTATTTTTCCTTCTATCCTGACAAGTTCTCCTGTCCCCGCTGCAGAGAAACATCCCCATAACAGGATATTACCACCTCCATGCTTTATTGTAGGAATGGGGTTATTTGGTGAGCTGTATTGGATTTCCGTCAGACATATCGTTTGTTGTTGAGGCCAACTAATTCAATTTTTGTCTCATCTGACCAGAACACCTTTTTTCATGTGGCCTCAGAATCTTCAATGTGCGTTTTTGGCAAAGCTCAGTCATGGAGGAGGAGGAGGGATCTTCATCTACCACAAATGCCTTTGAAGAGGCAGAAAATTTATACCTCACTGACCATCAGTACTTTCTCCAAATGACACCAAAATGGGAATGTAGGGGATGGTGCCATCACTGCCCAGGCATTTTTTACTCCCAATCGCCACCAATACTGGACCTTTTTTTCTGACACTGACCAGCTAGTAGCATCATGGCACCCGTGCATTTTATAAGCTATGCAGTTAGTTACATACTTCTGACTGCTGCACTGTATACTCTTTTAGGTGTAGTCCTGAACACTGCACTCTGTATACTACAGTATGTTGTACATTGTCTGTTGGTTGCTATGTAGTACCCAAATATTTTAAAGCTGAACTATACTTGCCCCCACTCCAGCGATGCATTGCTCAGGAGTAGGGATGAGCCGAACACCCCCCGGTTCATTTCGCGGCAGAACATGCAAACAGACCGAACCCCGTTAAAGACGGACCAAAAATGACGCATGCTCTGAAGCAAGTACGAGATGGAAGTTATTGGCTATTGGCTATTGCACTTCCTTTTTCTAGTCCCGTTGTACGTCACCGAGTTCTGGACGGTCGGACTCTGGTGTGACCGTGTGTAGGCAAGACCGCTTGAGCAGGATTCCGTCGGAGTTCCGTTGGAGAAACCTTCGGAGTTTATTCTGAAGGCAAAACCGGTCGTATGTACAGGTGTCAAGTCACCTAGAGGCTGGGTGACAGATGCACACCGTTGGAATCAGGAGTGCACCACAAGGCAGTGGACCCTACGGCTGACTGCTGCGGATGGGAGTCCGGGTGGTAAGGAAGGCAGGGCCGCTGGAACACCAACACAGATTCCACCGGGGCTAGAGCGTAGGATTCCCTGGGGCGCGGAGTCTAAGAGCCAGCAGGTGTTCACCAGAGCCTCTAGAGGTGAGGATGGACTGGTCTGCAACTGGCTCCAGGTCGCGGCCCCCAGGGTCCCTCAGCTCACACCCACAGTAGGCAACAGGAGGATAGGGATAGTAAAGGAATAAGCCAAGGTCAGGGCCACAAGCAGACAAGGACAACAGAGTTCACGCCAAGGTTCAGGGTCACAGGCAAACAGGGATAGTCGGGGACACGCCAGAGGTCAGGGTCACGAGCAGACAGGAATAGTTAGAGAACACGCCAAAGTCGGTAACAGAAACAAACGTAGAGCACACGGCAGGCAGGAACAGGAAGCCAAACACACAAAGGTTGATCAGCAGGACTGACCTGCAGTGCAGAGGTTAATATAGAGTTCTCTGATAGGAGCTGGGGTGGAGCCATGCTAGAGGAGAGTTAATAAAAGCAGGTGAGAGACAACTGGTCTTTGGAGAAGAACACATGGAAACAGGTATGCTGACAAACAACCTCTATTGCATAACCATGACAGTACCCCCCCTCTTACGAGGCCTCCCCCTTCCCCGCCTGGGACCAGGTTTAGAGGGTAACTTCAAATGAAAATTCCTCAACAGACGAGGTGCAAAGACCTCAGAAGCCTTGATCCACGACCTCTCCTCAGGACCAAACCCCTTCCAATGCACGAGGTACTGGAGAATGCCTCTACAGAGTCGGGAATCCAAAATTTGGCTAACCTCGTGCTCCTGATTATCCTCAGAGACCGGCGCTGCAGGAGAGAGAGGACGAGAGAACTTATTGAGGACTAAAGGCTTCAGAAGGGCAACATGGAAGGAGTTAGAGTTTTTGAGGCTTTTGGGAATCTGGAGCTTGAAACAAACCGGATTCAGTTTAGAAGTTATGGTGTACGGACCAATGAATCTTGGGGCAAATTTGAGAGAAGGAACCCGGAGTTTGATGTTCCTGGTGGAGAGCCAGACTTTGTCTCCTGGCTGAAGAGAAGGCGGCTTACGCCTGCGACGGTCAGCAAAATTCTTGAATTTGTTGGCAGCTTTCTGGAGGGAATCATGAACGTCAGCCCACATGGAATTGAATGATTCCTGAACAGTAGCCAAGGCTGGAATGTCAGAAGAACAGGTCATAGGAAGAGGGAGTTGAGGATGTTTTCCATAAACAGTGATAAAGGGTGTTTTCTGAGAACTGACGTTGACATGATTATTGTGGGAGAACTCTGCCCACGGGAGTAGTGATGCCCAATCATCGTGATGAGCCGAGACCAAGGTACAGAGAAAGACCTCTAACTCCTGATTAACCCTCTCAGTCTGGCCATTGGATTGGGGATGGTAAGAAGAGGTAAAATCCAAGGTAATGTTGAGGGATTTGCAAAAGGCACTCCAAAAACGGGACGTAAACTGAACACCCCTGTCCGAAACGACATGGGAAGGAACACCATGAAGGCGGAAAATCTCTCGTACAAAAATAGGAACCAAGGCAGAGGCAGAAGGGAGACCAGGAAGAGGAACAAAATGAGCCATCTTGGAGAACCGATCGATTACCACCCAAATGGCTGTATTATTCTCCGACAGTGGAAGATCGGTGATAAATTCCATGGCGATGTGAGACCAGGGCTCCTTAGGAATGGGCAAGGGCATGAGAAGACCAGCAGGGGCTTGTGTGGAAGATTTAGACTGAGCACAGACATGACAAGCCTTAACATAATCTTTAACATCTGAGCGGAGGTTAGGCCACCAGTAGAGACGACTGATGAGCAGGAAGGATCGGAGGAACCCAGCATGACCTGCCACCTTGGAATCATGTCCCCAACGAAGGATCTTAGCTCTTAGCTCCGTGGGAACAAAGGTCTTGCCAGGAGGAATTTTTGATTTCAGGGTGGTAGAATGGGCAACAATGCATGAGGTTGGAATGATCGGCTCAGGATCAGGGGTGGACTCCTCGTCCAAAGTGTCAAATGACCTAGAGAGCGCATCAGCCCGACCGTTGCAGGAACCAGGTTTGTACGTAATCGTGAATTTAAAACGAGAAAAGAAGAGACTCCACCTGGCCTGTATGGGGTTCAGATGTTTAGCATTCTGTAGGTATTGTAGATTCTTGTGATCAGTAAAGATCGTAATGGAGTGAGGGGAACCCTTCCAAGAAATGACGCCACTCTTCCAACGCCAATTTAATTGCGAGAAGTTCCCGATCACCAATGCCATAATTTCTCTCTGCCTGAGAAAATTTTTTGGAGAAGAACGCACATGGTTGACGTCTCTTCTCAAAGAACTGAAGAAGCACAGCTCCCACCCCCATCGAAGAAGCGTCTACTTCAATAAAAAATGGGTCCTCAGGATTTGGTCTCCTCAAGAGAGGTCCAGAAACAAAGGCCTGCTTCAGATCGTGAAACGCAGAGACAGCCTCGGGAGGCCAGTCTTTCGCATTCGCACCCTTCTTGGTTAAAGCGATAATAGGCGCGGCAATGGAAGAGTAATTCCTTATGAACTGCCTTTAATAATTTGTGAAGCCAAGAAAGCGCTGTGTGGCCTTAAGGCTAGCAGGAAGGAGCCAGTTGGTAATGGCCGAGACCTTTCTGGGATCCATGCGAAGACCCAAACAAGAAACAAAACATCCCAGAAACAGGACCTCAGGACATTCAAAGGAACACTTCTCCAGCTTGGCATAGAGATTATTCTCTCTAAGGCGCTGAAGTACGGTGCAAACATGGTTCCTGTGAGCAAGCAGATTTTCAGAAAAGATAAGAATGTCAGTCATCCAGATAGATGACAACAAACTGGTATAGTAGATCCCTGAAGATTTCATTAACAAAGTTCTGGAACACAGCTGGAGCATTACACAAACCAAAAGGCATAACCAGGTATTCGTAATGCCCGTCCCTAGTGTTAAACGCAGTCTTCCATTCGTCACCTTCCCATATTCTAATGAGATTGTATGCACCTCTGAGATCCAACTTGGTGAAAATGGAAGCCCCCTTCAATTTGTCAAATAGCTCAGATATTAGAGGTAAGGGGTATCGGTTTTTGATAGTCACTGCATTTAACCCTCGATAGTCGATGCAGGGTCTGAGGGTACCATCCTTTTTAGCAACGAAAAAGAACCCTGCTCCTGCAGGCGACGAGGATTTCTGGATGAAACCTTTCTCCAAATTCTCGGCAACATACTCAGACATGGCCTGGGTCTCTGGAATGGACAGATTGTAGGTACGACCCCTGGGTAGAGTTGCTCCAGGGACAAGGTCAATGGCACAGTCAAAAGTTCTGTGGGGAGAAGGCACCTCAGCAGACTTCTTACAGAACACATCCCGGTAATCGCTGTATGCCGAGGGAAGATCAGAAGATACGGATGTGGTAGCAATGGGAAGTCTCTCCTTGGGGACCACCTTGAGAAGACAGGATGAGAAACACGAAGGGCCCCAAGCCAGGATCTGCCCAGAGACCCAGTCCACATGTGGAGAGTGGAGCTGTAGCCAAGGAAGGCCTAATACAATGGGGGTAGAGGACTTGGGTAGAATGAGGAAGGAAATCCACTCCTGGTGGAGTATCCCTACCGACATCCTAATGGGTAGCGTCTGGAAACGGATAGGGCCACCTGGGAGCACAGTGCCATCAATTGCCGAGACTACCAGTGGTGTAGCGAGGGGAGAAAGGGTAAGCTTCATAGAAGAAGCAGTTCTCCAATCCATAAAATTGCCGGCAGCCCCGGAGTCCAGATATGCTAGGACCGATTGGGGAGGAGGGCCTACATGGAGGAACACCGGAAGAAGAAGACGAGAAGGTGATGTTTCTGGGTCCAATACTCCACCTTCTAAATGTATTAGACCCGAGCGTTTCCCGGACGAAGCGAGCAGGAGTCACGAAAATGACCCTTGCCCCCACAATAAAGACACAAGCCCAGAGTTCTGCATTTAGCACGTTCTTCCGGGGTTAGTCTGGTCCGGCCCAGCTGCATAGGTTCCTCAGCAGGCAGAGGATGCTCCACAGGGCGACGGGAGAAGAGTTCTGGCTGACTAGGACCTAGAGGGTGCTGGCGTCTTTTTTTCTAGGAACCTCTCCTGGAAACGAATGTCAATCTGATTGCACAAAGAAATTACATCGTCCAGACTGGCGGGGATGACTCTTCCTGCTAATTCGTCCTTCACTCGGTCAGAGAGGCCATGTAAAAAGGTTGCGACCAGGGCCTCATTGTTCCAGCTCAATTCAGCTGTGAGGATACGGAACTGAAGCGCATATTGTCCCACTGAACAAGATTCTTGGCAAAGGCGTAAAAGGGCACTAGCGCTGAAGAAACCCGAGCTGGCTCCTCGAAGATGTTACGAAAAAGCTTCAAGAAGTCGGACAGGCTGGAAACCACCGGGTCATTCTTCTCCCACAGGGGGGCAGCCAAAGCTAAAGCTTCACCAGAGAGGAGGGAAATTATATAGGCTACCTTAGCCCGATCAGACAGAAAGTTTTGAGGCTGGAGCTCAAAATGAATGGTGCATTGGCTGAGGAAGCCCCTGCAGGCCTTGGAGTCCCCAGAAAAACGGGACGGAGCTGGCAGTGAATATGAATGTGTGGCTGCGACTGGTGCGATAGGTGCAGTTGCTGATTGCACTTGAGGCTGCAGGTTCGGGTTTCCCAAGGAGGCCTGGAGCTGCTCGAAGCGGGAAGCCAGATCCTTAAGGAGCCGCATTACCTGAGTCTGATTAGATTCCTGGGCCTCGAGTCTGCGAACTATGCCCTGCAATGGATCGGCTGCAGGAAGCGGCACGTCAGCCGGGTCCATGGCTGATCAAACTGTGAGGTCACCTAGAGGCTGGGTGACAGATGCACACCGTTGGAATCAGGAGTGCACCACAAGGCAGTGGACCCTACGGCTGACTGCTGCGGATGGGAGTCCGGGTGGTAAGGAAGGCAGGGCCGCTGGAACACCAACACAGATCCCACCGGGGCTAGAGCGTAGGATTCCCTGGGGCGCGGAGTCTAAGAGCCAGCAGGTGTTCACCAGAGCCTCTAGAGGTGAGGATGGACTGGGCTGCAACTGGCTCCAGGTCGCGGCCCCCAGGGTCCCCCAGCCCACACCCACAGTAGGCAACAGGAGGATAGGGATAGTAAAGGAATAAGCCAAGGTCAGGGCCACAAGCAGACAGGAATAGTTAGAGAACACGCCAAAGTCGGTAACAGAAACAAACGTAGAGCACACGGCAGGCAGGAACAGGAAGCCAAACACACAAAGGTTGATCAGCAGGGCTGACCTGCAGTGCAGAGGTTAATATAGAGTTCTCTGATAGGAGCTGGGGTGGAGCCATGCTAGAGGAGAGTTATTAAAAGCAGTCAGGTGAGAGACAGCTGGTCTTTGGAGAAGAACACATGGAAACAGGTATGCTGACAAACAACCTCTATTGCATAACCATGACAACAGGGCATTACAGGAGAGAATTTCCCTTCCTAGGGGTAGATTTCCTCTCACTTCCTGTTGTGTCCCTCTGTAAGTAGGAGTCGTTTGTAAGTCGGATGTTTAAAAATAGAGGAACGCCTGTATATACTATACGGCCTGTCCTATATACTCTGTGGAAAATTGGGCCTTAGGTGTTGGTGGTACCAGAACACTGTAAGCCCTCACAGTTACTCTTGGTGGGTGCTGGAACGGGCCCTGCTGTGAAATATTGTATCAAGAATTGTAATGACATGCCCCCGTTAAACAGGGGCAGAAAAATTGGGCCTTAGGAGGTGGTGGTGGTGGTGGCACAACACTGTAAAGCCTCACAAATACTTTTGTTGGGTGCAGGAACAGGCCCTGCTGTGAAATATTAAATCAAAAATTGTAATTACGTGCCCCTATTAAACAGGGGCAGAAAAATTGGGCCTTAGGCGGTGGTGGCACAACACTGTAAAGCCTCATAGATACTTTTATTGAGCGCAGTAACAGGCCCTAAAGGCAGTCCCCGAGTTGCGAACGGGTTAGGGACTGCCTGTTTGTTAAGTCGGATTTGTTCGTAAGTCGGAAGCGCATGCGCAGAACGGCAGAGATGTCGTTTTCCGATGTTTTTCGATGTTTACCGACGTCGTTTTCCGATGTTTTCCGTTGTTTTCCGATGTGCCCGCCGCCACCGCCTCCCATTCGTAAGTAGGAGTCGTTCGCAAGTCGGAGGTTCGTAACTCAGGGACCTCCTGTACTGTAAAATATTAGATCAAAAATTGTAATTTTGCGCCCCTGTTAAACAGGGGCAGAAAAGTTGGGCCTTAGGCTGTGGTGGTGGGGGTGGTGGCAAAATACTGTAAAGCCTCAACAATAACTTTTGTTGAGCGCAGGAACAGGCCCTGCCGTAAAATATTAGATCAAAAATTGTAATTACGCGCCCCTGTTAAACAGGGGCAGAAAAATTGGGCCTTAGACAGTGGTGGTGGTGCCACAACAATGCAACCCCTCACAGATACTCTTGTTGAGCGCAGGAACAAGCCCTGCTGTTAAAAAATTTGACCAAAAATTGTAATTACATGCCCCTGTTAAACAGGGGCAGAAAAATTGGGCCTTAGGCAGTGATGGTGGTGCCACAACGCTGCAACCCCTCACAGATACTCTTGTTGAGCGCAGGAACGAGCCCTGCTGTTAAATATTTGATCAAAAACTATAATTACGCACCCCTGTTAAACGGGGCAGAAAAATTGGGCCTTGGGTAGTGGTGGTGGTGGTGCCCTGAACAGAAAATATTCTTAGAAGCTATCATCATGAAAATTGAGGAGGAATAGGATAGTCACTCAGCATAATAGGATAGTAACTGAGCATATGCAGTGTTCAAGGGATCCCACATCCATAGAAAAATCATTTGGTTACATCAGCATCAGGTGCTTGGTAGTTGGTGATCCAAGACTGATTCATTTTTATGAATGTGAGCCGATCAACAGAGTCTGTGGACAGGCACACTCTGTGATCGGTTATAAAGCCTCCAGCAGCACTGAATGTGCGTTTAGAAAGAACACTGGATGCAGGACAGGCCAGTAGCTCAATTGCATATTGAGCAACCTCTGGCCAGTGGTCCATCCTCAAGACCCAGTAACCCAGTGGATGTTCTGGTGGAAAGGTCTCCAAGTCTGATCTTGCCCCTAGATATTCCTGCACTATGTAATTCAGATGCTGGCGATGGTTGCTGGAACCAATCAGACCTGGGCGCTGAGGACTGAAGAATTGCCTGAAGACATCGGTCAGCCGGCCACCTTCTCCACCGCTCTTTCTGTGACTGAAGGAAGCCTCAGCAACACGTTGTCCAGCACCAGGAAATTGTAACCTCCCAGGCTCTGGAAACGCATTGCACAAACTTTTCTGCAAGGCCTCCCGAAGATGTTTCACCCTCTGCTCCCTCTGCGAAGGCTGGATAAGTTCTGAAACCTTATCCTTGTAACGTGGATCAAGAAGGGTTGCCAGCCAGTAATGATCCCTCTCCTTGATACCACAAATCCGAGGGTCCTTTCGCAGGCTTTGCAGGATCAGGGAGGCCATGCAGCATAGGCATTCGATCCTGAGTCCTCTGGGTCACTAACGATCACATGATCCTCAACCACCTCCTCCCAGCCACGTACAACTCCATGGGTTTCTGGGGACTGCAAACGATCCCTTGAAGACTGCTGCTGATGCTGAGTGTTATCCTCCACCTCCATGCTGACACAATCCTCCTCCTCCTCTTCTTCTTCCTGTGTGATCAGCGGGCCTGCAGGAATACTAATATCTGGATAAAGGGGGCCTTGAGAGGTAAGGAAGTCCTCCTCTTCCTCCTGCTGTTCTGCCTCAAGTGCCCTGTCCATTATTCCACGAAGCGTGTGCTCCAACAGGAAGACAAGAGTATCACTGATGCATGCACTGTCACTGCTCACCATCCTAGTGGCCTCCTCAAATGGTGACAGGACAGTGCATGCATCCTTGATCAGTAGCCACTGGCGTGGCGAAAAAAAAGCCAAGCTCCCCTGACCCTGGTGCCATACTCATACAGGTACTCATTGATGGCCCTCTGCTGCGTGTGCAGCCGCTGCATCATTGCCAACGTTGAGTTCCACCTGGTGGGCATGTCATAAATGAGGCGGTTCTTGGGCAGGTTGCATTCTCTTTGAATGTCAGCCAGCTGAGCACTGGCATTATATGACCGGTGGAAATGACCACAGACTTTCCTGGCCTGTCTCAGGAGATCCTGTAAGCCAGGGTACCTGCTCAAGAACTGCTGCACCACCAAATTCAGGACGTGAGCCAAACAGGGAACATGGGTCAAGTGTCCCTGTCGGAGGGCGGAGAGGAGGTTAGTGCCATTGTCGCATACAACCATTCCTGGCCGAAGTTGGCATGGCGTCAACCACCTCTGAGCTTGCCCCTGCAGAGCTGACAGAATCTCTGCCCCAGTGTGGCTCCTGTCCCCTAAGCAGACCAACTTAAGCACCGCATGGCATCTTTTTGCCTGAGTGCTTGCGTAGCCCCCTGAACGCCTAAGGAGCACCGCTGGTTCAGAGGAGAAATCTGCAGAGGAAGAGGCCATAGAGGAAGAAGAAGAGGAGGGGGTGGAGGAGAGAGCTGTGGCAGAATCACCACTAGCATTTTGGAGGCATGGTGGTGGAACAAGCTCCAACAATACTGAACCCTGTCCTGCATCCTTCCCAGCTGCCAGTAGAGTTACCCAGTGCACCATGAAAGAAAGGCAACGTCCCTGTCCATGCCTGCTGGACCATGAGTCAGAAGTAATATACACCTTACTGCTGACCGCCCTGTCCAACGAGGCCAGGACGTTGCCTTCCACATGCTGGTAGAGAGCCAGAAGGGCCTTCCGTGAAAAGAAATGGCGTTTGGGAACCTGCCACTGATTCCACAAATTCACGAAAGGGGGCAGAGTCTACCAGCTGAAAAGGCAGCAGTTGCAGTGCTAGCAATTTGGCCAAGCTAGTATTCAGACGCTGAACATGTGGATGTCTGGGACTGAATTTCTTTAGACGGTTTAGCAACTGGGGTAGGGAAATTTGCCTGCTAAAATCCGATGTTGGTGTACCGCTAGTAGATTGGCTGCAAGTACTTGGGACACCTATTTCTATACCTTCGTTCCTCTCAGTGCAGGTTTCTGAAAGGACTGGAGGTATAGTGCGGTTGGAGATCCCAGCTGATGAGGCGCAAAGGTGAGGTCCGCCTTGTTCTTTGATGTGGGTCTTTTAAGTGATGTTGCCAATGGACTGCATGGGAGGTTGTCATATGTCTGGTCAAGCATGTGGTGCTCAAGCAGCTGCTGTTTTGGCCACGCTTGATACGTTTCCGACATATGTTGCAAACAGCGATGGTGCGATCTGCTGCACACGTGTCAAAAAAGGCCCACACCAAAGAACTTTTCAAAACATGCGGGGAGTCGGCAGCGCCCCGCACCTGCTTAGCTCTGCGGTGTGATGCAATAGGGTGGCTGCCCTTAAGCTGCCCCCTGGAGGGCATCCTACCTTGTTGGAGATGTGCCTCCTCCTCCTCTCTTCTATAAGGCACCCAAGTTGAGTCAGTGACCTCATCATCCCACATGTGTACACCAACAGAAGTGTAATAACAACTACGGGTGCACTGTATGTATTGTGTACACCACCAGGATAGTAGTAGCAACTGCACTATGGGTGCACGGTACTGTGTACACCAACAGAAGTGTAATAACAGCTATGGGTGCACTGTATGTATTGTGTACACCACCAGGAAAGTAGTAGCAACTGCACTAGGGGTGCACGGTACTGTGTACACCAACAAACGTTTAATAACAACTATGGGTGCACTGTATGTATTGTGTACACCACCTGGAAAGTAGTAGCAACTGCACTATGGGTGCACGGTACTGTGTACACCAACAGAAGTGTAATAACAACTATGGTTTACTGTATTGACCACCAAAAAAGTATGAGCAACTGCACTATGGGTGCACAGCACTGTATACTGTGCACACCGCCTGAAGTATATTAGAAACAGTACACCAGGAACAGCCTGCAGTGTGATATAGCTAAACTGAACGCTCGTCAGATCTAGCTGAACTGGATACAGTGAATCTAAATGACACTCTCTCTCCGTCCACGCCGGCAATGACACACTACAAGAGGCCGACGTGCAGGCGGCCTTATATAGTGTGGGGCATGGACTTAGTCCCCCTGAGCCATGATTGGCAAAAGGCACCCTGCCTTTGGCCAATTATGGCTCTCTTAGCTGAGGGCGCTGTGATTGGCCAAAGTATGCAGGTCATGGTGCATGCTCTGGCCAATCCTCATACAGCAATGCACTGTGCTCCCGCAGTGCATTATGGGCCGTTACGCGTCGCTCGAATTTGGCACGAACGGCCTATAATAATTGGTTTTCGGCGAACAGCCAATGTTCGAGTCGAACTCTTGTTCGACCCGAACAGAAAGCTTATCCCTACTCAGGAGCTCCCTGACTGCCGCTGACATCTTCGGCCAGTCTTCCAGGTTCCGATCTATGGCCGTCTTGATTGGCCAGGTCAAAATGACATCACTCCCATGCATGATTGATTCATCTCAGCAGATGCTCAAATTAATAATAGGCAGAATTAAGAAGCTGTACTACAATCTATGAATGGTGGATGGGCAGATAATTGATAGTTCTGCCCCCTCCAGTCACAGATTGCTTTTCATTCATAAAAGCTGTAGTACATGGATGAAGGAGGTGGACATGGAAGTAAGAGGATTTCACCTAAAAAAAAAGAAGAGGCATCAACACAAGGGACAAATTCTACTGACATTGTTATGTTCCTTGTGCTTATTTTTCTTTTTCTTTTAGCTACACTAATGCCCCGTACACACGGTCGGATTTTCCGATGGAAAATGTCCGATCGGAGCGCGTTGTCGGAAATTCCGACCGTGTGTGGGCTCCATCGGACATTTTCCATCGGATTTTCCGACACACAAAGTTGGGCAGCAGGAGATAAAATTTTCCGACAACAAAATCCGATCGTGTCAATTCCGACCGTGTGTGGCCTGTTCCGACGCACAAAGTGCCACGCATGCTCAGAAGAAATTCCGAGATGGGACAGCTCGTTCTGGTAAACTTAGCGTTCGCAATGGATATAGCACTTTCGTCACGCTGCAATGTTAAAAATGGTTTAATACAGCGCACTCTGTTCTTCTTTATAATGTGCGAAGAATGAAGTCGTTTTGCTGCTCATATTCACACACACTTCTCACAAACGTTTATTTGTGGGGTTTTTTTTGGGATTCCCTCAATATATTGTTATTAGTTGTCACATCTGACAGTTTTATATTAATTTTTTTTTTTTTTTTTTTTTGATTTTAAGCCTTTTTTTCCCTGTAATGTTTGGATTTTTTCAAAGGCTGATCTTTGTTCAATGTTATTTTTATTTTTACTCCAGAATATTTTTGTGTGTGTTTTGTGTGTCAAGTTACCCCAACACCATTGATATCTTTTATTATTTAATCTCCAGGAGATTGTTTGTTGTTGGTGTCCCTTGTTCATTTCACATTGTATATTTGAAATGTACCTGAATCCTCACAAACTGTCCTTTTAGAAGTAAAACACATAGGAGAGTATAATTCCAAACAAAAATCCTTTATTAAGGGATCAGAACCAAACAAAGAGGAAGGCAACACTGGATCAACAGGAGAAATTAGTGAAGCCTGGGACCCCCACGGCAGACATCAATTCTTCAACATCAAAATTGGTGGCCTGAGGAGTCCATATATAAAGGAGGGCAGTCTGGTCTGGGATTCGCAGAGATCTGGAAAGCAGCAGATGACATCTGTGTCCCCAGGCTGTGGTACCACAAGAGGCTGCATTTTTTGGCCGACCAGACTGGATCCAGGGTCCTCACTTTCTGGTCTTCCTTACACGCTTCCTTCCCGGCTGTGGCTGTGCAGTTGGAGATGTGGCAGGAGGAGGAGTAGGTCCTGGAGGAGGACTGGGAGGACCTGGAGGAGAAGGAGGAGGAGGAGGAGGACCTGCAGGAGGAGGAGGAGGACCATCGCAAAGGTGTGTCTGAGGTGTAATGTGGCCCCTCATACCTTTCTCCAGAGCCTCCGATATGAGGGACTCACACATTACTTGTTGGCCCTCCTCCATCCTCTGCATTTTATATGCAATGACGGCAGCAATGTCCTCCTCCACGGTGTGTCGTGCTCCCAGGACCTCTGTAGCCCTCCAAAAGACTCCTCCGGTAGCCTCCTCTAGGGCACTCCTCCTCCTGCCACTTTCTCTTTCCAGGGGGGGTGGAAGGACCTGCAGATCAGCCAGCCGGCTCGGCCCGGCCACCTCCTGGCTGAGACTTCTCTGTGTATGAAAAAGTGACATGGTTGTAATGTTTTGCATCATCAATCACAATCCTAAATTAGTACTCCCAACTAACATCTAGTTAACATCATTGATTGGACAAGCAGCAATATTTAGAGGAATGCTATACCTGGCTCAATCTGGGCTCCTCCTTGTGTTGTTGCCTGGAAGGCCCAGGTTGGGCGTCAGAAGCCTCAGCTGGGGGGGAAGGAAGCGTGGAAGGAAGACTGGAGAGGGATGGCCTGGGTTCAGTCTGGCCTGCCAGAAAATGCAGCCTGTCGTAGTACAACATCCTGGGGACATAGATGTCATCTGCTGCTCCAGATCTCTGTGAATCCAGGACCTTCTTGCGCTCCCTTAGATATGTACTCCTCAGGCCACCAATTAATTTCTTTAAATAGGTGATGTCTGCCGTGGGGATCACCCGCTTCACAATTTCACACAATTGCACCAGTGCTGCCTTCCTCTTTGCTTGGTTCTTGAAATGGGGGTGGTTAATCTCCCACAGACAGGGCAGCTCCCTTAGCATATCTATGAATACTGACATGAAGTCATTATCTTTGAGTACCATATCCATGTTCACTGCAAGACACAACACAAGACAAAGCCTAATGTCAGACAAAACTCTCCTAATCTTGTTACAATATAGGCCTCAATGTAGAAGCAGTATGGGCACAAGTTTGTCTCTTACCTTCGTTCTTACGATCGGCGCGTCCAATGCTCCTTCCTCCGCTCACAGATCGTACGTAATACGCACGCGTGTTACGCTTTATACACACTGCGCATGCGTGTAACTCCGCCCGCCCCTGACGTTCTTTCTAGTCTATTCCCCGCCCCTTTTCGTTCGGCGCAGTGGGGGAAGAGCACATGGCGGAGTCACAGCATAATTACAGGAACGAGGAGGAGGAAAGCCCGGATCCGGACACGTCCCGATCCAGAAGGAGACGTTTTAAGGCCACAAATATGTCCTTTGGGGAGATGTTGGAGATGGTAGACATCATGAAGAAGTCCGACTATGACGAGAAGTATGGGCCTTACCCCAACCCGAACATCCGAAAGGCCAAGATCATGGCGAAAGTGGTCAGGAGTCTTGAGAGGAATTTCAGGGTCCGAAGATCAAAAGATCAGCTCCGGAACCGGTGGTCGGACCTGAAATTAAGAGAGCCAGAGCAGTACCGAAAGATCCAGAGAGTGCTGCAAAAAAGTAAGTAGTTGTGCTGTGTTCCTATTCTTTCTGTCTTTATTCCGTTCGTTCTGCTCCATGTGCTTTTAGTAATTGTAACGTTTAAAAGGGCAACTTTAATGTTCATGGGCCCATTATTCGTTCGTATCAAACATTTTTCTTTGGGCCTCTAAAACACCATTGTTTAGGCCATATGCATTTTCACACATTTTGTTTGGGCCTACTTGGATGCCAAATATTTGTTTGTGTAGATGGGTTTGTTACTAGAATGAAATGCCAACTAGATTGTGTGTAAGGAGAAGACACTGAGCAGCTGTTTTCACATCTGGACACTGGAGCACTAGTGTGGGACCCCAGAACAACATTTTTATTAGGGGGGGCCACACAGGTGCTCCAGTGTATACTATAGGGGGGTCTCCATCTGTGAAGTTTGTACTAAACCAGTAAAGTATTGCAGCTTGACAAAGGCCAATAAAAAAAAATACATCTTGGCTAAAATAGACAATTGTACCCCACTTCCAAGCAATGTTTGCTATTTCTAGTTCTGCCATCAAATATCTGTGTGCTAATTATACCATTTTTGTTTTACATAGGGGAGAAAAGACTCGGAGGACACCCCTCATCCGAGGAGACCAGAGACCCCCCACCTCTGGAAGAAGGTGAAATACCGCAAACCCAAGAAGAGCAGGAGGAAGAAGAAGACGTGGTGGAGATTGGCACCACAACAGGTGAGTGTCTGCGACCACAGGCTCAGTTAAGAGATGGATGGTGGCAGATTTTTGATACCTGTTTTTGTTTTGTTTCTCTCTTTTTAGGTGATCGTGAAGTTGTGGATCCAGAATGCTTTACTTCAGAAAGTGCCCAGATCCTAATCGGGGAGATCATGGGGTGTAATCTCGAATTGCACAACATACAGCAAAAAATAAATGATGTTATTAAAAAAAATAATAACATCATTGATGTTTTGGGGCGAATTTAAGACCCCACAAAATACATTTTTGGGATTGTGTTCCAATTTTTATAATCTTTTTGCAATGTTTTGAAAAGCCAAATTTGGAGGATGCACACAGTGTGTCAACATGTGCTATCTGCCATCACGGGAGATCAATGGACGCGTTTTGGGGGTGAAACCCCTTCCTCAATTATAAAGTAGCATTGAGGAAGGGCTTGCTCCCCCAAAACACGTCCCTTGATCCCCCCTGATGGCAGGTCGCACATGTTGACATTCGGAACTTGGTGTGCATCTTCCAAATTTGGCTTTTCCAGGGGTGATTTCCCCCCATCTGAACGCTATATCAAACCCAGTTCCTAAATACTGATGTCTGATATAGCCTTCAGGTTTTTCTAAATGTGAACTTTGTAAGTTCAAGTTTTTTGGCTTTCTTTTGGTTTTTACACATGCCTGTTTTATCTGAAATGGACATTTTGATTTTTGATAATGCTACTGCAAAAATTGTTATACAACAAACATGTTGGTTTGTTTTAAAAACCTTTGGTAAATGCACATGTGATTGTGCAGGTATAAAAAAGTAGGTTACTCAAGAATGTGTGGATTATTGTGTCAACACTACAACACTTTTGGGGTGATGTAATAGCTGGTTTATGCAAAAATGGGGGTTATTTCCTAAGGGCAAATCCACTTTGCACTACAAGTGCAGTTTCAGTGCAGTTGCAAGTGCACTTGTAGTGAAATGTGTTTTTGCATTTAGGAAATACCAGCCAACAGTGTTTTTTAAAAGGTTACCCAATCACGACATTTTCTGCACTCAACACATTTCTGTCAGGGTCAGCTAAAACAAACACAAGCAGTAAATGTCCACAAAGAATTTCTTTTGTTTTTTTTTTATTAGAAAAAGGCTTCACATATTGTCTGGCATATTGATAGCCCCCCTACCCGCAAAGAACTCCAGGTATCGTAACCGGACATCACGGGCACTCAGGGAGGGCAAGCCAGGACGGCCATTTTCAAGCGCCGTCAGTGTTGTTGGATGTAGGATTCCGGCCTCAGGCCCAACTGAGCCAGCATAGTTGGCCGAATGTTTTCTTAAAAAATTATGGAGAACACAGCACGCCAGTATTATATGGTTCAGTTTATACTCCGCCATATGGATGGGTGTCAGAAATAGTCGGAACCGGTTGGCCAGGATTCCAAATGTGTTCTCCACCACTCTTCGGGCTCTGGCCAGCCGGTAATTAAAAACCCTCTGTTCCGGGGTGAGGGTCCTCATCTGGAATGGTCGCATCAGGTGGTCCCCCAGCGCAAACGCTTCATCAGCAACGAACACAAATAGGAGACCTTCAACATTGTCCTCTGGAGCTGGCAAGTCCAAGCTGCCATTCTGGAGACGCCTGTAGAACTCCGTCTTGGCGATGACTCCACCATCGGACATCCGGCCATTCTTCCCCACGTCCACATACAAGAAGTCGTAATTAGCCGACACCACCGCCAACATCACTATACTATTAAACCCCTTGTAATTATAATAGTACGACCCCGAGTTGGGTGGTGGGACGATGTGGACGTGTTTCCCATCAATTGCCCCTCCGCAGTTAGGAAAGTCCCACCGCTGGGCAAAGTGGGAGGCCACAGTCTGCCATTCCTGTGGCGTGGAAGGAAACTGTTGAGGAAAAAACAATAAACATTACTATTTTTTCACAGAAACATGGCAAGCAGATTAGACACAAACATTATGGGGCAACCTCCAGATAGCATTTATTAAGGGGAATTTAACAACGCCAAAGTATAAGGTACACCTATCATATTCCCCCTCCCCCCTCTCATGGGCCATTTCTAACATTATAGGGGGGGGGATTCTTGGACAGGTAACCCTCTTCACTTCATTGAGAGATGAACGCCTAAATACAGGGTATTACTTGGAACAGCCCCTCCTTAGTTACACTATTGGCAGCCCACTGGACAGGTAAGAAGTGTCATAATACAAAGATATAAATACACACTGTACACATTTGAGGACATTTGGACATTCTGCTATTACCTATCAAGATAATAATAGGATACAAAAACTTTAAACAGTACCATTGGAAAGTATACAGGCAGGCCCTTGCACTACATGCTTTGGGGAATTCATCCATAAATCTGACCAGTAAAGAGATGAGTATAGTGTGTATGGGTTTGGCAAAGTCAGCAGATAGATGATTGAGGATAGATAGAGAATTGGGATCAGCTGACTTAGCAGTTGGGGGGAGGGAGGGTTACTAAAAATTATTTGGGGACACCACAAAAAAAAGCCTCTGGCACTCTGCATGAATTTAAATCAAAAATAACATTTACAAACATTTTAGGGGGTGTTTGGGGTAAAGCACTACTATGGAGCTGATAAAATACATTGTTAAGTGACTACATGAGGTGAATATAGGGGCAGGAGACACCATGCTGGGGAGGTTAGTGAAGGGCAAATATGTATGAAGGACCTAAAATAATAATTACATAAAAATCCAGCATGCATGAGAACAAAGGGGACATTCACAGCATATTACAATCATGGTAATTAGGGAATGAGGAAAGAAATACAATATATTAGCAAACATTCAATACAATAAAATGTGATATTAAAGGATAAAAATCTTACCTTCATATATTCCTTCTGAAGGACCTGTATGATGGCAGAACAGGTCTCTGGGATAATGATCCCCAGAGCCTGGGGGGAGATGCCTGTCGAGAACTTCAAGTCCTGCAGACTTCTCCCTGTGGCCAAATACCGCAAGGTAGCGACCAACCTCTGCTCCGGAGTGATGGCTTGCCTCATGCAGGTATCCTGCCTGCTGATATAGGGGGTCAGCGAAGCCAACAAACGGTGAAACACGGGGTCCGTCATTCGGAGAAAGTTCCTGAAATCATCAGGACTATTCTCACGGATCTCACGGAGCAAAGGCATATGACAGAACTGGTCACGCTGAAGCAACCAATTCTTGGTCCATGAACTCCTCCCCACCCTGTTCATGGACTGGACTTGTGTCAAGGTCAGGACCCCAACACCAAGCCCCCGCACAGCACGAACTCTACGAGGAGTACGCATACGAAACATGGCTAGAAAACGGTCGGCTGCTCAGAACGAAGTAACAGAACGCACTGAAGAACAGCAAGGCCTGTGAAGAGCGACCTGAAAAACAGCAACGAGCAGGCAAGATCACACAGAAAACTCTGATACGAACTGACTGCACGCACTGAAGACCAGATACAAACCCACAAGCACAAACTGAACGGCAGAAAACTATCTGAAAGCCACGAGTCTGAAAAAGCGCAAATCGTCTCTCACCAAACTTTTACTAACACGAGATTAGCAAAAGGAGCCCAAAGGGTGCCGCGCTTGGTTCTGAACCGGCCTTTTCTAGTCTCGTCGTACGTGGTGTACGTGACCGCGTGGTTGGCGATCGGAAATTACGACAACTTTGTGCGACCGTGTGTAGGCAAAACAAGTTTGAGCCAACATCCGTCGGAAAAAATCCTAGGATTTTGTTGTCGGAATGTCCGAACAAAGTCCGACCGTGTGTACGCCCTATTAGACTTTAACTCACTTTGCGCAGTCTTATACCACTTTTGTCACTATCGGCAAACCCGCCCTGTGAAATGCCATGCAGCCATTGCTGGCGTACATATAGACTGGAAGAGACTGCAAAGAGGTGACTGCAAAGAGATGCAACAAATTATTTAAAAAATTGCAAAAAACAAGATTTATTTTTTTTTTTTAATAGCATTGGCTTGTGTATATATATATATATATAAGTATATATAAGTAGACTCTAACCAAAAAACATTTGGTTTGTAAAATCACTGTATACCATAGACAATTGCTATTTAATTATTTTTGCCAGCCAGATTGCTTCTCATCCACTATGTAGAATGATTGAATTTCATACTTCCCTGTCCTTTTAACATAAGAAAATGAAAAACCATTTGTAAAAAATATTCTCTTTTTTTCAATATCAAGCCACAGTGACTTTAGCCTCTTACTGAGGGCCCCCAACTTCATATCAGGCTGGAAAGTGATCGGTCTAGCCAACTTCTGAACAATAGATGACACTCTAGGGGTAATAAATGCAAATTGGATGTAAGATGAGGGGGTCTGGACTGATGCTTGGTGTATGCAGTTAAGCCCAGTAATGTTAATGTATTGGCCTCAATGTTTGCTGGTCAATGTGTAACCGGTCCTGACCCTAGTGGCTGAGTGGTGGGGGAGGGAGAAAGGCCAAAGGAAGGTTTGTGTTTTTCTGACCTGGCTGACCTCCTACAGCTTTTAGTGAAGTGGTAGTTGTGGGGATGCATCGCACTGAATTTTTCCCCACCATGCCACACAGAACAATGATAATATGGGGGATTGCCTTGGCCTTCCTGTTACCTCCAGCTCTGGGACACAATGGTAAGAACACTGCTTGGGTTGTATTGAAACATCTTATTGTCTCTCTGTTTGTAGAGCAATGCAAGGGAATGGGATTTGTCTCTCAGGCTCTGATGTCTACCATCGTCTTCCAGTAGCTTGGTAAAGGATTTGCGAAGGTGTTTTTAGGCTTGGGCATTTTAGTTTTAGCTGATGGAAAACGAGTTATTAGGTGCTGGAGAGACAAGAAATTTCGTAAAACATGCGTTTTCAGGCATTTTCCAGGCACCCCATTGAAATTTATAGGAGCCAAAAATATGTAACCCCCAAAGAAACACATGTACTTTTTCGTGCTTTTGATAGGCACTGTTGTATATAATGGGAATCTCGGTGCTGAGCATTGAAGTGTTTCAGAAAACAGATTTCAAATCACTCAGGTGTGAATAGGGTCCTATTGTAAAAGAAGCAAGCTGTGTAATGTTGTATTTGCTAAACTGGTAGCATTTCTTTGTATCTGTAGTTACTGTTAAAACTTGCCATACATGGATCAAAATTCAACGGGGACAGGACAAATTTCGATCCATGTATGACCACTGTGGTTGAACAGAAGTTGATCTACTGATCGACTTCTGTTCACTTGCCCTGTTGGAAAAAAGCTGTTTGATTAGCTCTGCATCTAATCTGTGTATTCCGATGGCAGGGAAGTTCTCCCCACTGTTAGGATACAAGGACACAGTGGGGAGCATTCCCCTGTACACCTAGAATGTGTGGATATAGGAATCCGTTCTTGTTTTTTTCTTTTTCTAATGCTGGTTGAGTGGAAAATAACAGACTCATCTATGACCAGCGCAAGTCACATACTGTTCAGGCTTGTCACATCTCCTAGGAAGTTCTGGTGCTTCAGACATTACAATACGAAATGATGGTGTCACATTTTTCTGATAAAGCAGGACAACTGGCCATGTTTGATTTAGGATAGAGCAAAGAATAATGTAGTCATTCATAGTGATAAGTTCAAAGCTTCTATACATTGGAGGTTAGAAAATTCAGGATGAAATATGGAGATCACTGTTATTTGCAGAAAATGATGTCAAATATAGACATTTTATATACTGTAGGCACCTTGAACTTTGCTGGGGCATCTTCGTGCAGCAACTCTAGATGAAGTAAAGACCTGACAGAACTGACAGAATTGTTCCTTTACTGGTCAGTTTCTATTGGATGGCCAGTATACACCAGTATTCCTTTTTTTTAGGGGGGTTGTTAGTGGAGCCATAAGCCCTAATGGGTTTAATTTTCTAAACGGGCAGAAGAGGGGTGTCGGTGGGTCTATGATATCATAATGTTCTTGATAAGAATAGGTGATACTTCTCCCAGCAATCCATCCATCATTTAAGCTAGCCATACACCTGTAGAATTTTGTTTGAAAATTTTCATTATTGGAACTATTATTCCATTTTCTAATGGTCAGTTTGGTCAAATTAATGTTCTTTGTCTACCAAAGTGACAGAAAATTTTGAAGGAGCAGGATGGAAACATTTTCTTATACTAACTACATTTTAATTCGGGTTTTGGCTCGGGAAAAATCATGTATATTGTAATAAAACCTGTTTAATATGACTGGGATTTCATTTAAAAAGCAGGTCTGGACACAACTGTAAGGGCTATTTCAAATTTTATAGGCTTATAAAATGAGTTGACTCAATGAGGGTAAGAAAAAAATGTTCTGATGAATGATTTTTCTATGAACATTTGAGGTAAACTCTAAGAGGCCATCTTTAGATTCAGATCTGGCTTGAGAAGTCTAATTCTGATTGGTGGATATCAGTAAAGAACTCCTGGTCTTAAGCTTGCCATACAAAAAGTGAATTAGCTGATGAACAGGCCGAAATTTGCTCCATGGGTGGCACCGTCGGCCACCTACCGCCCAACTTTTCTCAATCAAAGAATCGAAGAAGCCAGATAGAAAATTGTCATCCAAGCAGCACCTGCATCCAATCAGATACAGGCACTGTTCGGGTATTTTGACAACTTGCAGGGCTGCAGTGGTAGATTTTCCCATCCTTACTGTCTAGCATGTATGGAGAAATTTGTGTATGTGTATGGCAAGCTTTAGTGTGAACTCATTGACACCACAGACCCCTGTATGACATACTTGTTGGTAGGTGCGTGTCACCCTGCATGAGTTTGGGCTTGATTTCCAGAAGATGTTCCATAGATTTGTTTTGCTGATATTTTCTGTCTCCCTCCACGCAGTACAGAGTCTACCACTCATCACAATGTACACAATAAACAAGGTGTTCTTTGAACATTGTGCAATAGAGACTTGTGGTGTAACTAAGCAATCAACACCCTTGCTGCTGCCGCCAGCCCCAGAAGCAGCAGCATCCTACAATTTAGTAAAAAATTGGACCTTAATCCTCTCTAATCTGGATGTTTAAAGTGTATGTAATCCAAAAACCAGAAATTATATATGATGTGCAGCCTGCAGTTCAAACCTAGCCTAGGGCAACCTTTCTCAATGTTTTTACCATGGAGGGACTCTTAAAATAACTCTATGGGCTCAGGGAACTTTTCCTAATAATGAGTATATCTACAGCTCACAGTATATTAGGCTACCTGTCCACTAGCCTACCCTGACAGTGGCGGTGGGAGAACGAAAAACGTAAACTGCAATTTTGTAGCTATTGCATTTTCCCACGTCGGTGGTCAAAACGTTCCTATCCTGAACTCGATTCTTCTGTGTTCAGGAGAGGGGGGTTTAATCTTACCTAAACGCGGCAGCTCCTAAACTCTGCTAAAAGACTATATGTACACGGACACATAGGCTTTTATGGAGTTGAGTTTAGTAGCTTTGACCAAAAAAAAACGCCAAAAGCTTCTAAACAAGTTTAGGAGGTGCCATTTGCTGCTAGTGTACATAAAGCCTTATGCCCCGTACACACGGTCGGACATTGATCGGACATTCCGACAACAAAATCCTAGGATTTTTTCAGACGGATTTTGGCTCAAACTTGTCTTGCATACACACGGTCACACAAAGTTGTCGGAAAATCTGATCATTCTGAACGCGGTAACGTAAAACACATACGTCGGGACTATAAACAGGGCAGTAGCCAATAGCTACTAAATAAATTTAATTTATTCTGAGCATGCGTGGCACTTTGTGCGTCGGATTTGTGTACACACGATCGGAATTTCTGACAACGGATTTTGTTGTCGGAAAATTTTATAGCAAGCTCTCACACTTTGTGTGTCGGATATTCCGATGGAAAATGTGTGATGGAGCCTACACACGGTCGGAATTTCCGACAACAAGGTCCTATCACACATTTTCTGTCAGAAAGTCCGACCGTGTGTACAGGGCATATGTGTGGTGGTCAGTGGGAAGAATGCTCCTTACATTTGTGGCCAGTGGGAAGTATCCTTCTCTTACAGATAGCTAAAAAGATCATTAGTGCCAGTGGGAATTTTTCTGAGCAGCAGAAATTGATCATTATTCAAGGAGCTCCTACCAGCCTAGAGTACCACAAAAGCCCGGGTTGGGCAAGGTTGACCTAGGGTGGCAACATTGCTCCTCCAGAGATACAGCGTAATAAGTGAGCGTTGTCATTCTCAGACTGAAAGTGTGTTACTGGCAGAATCACCAGGTGAAAAGAAAGGGAAAAAGCCTGAAAAACAAAAAAAAGACAACAAATGCAGCAACTACTTCTAAGGACTAGTAAGCAGCCAGCAATACATGATAGATTTGGTTTTGTGTTTAGGGCCCATTCACACTAGGAACTTCATGTGAATTGCACAAGGCAGTTCTGTGCAGTGAATTTCAGTCCATTCATTTTGAATGTGCTGAAATCGCAGAGCACCAAAAGTAGTGCATGCACTACATTGTGTATAATGAGATAATAACTAATGCGCAAAAACCACAATAGGACAAAATAGACAAGGAGCCGCCAACATAAATGGTATACTCACATAACCTTACTAAACATATAATAGAAAATATGTAGCGCTACCTCGGTCCCAACATGAAACAATATTAATTAACGTATTAATTAATATTGTTTCATGTTGGGACCGAGGTAGCGCTACATATTTTCTATTACATGCACTACTTTGGAAATGCGCTGCAACCGGATCACATGGTACTTTTGCACCATGCGATCCTGTGCGGGCAAACACACTGTGCTGATTGCAAGGGCAGTGCGATTTGAATGTGGTGCACGAAAACGGCACAGAACGCGGGTTTCCTGCACAGCATTTTAGCGTGAACGGGCCCTTAGAGCATTTTGATCATTTTTTGTATCTAATTTTACTTTGGATAGTGCTATATGTATGTATAGATAGATAGATAGATAGATAGATAGATAGATAGATAGATAGATAGATAGATAGATAGATAGATAGATAGATAGATAGATAGATTTTCTTCATGTATACTATAAATCTTTTCAAAATAAATATTAAAGCAGGTAAGACACTTTAAGATTACCACATTTGTACACATCTAAAAACGTACACTTTCCATTTAGTCTCGTGGCCCTCCTGGGTTATTCCTAAAGTGTATCTAAAGCCTGCTACACAATAAAGCTGACGGCTCCGGTCAGAGCCGCTGTACTAACCATCCGACATTAGTACAGCGACCTCCCCCCGCTGAGCTGTTGTGTTCTGACAGGCTGCTGGTTTTCCAGCATGCACGTCTGACAGAACCCGGCTGAATGGACTAGAATTAGAACTCTTGTCAGCTTTTTTTTTTGTTGTCTGTGTCCCCACTGGAGAGATTCAACCTCTTTATTTGTTCATTGTCATTGGAACAGAAAGCAATGGAAAATCCAAAATCTTACAATTGTTACCTAAATAGAAGCAAAGGACATCTTTCAATATTTTTCATATCTTTCAATGTGGACACATGCTCTGGTGACAAGTAGGAAATTTGCCTTACTTCCTGTTTCTCTGGGAAGAGAAATCGCTCCATGGGAGTCAAAAACATAAGAATTGCAGGGATTCTAACCACCCCTATTAAAACAACTGTTGGTTTTAGATATGCTTAGATTTTAAGGGATCAGCACAAAGGATTTAAAACATTGTGAAAAGAGTATTTCATTAAAAAAAAAAAAAGACAGTTGTTTATGATACGCAATGCTTTAGCAAACTATGGGTCAATGTATAACCAAGAGCTATCTGCTCTCTGCTATATACTGCAGTGTTTATATCGCACCATGGTTTTCATTTTATTGCCCATTCATAAAATGTAGGCCATGGTGTAGAGCCTGAAATATGGCACAGAGTTCCATCTGCTTAGCACAATAATTGAAGGACCCCTTTGACAGGTCCTATGGCTGGGTTCTCCTCGTGGCTTTTTTCCCCCAGATAATTATTATATACTTTAGATAATTGCACCTATTTAAGAAATGGTCCATATCACTTCCTACATTTTGGACAGATTGGGTGTGATAATTTTATCACAATCTAATTCATAACACTTGCTACAAATGTGCGCAAAAGGGCAGACATTCTCAGATTGGTTGAAGACGTTTGCAAAACAGGAAGTGACGACACGGCTCTCGCAAACTCATTCAGCTGCAAGAAGTAGAATATGAACTATGAATCAGTCACTGCTTTGATTCACTTTATTTGTGTGTTTAACTTTCAGCTTTAGCTACTGAGCTCTGTAAACAAGCCTGGAATTCGTGAGAAAATAAACAAATAGCGCCATATGCTGGCTGCATATAAAAATACAGCATTTTTATGTGCAATATTTCTCGAATGAAAAAATAAATAAATAAATAAATATATATATATATATATATATATATATATATATATATATATATATATATATATATATATATATATTATTATTATTATTAATATTTTTATATATATATATATATATATATATATATATATATATATATATATATATATATATATATATATATACATATATATATATATTTTATTTATTTTTTTGCCATGACCAAAATAAATTTTATGGAAATATATATAAATCCCTCTTATTTCCCATTAACAACTTTCCATTGTGTCTCCTTAGTGTTCCTCAGCAACCAAGCAGCCTCAACTGTCCTTTCACGCTCAAGAAGAGCTAATTCATTATGGGAGGAGGTGAAGCCAGGAAACATGGAAAGGGAGTGTGTGGAAGAGGTGTGCAACTACGAGGAAGCCAGAGAGATCAAAGAGTCAGACGATGCCACGGTAAGATCTACCTGGACACAGGATACAAATATTTACAGTCATAATTGCTAACACTGCATCGACTATACTGTAATATGCATGTTCTGTTATATTTGTCTATGCTGTCTTCCTAGGTCAGATGTGTCCCTGGTGCACACAGATTCTGTGTGCACCAGTTTTAGTAAATGCCCCACTTTGTGTTCGTAAAAAAAACGATAAATTGTATGTGCAGCACTTACCCCCGAAGTAGCTGCTGATTTAGATTGAGCTTACCATTACCTCGTGTCTTTCACAGGGGTCACAATGATGAAGAGGAAAAAAGAGTATTAAATGATGTCTGCACCAAACACTTAGTTTCTTTCGTTGCAATTCTTTTATTTTTTGAAGCCAAAATTATAGGGATGGAGGATTAAGGGAGATTTAGGTACCTTAGATTGCGAGTCAGGGTATTTCTACTTATCCAGAGGACTAACGGTCTCCCCAACTGGATATAGCAATCACCGGATAGGCCTCTCTCACTGACCTAGCAGCCGGATGCAATGCTTGAACACAGTTTCTGCCACAGACTTGATGAAAACACAGATAATCGTTGCGGTCGTTACACAATCCTCTGCCACAGGATGGTGTAACCGAACTTTGATTAGATTTAAAGTTTAGCTGCACAGTTCCAGATTCTTTCAGCCGGCCCCGCGATACTGTTAGTTAGATGATCCAGGTTGGATCCCCCGATTGGGTTTTTAGGCTCCTCCCAAGATACCAGCATACTTGGCTCGGTCACCTCTAGAGAAGTCCTCCCCTGGTCTCCTCCAATCGATCGGCTTCTCACCGCAGGCAAGACAGCACGGGACCACCCTTTGGATCAGCAGGCCCCAGAGCTTTTGGGCCTACTTTCGTAGTAGCAATGCCTCGGGCCAACAGGCCCGGAGGCAGCAGAGCTGCCCCGGCCCCCTTTGGCCAGGGGGGCCTTCAGGTTAGGGACCACAATGAAAAGAGACGAACCAACCTAAAGAAATGGCGCCTGTACCTTAAATACCCTTACCCAGAATGCACAGCGAGTGAACCACTCCCACTGGGCTGTTTCTGAGTAAATGGGGTACCCAATACATCCAGCATGTTACACTTACCGGTTGCAACAGCGACACCTCCGGTCAAGTGGAAACTACCACAACCCAGCTGAACTTATACAGGAACCAGCAAATTTATCATAATTAGTCTGAGCCAAACTACAGCAGCAGACCAGCTTAAATTTACATAAATGGCACCTGCCCATCGTCATTTTTTTTTAGTTTTGCATAGAGTAGGGCTGGATTAGAACCTGTGTTAGGTTTGTCTGTGTCTCCTCTGGGTAGATTCCCCTTTCATTACGAGCTTCACCCCTGGAAGGTGATGCAAGCTTATCCGAGGCACAGAGTCTAAGTGGCATCTTAGCCTTCACCATAGCAAGGGGTGATGGGCTGGTAATCCTAGTGGCCACTGGGCTTCTTTGCTGCAAGATGTTACCAGGCCATGGCCTTCAGGATCACTGCATGGGGGGGATAGTAGGAACAGAGTGGCTGCAATGAAAAGACAGAATGGCAGCAATCCGACAGGTTGGTTTCCGGGAAGAGATCCAGGTAGGCAGCAGGAAAGTTAGTTAGTTTCTAGGCATGGTTGGGAACAAGAAGTTTAGGCAACAGGAGCAGTAGATACAACCAGAGTCAGGCAATTCAGAGTGTTGGCAGATGAAGTCTATTTTCCCAAGGCGTCTTTCAGGACAGCACCTGAGAGATAGCGACTCTACCCACCGGAAACAGGAAACACCTTCTTCCTCCAAACTTTAAAGGGAGGCGCCTCCCTACCATACCTCAGTTTTTGTGTTTCCTCCGGCCCGGAGGGAACATCTTTTTGAAGGGGAGTCAGGGTCTCTCAGATGCTCCTGGGAGACGGGGCTTCCTTTCTTTTTTTCCTCCACAGGAGACCCGCTGTCCTCCCGGCCTACCCAAGCCTTTGCAGCGGTAGCAATCGGGCTCCTCTTCCCCTCCTGGTACTCGGTGAGAGCCGTAGACCCGGTGATCCGCGCAGTCATAGGAGCGGAGGTGCGCGTGCGCCGCCGCCATGTTTTTTTGGCCGGCAGGCGCGGCGGAAGTGACAAGGCGGGTCACTGGGTCAGCAGAAGCGTCATTTCCGGCGTGGATGCAAGGGGGGGAGGAGGGAGGACAGGAACTGGCGCCTACTTCCGCTTCCGGTTCGGTGCAGTTGCACTATGGGAGTCCGGAAGCGGCATATGAAGCCACAAGTGAGGAGCTGCACACCAGAGATGGAGGACTCGGCGTCTGCAGCGATGGGGACAGGCACAGGCGCCAGTAAAGCTCAGGTAGGAGCAGCAGTTTAAGTCTGCCTTTCTTCCTTTTCCTGGGTTTGGTCTATTTTCTTTTTTCTCTACCCCCTAGTGGCAAGGGGCCTGTCTGGGCACTAGAGGCTGACTGGTTTCTTCTTAGTGCACCTGTGGGTGATTCTTGTGTAGCTGAGACCGGGTCTCACTAAAAGGTCCCCTGGTTTTTTTCCCTTTTTTGTTTTTTCTCTCACAGGCTAAAAGCTCTGACCCAAAAAAGAGATGTCCTTCTTGCAGGGCCAAAATGGGAGAAAATTGGAAAAAAGTCTTATGCAGTACATGCATCACTTCTTTAGTTAAGGAGGAATCAGCTTCGGTTTGTGATGACCTGGTTGCCTCTGTAAAGAAGGAACTATACGCCACGATTCAGACTTTTCGTGACTCTTTAGTCAATCCAGCTGCTAGTCAGCCATCCACTTCTGAGGCTTCCCAGGGTTCTATTTCTATCCCCATGGTAGAAGCTTTACCTGAAGGCCCCTCTATCAGGGAAGAGCAGTCCCCTACTCCTTCCGTTAAAGATTCGGAGGAGGAGGGTGAGGAAGCGGAGGTGGCTCCTTCCAAATTTAAGCTTTCCCTAGAGGAGGTAGACGGACTCCTTAAGGCTATCCATGTTACACTTGGCTTAAGTGAGGAAAAGAAGGAGTTATCTCTTCATGACCGCATGTATGCAGGGTTAAATGAGCCTAAGGGGCGAACATTTCCGGTTCATTCGGTCATTTCTGACGCCATTACTAAAGAATGGCAAGATCCAGAGAAAAAGCCCTTTTTTTCCAGAGCCCACAAAAGGCGCTTCCCTTTTGAGGAGGACCCTTCTGCGGTGTGGAATAAGGTGCCCAGGTTGGATGCGGCCTTTTCACAGGTCTCAAGGTCCACAGACCTGTCTTTTGAAGACATGGGGGTTCTAAGGGATCCAATGGACAAACGCATGGATCTTTTGCTCAAGAGATCATGGCAATCGATCATGAGCAATTTAAAACCAGCAATGGCCACAACTTGTGTAGCCAGGAATCTGGAATACTGGGTGAACCAACTTAGATCTCATATAGTGGCAGATTCCCCCAAGCAGGAGATCTTAGATTCCTTTCCTACCCTGATCTCTGCGGTTGCTTATATTGCAGATGCTTCGGCTGAAGCTATCAAGATGTCAGCTAGGTCTGCAGCTTTAGCAAATGCTGCGAGAAGAGCTTTATGGCTAAAAACCTGGCCAGGTGATACAGCTTCAAAGAGTAAACTTTGTGGTATTCCCTTTTCAGGTGACCTTCTTTTTGGCCCTGATCTAGATAATTTCCTAGACAGAACTGCCGATAAGAAGTCCTTCCCGGTCAAAAAGAAAAAGCAGACCCCAAAACGTCTTTTTCGACCTCAAAAAACTCAACAGCAACAGCAGGAAAATAAATTTCAGGGCAGGAGAAAAAATTGGTCCGCGCAAAAGGCGAAGGGCAAAGGCGGAATTCTCTTCCGTCCTCCTTCACAGGCCGAAAACTCACAATGACTCATCTCTGCGGGTCGGCGGAAGATTACGAGAGTTTCTTCTGCAGTGGTCAGGAATAACTTCAAATCAGTTTATTCTGACCACTCTCTTGCAGGGTTATACTCTCGAGTTTTCCAGAAGCCCCCCAAGAAGGTTTCTGGTAACGAATGCTCCTCGAGATCCAATAAGGGCCCTGGCCATGAAATCCTCTCTGGTGGAACTGATGCAACAGGGTGTAGTAATCCCAGTGCCACCAGAAGAATGGCATGAGGGCTTCTATTCACATGTCTTCCTGGTAAAAAAACCAACAGGAAGATTTTGTTTAATTCTCAATTTAAAGCCACTAAACAGAGCCATCAAATACAGAAGGTTCAAGATGGACTAAATTTTCACCACCAGAAATCTTCTGACTCCAGGTTGTTTCATGGCGTCAGTGGATCTAAAAGATGCATACCTGCATATTCCAATCTCATCCCAGTCCCAGAGGTTTCTCAGGTTGGCGGTAAGGTTGGAAGGCAGAATTCAGCATCTGCAATTCAGAGCCCTACCCTTCGGGCTATCATCTGCACCCCGAATTTTCACCAAAGTAATGGCAGAAGCCCTAGCTCCGCTGCGTCTTCAGGGAATCGCAGTAATTCCTTACTTAGACGATCTGCTATTTTTCGCCCCCTCAAGAGAGGAATTGAGGAGCAATTTAAGCAGAGCATGCAGCCATCTGGAGTCTCTAGGTTGGATCCTAAATCTCCAAAAATCTTCCCTGGAACCATCTCAGGAGATTCGGTTTCTAGGGTATATAATAAATTCGTTAAGCCAAAGAATTTTTCTTCCTTCGGAGAAGAAAAGAAAAATCCAGGATACAGTGTCTTTCTTGCAGACCAACCAGCAGCTGACGGTAAGATTGGTCATGCCAGCTCTGGGTGTTCTGACTTCGTCAATGCCAGCTGTACAGTGGGCAAGACTACACTTCAGACATCTGCAGGCCTTTCTTCTGAGATCTTGGGATCACAATTTGGAATCCCTAGAATCAGAGGTAAAAGTTCCAACCCAAGTGAAGAGGTCACTATGGTGGTGGAAAAGGCAGGATATCCTATCGGAGGGGTTAGTCTGGGCCTTTCCAATCGGAAAAAGGCTGACAACCGATGCCAGTTCCTGGGGTTGGGGAGCCCACCTAGAAAAGGGTTTCACTCAGGGAAACTGGTCCAGGAAAGAGGCGACAAAGTCCTCAAACTGGAGAGAGCTCAAGGCAATCGACTTGGCTCTGAAGTCATTTGCTCAGGGGCTCCGGGCCCAGCATGTTCAAATACTAACAGACAATGCCACGGCCGTGGCCTATATAAACAGGCAGGGAGGTACAAGGAGCAAATCGCTGCAAGTACTAGCCATGAGCATTCTCCAATGGGCAGAAGGACACTTGCTGTCTTTATCAGCAGTCCATCTAAAGGGATCCCTGAACGGGGTGGCGGATTTCCTGAGCAGAAACCCCATTCAGGAAGCAGAATGGTCGTTGAACCCAGAGGTTTTCGCCATGATTTCTGAAAAGTGGGGGCTGCCAGAGGTGGACCTGTTCGCCTCAAAAGAGAATGCCTTGGTTCCGCAATTTTTTTCCCTAAACAATCACGACGGGTCACTAGGAACAGATGCCTTGGCGTATCTATGGAGATTCCATCTTTGCTACGCTTTCCCCCCATTCCAGTTAATTCCCTTAGTATTAAGAAAGATTCAAAGGGAAATGGTACCGGTTATCCTAATCACGCCCTTTTGGCCAAGAAGGGCCTGGTTTTCAACCGTTCTGAGAATGGCGGTCAGGCCTTATTGGCATCTGCCCCTCAGGCACGATTTACTATTTCAGGGTCCAGTAAATCACCCAGAGGTAGCCACTTTAGCGCTCACAGCCTGGTATCTGAAGAGCAGCTCTTAAGGAGCAAGGGTTTTTCCAACCGGTTAATCTCAACACTATTATCCAGTAGGAAAAGGGTGACTAGAGATATCTATTCAAAGGTCTGGAAGGTTTATAATACATGGTGTAATTCATCTGCCCAGGACCCAGGGAGTCTTGTTACCATTCTGGAATTTTTACAAGTTGGTGCTGACAAGGGACTAGCAGCTAGTACCTTGAAGGTGCAGGTGGCTGCGCTAGCAGTGTTCCTAGAAAGATCTGTGGCCTCAGATCCATTGGTAACCAGATTTTTCAGATCCCTTACGAGATCCAGACCAGCACCACTTAAGTTGTTTCCCAAATGGGATCTGTCGATAGTCCTTCAGTCTCTAACAAAGAGCCCCTTTGAACCTTTGGAAGAAGCGCCACTCAGATATCTCACTTTTAAGTCTGTGTTTCTGATTGCCATGGTCTCTGCACGCAGGATCAGTGAGCTTAATGCCTTATCAATTAAGGAACCCTATTTGTCTATCTTCCCAGACAGGGTTATACTTAGAACAGATCAGAAATTCTTACCAAAGGTAGCTTCAGTACAGAATCGTGTTCAAGACATTGTACTTCCGACCTTCTGCCCCAACCCAGCAGGGGAGAAGGAGACTTGTTTTCACATGTTAGATGTTAGAAGAGTTTTGTTATGTTACTTGGAAAGGACAAAGCTCTTTAGACGTTCAGATTCTCTGTTTGTGCTATTTTCGGGCAACAGGAAAGGTTGCCAGGCTTCTAAAATTTCTTTAGCAAGGTGGCTGAAACTAGCCATTTCAGAGGCTTATTCGCATGCAGGTGTGTCCCCACCAGCAGGAATTTCTGCACACTCAACAAGAGCATTAGTGGCCACTTGGGCAGAGAGAGCTGGTGCCACCCCTGAACAAATTTGCAAGGCGGCAACATGGTCGAGTTTTCACACATTCGTGAAACATTACAGGCTGGACCTCGCATCTGCTAATGATCAGGCGTTTGGCAGAAAGGTCCTGCAAGCTGTTGTCCCGCCCTAAGGGGGTAAGTCTCTGTTATCCTCTCAGGTGCTGTCCTGAAAGACGCCTTGGGAAAAACCAAGTTAGACTTACTGGTAACTTGTTTTCCAGAAGTCTTTCAGGACAGCAACATCCCGCCCTATTGTATTGTATATACTATGCTGTGACTAACGTATGTGTTTATGTGTTCCAGCCGGGGCCGGAGGTCTTCTCTACTACAACTGAGGTATGGTAGGGAGGCGCCTCCCTTTAAAGTTTGGAGGAAGAAGGTGTTTCCTGTTTCCGGTGGGTGTAGTCACTATCTCTCAGGTGCTGTCCTGAAAGACTTCTGGAAAACAAGTTACCGGTAAGTCTAACTTGGTTTTTCTCCACTGCAGGTGGCGCTCAACCACAGCAGCAGAGAAAGTCAAGGCAGTAAACCAGTAGGATCCTGACAACCCATGTGACTCTGGTGGCCATCTTGGGTCAGGCAAAGTCTATTTAAAACCCTGGCTCTTGAATTTGCCGTGCATTATTGTGTGGGTAGTGTAGGGACAGGTCACCCGTCTGTCAAGGACAGTAATAGCGGCAGGGAAAGGTTCTGGATCTGCTACTTCTCCTGGAATCCAGGCCACATTCCGCCTCTCAAGATAGATGCTGTCAGTTCGGCTGAGATATGCTCTGCTCCAATCTGCTGTCCAATCTGCTGTTCACCTGTGAGTGTTCCTGGTCGGGCTTCCTTCTGCCGGGCGTGTTGTGAATTGTTATATTCTGACTACAATACAAGTTCTTTCTATTGCAACTGGACTGTGTGTGAGTTACTGCGGCTGCACCAAGCTGCGCCCTCCCACAAAAGCAACAACAGAAAAGGCAGAAATCAGTTAAGCATTCAGACAAGATAGCTAACAAGAAGTCACAGCACTGGCTGCCACAGGAAAAATAGTATAAATAGTCCAACACAACGAAAACAGTGATTTGACCTTACTGCGGACTGACCGCTTACAGACCGCCGGGTCTTGGCTCCGGTGTCACCAATCTACTGCGAATGTGCCCGGTCCAGCCAGCGCCACACTCCGATGTATTAACCCATGGCACAGAGTAGAGTGAGTGAGAGGAGCGATATGTAGGGTTGATGACGAATTTCGGAGGCATGGCCTCCTTTATCAAGTCAGCTAGATCTTGCAGCGGCAATCCAGGAGAGGAGGCCAAGGTGACTTACATGCCTATAAACATATCACCCAATGTGAGTGTGTCGATTGAATGTTTTTTTTATTCTTGCATTTTAATAAACAATTTCACATTAGGGTGAACATTGTTTGAAAAGAATAAGTATGCCCTCTCTAGTCTGTGTGCAAGCCCAAATATGAGGGACCCACAATAATATGTGTATATCCTTGACCAACCATGCGCATTCTTAGTTGTGAACTGTCACGCATGCATGACAAGTCACACATGGACAGGACAGACAGGGCCCCTGGAGGTGCTGTGACACCATCTCTGATTTCCTGGTGGCCCATGTCACTAAGGGCAGATAATAAAACCAGTAACCCCAGATTAAGAAATAAGGGTAAATCTTCCAAGGTGGACATCTGTTCCAGTGACACTTGTTGGGAATTCCCTTTACTTGTAAAGATTTCCTCTTACTTCTGGTTGTGCTTCCATGAAGTGACAGGGAATCTATGCAACAGGACAATTTAAGAAAAAAAAGCCTAGCAGGAGATTTAAACCTTCAGTACTCTATAACTAATAGTGGAAGGGTATACATATTAACTCAGCTACCCATATAAACACATTGGAGTAAGAAGAAAAGGTACTGAGGAGGAGCTAGGTGTGAACAGTCCTTCACTCCATGATCGATCCCCACTTGCTTCTCTAATTTCAGCTACAAACTTGATATGAAATTGCATGCTTTGGACTACCAAGTATACTTTGCACCAAGGTCTTAAAAAGGTCCCCAAGTGCAATGGCAAACTCAAAATGCAGGCTTTAAATCACTGTCTTCCATTGGTAGAATGAGCCATTATCTAAAATCGCTTTTGCTGAGACCGGCTGAAGATTTAAAAAAGGTGCCCCATACCCATTCAGGTACCAAAACAGTTCTGTGGCAGAACCTACCCTGTCAGGATCTGTATTATTATGCCTTACTTCAAAAAAAATCTTTAGGGACACACGGGCCTTAAGTCTCTCCATGGAAGTTAAAGCAGTTCTCTAGATAAAATGTTTTAAGTTTTAGATTAGGAAATGATTAAAACCCTGGTCCATTTTTTTTAGCTGTATGAATCATTTTGCTCAGAATTCCCTTCAACAGGAAGTTAGAAGATCTCAGAAAAGTAAAGCTGGGTTCACACATATGCGGATTGCATCCAATCCGCATCCAATTCGTATGACAGTCAAGTGTGACCGGCTGTCAATGGAGCTGGTTCACACATTCCCGGGGTGGCCGTGTCCGGATTGAAAAAGGGTCCAGTGCATGTTTGGGTCTGGTTCGGGTGCAAATTCAGGCAGAAATTTGGCCCTGAATTGCACCTGAACTTGTGAACAGACATGCACCGGACCCTAGGCACGAGCCTGCAGCTGATCACGTGTGAACCCAGCCTAAAGTAAATGCCTCCTTTGAGAGATGCTACCAGAACAGGTTTTCCCATTGGAAGATTTGCCCTGGAATCCTGTTCCAGAGACGACATTTCGAATTCTATCTTGGTGACAATGATCACCAGGATAAATAGAGAGGCTCTAACCCATCCCTACTCTATCCAAAACTAAATAAAGTTCATTTCAATGAGCTGATGACCGTATATCAGTTTAGTGTATACATTATAGCTCATCCTTGATGAACCACTTTGAATAAAAGCTTAGGCCTTTGTGTTTGAAACCTAGAGGATGGGAAAGTGTATCGCCTATAGCAAGCAGTTAAGTTCTATGTGACATTTGATAGAACAATGCCTTGCAGTACTGGGGTCATTGGTTTGAATCCCAACCAAGAAACTACCTGCATAGAGTTTGCATGTTCTACCTGTTAATCCAGTGTTCTTCCACCTTCCAAAAAAGGTAAATTGACCTTAATATGTATGTATGCATGTGAGATAGGGATTTTAGATTGTAAGCTCCTTCAGGACAGGGACTGATGTGAATGCGTTGACTAAAATGCCAGTGCTTTATAAATACCTGTAATAAATAAAATAATAATTCTTCACTGCAGTCTTCCTGGTTTCTGTGGTCAGTCCTTTATATGTAAACTTAAAAAAAATGCAGCGCTACAATAAAACATAGAATCGCAATGGTAATGTAAAAATAGTGTAAAAATTGTGTAAAACGAATATAAAAAGTTGTAAAACTTCATACTCCTGTTGGAAACAAAAAAAAGATCCATTATGTGAAAAGAACAGTCCTTTGTGTGAAGAAAGCAGAAGTGCTTCTTGTCCTCTTCCCAATAATGTTCATTCAATCGTGAGATACAAAATTTATTTGGAAAACAGATCTTCTAGATCCACCATGTGAGAAACATCTGGTTCTTCATTGCCGCCACCATATATTCACTCACCAAAAATAAATGGTAAATAAAGCATGACACCATCCACATATTACTGCAAGATCCATTAGGTCTCCACACAATCCAATCGATACCTTCTCATACAATCTGACGTGCTGCAATAAATGAGCTCACCAAGTGAAGCCAAAGGAATCCAAATAATATAGTATAGTAGTTTATTGGCTCAATAAAAATGACATACAATGCTGCAGCATACATAAAACGCTCCAGTAAAACAAGCAATCTCGGCCAGGCTTACTCTGAGGGCCACCGAACCGAATCTTTAAAAGGAGTACCCATGAAGAGGTGTGTGTGCACGAAACATGTCGGAAGGAGCCTACGTACTGACACCACGCCACTGCTTCCAGTTTCCGGTTCTTTTTTTGTTTCCAAGTGGAGTACAAATGACTGTATTTCACAACTATTTTTATATATTCGTTTTACACTATTTTATACATTACCATTGTGATTTATATGTTTTATTGTAGCGCTGTACTTTGTTTGAGTTTGTTATATGACAAGGTGGAGTCACCTTGCATGCTAGTCATGCTAGAGGCTTTGGTGCACTCAATTATTTTATGTTTTTGAATTTTAGTCCTTTTATATGTGCCATCATCCATTTTTTCAGTGTGTGTGGTCTAGTGTGCTGACAACAGATACGAGTACATGGTGTGCAATCAGAGTTCTATGGTTGTCCCCTTCATAACTATATTTTTTCTTGTTTTACAGAAAGTATTCTGGCAACAGTATCAATGTGAGTACAATGCGATTAGTCACAGTCCACCTGAGTTTGTTCAGTTGCTAAATTTCGTCATAGAGAGCAAAGGTCACCATTGGTTTAGCTAGTAGTGTTTCACCACTCAACCAAGTGGCTTCATCACTTCAAATAAGTATCAGTGATATATTCCAGCATTTATAGCCACATTGGTAATGCATTCACTTTAAAGCCCAACTCCACGCAACTAAAAAAATTATCCTTTGCAGTGGGGTTGTGCTTATACTGCAAGGGCTAATTGCATCTTTTAGGTCTAGGGCAGGGGTCTTCAAACTTTCCAAACAGGGGCCAGTTTACTGTCCCTCAGACATTAGGGGGGCCGGACTGTGGTCATTGGGAGTAGAAAAGATCCCAAAATCAGTGGGAATAAACTGTGCCCCATCTTTGGTGTCAGTGGGAGGAATTGTTCTCCTTCGTTGGTGTCAGTGGGAGGAATTGTACCCCATCATTGGTTTTTTGCTTTTTGCCCAATTGTTGGTGTCATTGGGAGGAATTGTGCCCCATTGTTGGTGTAATTGGGAGGAATTGTGCCCCTTCAATGGTCTCAGTGGGGGGAGGGGTTGGGGAATTAATGTTGGTATTAGTGGATGAAATGGTGCCTGATAAAAGTAAGCAAAGGGCCGCAGTTTGGGGACCGCTGGTCTTGGGGAACAATAAAACATGATTTACTTACCTGATCCTCTGCTCCTCCCTGCTATTAGACTGGCCTCCAGAGCGCATTCTCCCCAATGCTCCAGTGATCTAGGGCCCTGACCTCATCAAGACCACTGGGGGGGTCCATAGCCCTGCATGGGACATGTTGATGCTGTGTGACAGTCCCACCACTGGAGTATGGTGAAGCACCATCTGCCAGGAGAGCAGAGGATCACGTAAGTAAAAGTGTTTCTCCTCTCCCCTGTACAAAATGAGCAATTAAGCCTTGCAGTGTGGACATCTCCCTATTGCAAGAGATCATTTAAAATGTTCCCAGGGTTTGGCTTTAAGCCATACAAAAGATACAAATGGTGCACCAACCAAGTGCATTGTCCTAGGACCAAAATTTATTGAGATAAAAAAAGTAGTAAGTATCATACTCACAAAGTGTCTAAAACATCAAAGCTCATCGCATAAAATACATCTGTTCCTATGACAGAAGGTGAAGGTCCAATAGGCTGATGCGTTTCAAGGATTTCCCTCTTCTTCAGAGCTTCGACTTTGTGACTATTGGCTTTAAGCCAATCACCATGCTGTCTAAAATGTGTCTAGGTGGATGTTGAGCATCCAAAAACATGACATGACATGTTTGTGAAACCATCCTGTTTTAATTTACTTAGTCCAATCACCATGGTGCCTTCAGATTGTGACAGGTGTTAACTGTGTGAGTCACTTGGTCAAAGAAGCAAGTGACATGGGAAGGCACACACAGTGAACACACACACAAGGAGAACACAGTGATTACTACTAGCAGCTATAATAGCCACTGGCAATAATCGCATGAAAAATCCAGCAGGCTGATTGTTCCCAAGTTGATCGATTGATCAACTTGGGTACAATCAGCCTGCCCATACATGGTTCGAATCTCTGCCCATCCGTGCCGAACCGACCGAGATTTAAACCATCTATGGCCGGCTTTAAAGTAGAATTTAAAATGGGCCCAGATACTCAACGACATTATGGCAATGGTGGCTAAAGACAGCTCTGATCCTGAGAATGTTCATACTATGTGGACTTGGTGGGTCTATAGTGACTTAGCCGCATTTCTGTTTCAATCGTTTTTATTGCAATTTTTAAAGAGTAAAATCAATATGAACATTGTGCAGAGCAGCAAATAATACTTGCGTGCTCTGTATAAACAGGGAGAGATTGTACATGAGTAGGGGGAAAACCAGGTTACAGCATCTCTTGGCAATTGAGTGACGTATTCTCTGAACTCACAGGTTAGCCGCTTTTCATGCCTTAATTTAACAGTAAACTATTTACTTTCTCTTGCACCCTTAGTATCTTTCAGTGATTCCAAAATCGTCAAAATTGCCTTTTCAGTCTACTCCCTGCCTCTTTTCCTTTTCCTGTTACAGTTAGGTCCTTATACAGTTAGGTCCATATATATTTGGACACAGGCACAATTTTAGTTTATTTCAGGTATCTACTAAAACAAATTCAAGCTTTAGATGTATAATGGTTATGGGCTGAAAAAGCACACTCGCAGGTTTAATTTGAGGGTATGTACATCCAAATCGGAGGAAGGGTTTCGGAATTATAGCTCTTAAGAATAGCCATCCCCTTTTTTCAAGGGGCCAAAAGTAATTGGACAATTGAATCAAAAGCTGTTTAATGGCCAGGTGTGGGCTATTCCTTCGTTATTTCTTCATCAATTAAGTAGGTATAAGGTCTGGAGTTGATTCTAAGGCCGCGTTCACACTGGTACGACAGGACAGTTGTACGACTGTGGATCTGACTTTGCCCTGCGACATGAAGTCCAACATCTGTCCAACTTCAATGAACGGGGATCCGACTTTGATCCCGACAATACCAGGCACTGGTATGAATCTTTAGGGGAAACTCCACGCCAAATTTAAAAAAAAAGAAAAAAACAGCATTGCTTCCTCCTCCAAGACCATACCAGACCGTTCGGTCTGGCATGGATTTTAAGGGGAATCCCCCACACCAAAAAGACGGCGTGGGGGTCCCCCCCAAAATCCATACCAGTCCCTTATCCAAGCATGCAGCCTGGCAGGTCAGGAAAGAGGGTGGGCTGACGAGCAAGCCCCCCCCTCCTGAATCATACCAAGCCACATGCCCTCAACATGGGGGTGGGTGCTTCGGGGCAGGGGGGCCCTGCGCCCCCATCCCAAAGCTACTTGCCCCCATGTTGATGGGGACAAGGGCCTCTTCCCAACAACCCTGGCCGTTGGTTGTCGGGGTCTGCGGGCGGGGGGTTATCGGAATCTGGAAGCCCCCATTAACAAGGGGGCTCCCAGATCCCGGCCCCCCACCCTATGTGAATGATTATGGGGTACATTGTACCCCTACCCATTCACCTAAAAAAAAAGTGTCAAAAATAAAATGCAGTTTACAGGTTTTTAAAATAATTTATTAAGGCAGCTATGGCGTCTCTTCCGATTTCTTCTTCCCTATCTGGCTCTTCTGCCTCCTCCGCTGATGTCTTCTGCCTCTGCCGGTACTTCTCCCCTCTCTGGGTTGTCTCTGCTGATGTCTTCTAGCCCTCTCCAGTTTTTCTCCCTCTGTCCGCTGCTCGTCCTGACCTGCCAGGTTGTGTTTCGGATAAGGGTCTGGTATGGATTTTGGGGGGGGCCCCATGTCGATTTTCAGCATGGGGGTTCCCCTTAAAATCCATACCAGACTACCAGACCAAAGGGTCTGGTATGGTCTTGGAGGGGGAACCCATGCCGTTTTTTTTTTTTTCAATTTTGCATGGGGTTTCCCTTCAAGATCATCAGAGCACAAGTCGCATGCCAAAGTCGGATCAGTTAAGTCGGTGATCCGACTTTAGTGATATTCAATAGGCTGAAGTAGGATCAAAGTCAGACAAAAGTAGTGCAGGGAGCATTTTCAAAGTCAGACTGACTTGTGTTGGACCAGTTAAGATGGCTCTCATAGGGAATTATTGATTTTCACACGTCATGCGACATGAGCTCCCAATGTCAGAGCGTTTGCCGTACAAGTGTGAACCGGCCTAAGTGTGGTATTTGCATTTGGAATCTATTGCTGTGAACCTACGTCATGCGTTCAAATGAACTGTCCATGAAAGTGAAACAGGCTATTGTAAGACTTCAAAAATTAAACAAATCCATCAGATATATAGCTGCAACATTAGGAGTGGCCAAATCAACAGTTTGGTACAGTCTGAGGAAAGAAGAATGCACTTGTGAGTTCAGCAACATAAAAAGGCCTGGACATCCATGGAAGACAACAGTGGTGGATGATCGCAGCATCCTCTCTATGGTAAAGAAAAACCCATTCTCACAACATCCAGACAAGTGAAGGACACTCTCCAGGAGGTGGGCGTATCATTGTCAAAGTCTACAATCAAGAGAAGAGCAAATACAGAGGGTTCACCACAAGGTGCAAACCATTAATAAGCCTGAAGAATAGAAAAGCCAGTTCGGACTGCCAAAAAAGATCTTAAAAAGCCAGACCAGTTATAGAAAAGCATTCTTTGGACTAATGAAACTAAGATTAATCTGTACCAGAATGACGGAAAGAAAAAAAGTGTGGAGAAGGCTTGGTACAGCTCATGATCCAATGCACACAATGTCATCTGTAAAACATGGTGGAGGGAGTGTGATGGCATGGGCATGCATGGCTTCCAGTGGCACTGGGTCATGGGTGTTTATTGATGATGTGACAGAAGCAGCCAGATGAATTCCGCAGTGTTTACAGATATCCTGTCAGCCCAGATTCAGCCAAATGCAGCAACGTTGATTGGACAACGCTTCAAAGTACAGATGGACAATGATCCAAAACACACTGCAAAAGCAACCCAGGAGCTTTTGAAGGAAAAGTGGAATATTCTGCAATGGCCGAGTGAATTACCTGATGTCAGCCCAATTGAGCATGCATTTCACTTGCTAAAGGCAAAACTAAAGGCAGAAAGACCCACAAACAAAGAACCACTGAAGACAGCTGCAGTTAGAGCCTGACGAAGCATCAGAAACGAGGAAACCCAGTCTTTGGTAGTGCCCATGGGTTCTAGACTTCAGGTAGTCATTGCCAGTAAAGGATTCTCAACAAAATATTAAAAATGAACATTTTATTTATGATTATATTCATTTGTCCAATTACACAGCCAATTACACAGCCCCGCCCCCCTAAAATGGGGGGGGGGGGGCGGGGCTGTGCATAAAAATGGTTGCAGTTCCTAAAATTTGTACTTGGTATTTATGTTTAACCCCTTGAATTAAAGCTGAAAGTCTGCACTTCAAATTCATTTGGATTGTTCCGTTTTAATTTTATTCTGGTGGCATACAGAGCCGACAGTATGAAAATTATGCCTGTGTCCAAATATACAGTGGGGACGGAAAGTATTCAGACCCCCTTAAATTTTTCACTCTTTTTTTATATTGGAGCCATTTGCTAAAATCATTTAAGTTAATTTTTTTTCCTCATTAATGTACACAGAGCACCCCATATTGACAGAAAAACACAGAATTATTGACATCTTTTGCAGATTTATTAAAAAAGAAAATATCACATGGTCCTAAGTATTCAGACCCTTTGCTCAGTACTTAGTAGACCCCCCCCCCCCCTTTGAATCTAATACAGCCATGAGTCTTTTTGGGAAAGATGCAAAAAGTTTTTCACACCTGGATTTTGGGATCCTCTGCCATTCCTCCTTGCAGATCCTCTCCAGTTCTGTCAGGTTGGATAGTAAACGTTGGTGGACAGCCATTTTTAGGTCTCTCCAGAGATGCTCAATTGGGTTTAAGTCAGGGCTCTGGCTGGGCCATTCAAGAACAGTCACGGAGTTGTTGTGAAGCCACTCCTTCGTTATTTTAGCTGTGTGCTTAGGGTCATTGTCTTGTTGAAAGGTAAACCTTCGGCCCAGTCTGAGGTCCTGAGCCTCCACCATGCTTCAATGTTGGGACTGTATTGGACAGGTAATGAGCAGTGCCTGTTTTTCTCCACACATACCACTTAGAATTAAGGCCAAAAAGTTCTATCTTGGTCTCATCAGACCAGAGAATCTTATTTCTCACCATCTTGGAGTCCTTCAGGTGTTTTTTTAGCAAACTCCATGCGGGCTTTCATGTGTCTTGCACTGAGGAGAGGCTTCCGTCGGGCCACTTTGCCATAAAGCCCCGACTGGTGGAGGGCTGCAGTGATGGTTGACTTTCTACAACTTTCTCCCATCTCCCGACTGCATCTCTGGAGCTCAGCCACAGTGATCTTTGGGTTCTTCTTTACCTCTCTCACCAAGGCTCTTCTCCCCCGATAGCTCAGTTTGGCCGGACGGACAGCTCTAGGAAGGGTTCTGGTCATCCCAAACATATTCCATTTGAGGATTATTGAGGCCACTGTGCTCTTAGGAACCTTAAGTGCAGCAGAAATTTTTTTGTAACCTTGGCCAGATCTTTGCCTTGACACAATTCTGTCTCTGAGCTCTTCAGGCAGTTCCTTTGACCTCATGATTCTCATTTGCTCTGACATGCACTGTGAGCTGGAAGGTATTATATAGACAGGTGTGTGGCTTTCCTAATCAAGTCCAATCAGTATAATCAAACACAGCTGGACTCAAGTGAAGGTGTAGAACCATCTCAAGGATGATCAGAGTAAATGGACAGCACCTGAGTTAAATATATGAGTGTCACAGCAAAGGGTCTGAATACTTAGGACCATGTGATATGTCAGTTTTTCTTTTTTAATAAATCTGCAAAAATGTCAACAATTCTTTTTTTTTCTGTCAATATGGGGTGCTGTGTGTACATTAATGAGGAAAAAATGAACTTAAATGATTTTAGCAAATGGCTGCAATATAACAAAGAGTGAAAAATGTAAGGGGGTCTGAGTACTTTCTGTCGCCACTGTATGTGGAGCTAACTGTATTTCCCTGGTATTGTGTATGTTTATTGCTATGACCTTTCTCTGGCCTCTACACACCAGTTAAAATGTATGGTTTACATTTTCATCATTCTTGAAAAAAAAATTTTCTCTTATGTATTACTGTTATTTGTGTGGTACATATACAGCATACTGCTATTAATCAAACTGTTTTATTCATGTACCTTGAAAATCCCCTGAATAAAAAGATATTTGACTAAAAGTGAGACCCCCCCCCCCCCCACCCACACACACACACACACACACACACACACACACACACACACACACACACACACACACTTTCTTGGACAGGAAATGAGGAAAAGTCCCTGTGCATCTGCCAATATTGGCAAAAACAGGGCAACAGAATATCAGTTGGTAGTTTTCTTTCAGAATACTGAACAGAAAATCAGCGGTGGATATCCAGTCCCTTTAGCACTACTCTAGAACTCTCCAATGCTTCCCGGTCTGGGGTACCAGGTGCCGTGTGCCAGTCTTCCCTGTACTGCACAACAGAGTCTTTATAGAAATGGTCCCACTCTGAAGTCATCACTCGATCAGGAAAAAAACCTTATTCTAGGACTGTAATCTGATAGTCAAAGTTTTGCAACAAATATAGCATGTAAACACCCTGTTCACTGCCATTTGCAGTTTAGGAGGAGGCAGTCGAGGGACACAAAAATTGTGGCACAACTATGCATTTTTTACCAAATTTTACCATTTTTACCCCCCAACCACACATCTAAACTTAATCTTAGTCTACTTTAAAGTGGTTGTTAACCCACTTTTACAAAATCTTCCTGTCCTCTCTGTACTATAATAATAAGTGTCCCTGTGACTGTGTAATGTAAAAAATCTGCCGGATTATACCTATATAATCTCGGTTCCCAGCGCTCAGCTGACTTGTCAGCTCTCTTCTCTCTCGGCTCACTTTTTTCAGTGGGCGGGGCCGAGCCCTCCCGCTGACTTCAGCCGGGGAGGAGGGGAAGAGAGGAGAGAGAGCTGATGTGAACACCGACAATCAGCTGAGCGCTGGGAGCGGAGCTCATATTGGTACAGATCGGCAGATTTTTTACATTACACAGGCACAGGGACACTTATTATAATGATACAGAGGGGATTACAGCATTTAGCTGCAGATATGAGAGCGGGCACTGGTATGAGCAGACAAAGAAGAGAGGGGGGATGAGGACAGAGGAGACACAGGACAGCAAGCTGCGTATGATGGAGGCATGTACGCTGACTCCGGTGTCAGGGCTCAGCAGCCCTGATATATCAGAGTCAGCGTACAGGGGGAGGACAAAGTCAGACAGGATCAGCCAGGTATTTCAGGTGTTACAGGGGGCCAAATTACACAGTACAAGCACTGTGCTGTGTAACATGTCTTAAGGGAACAGGATCCTTTTTTTTTTTTTGGGTTAACAAACGCTTTAAGGGCTCTAATAATTGGATCTCTGTGCTGAGTTCCCGGGTCTATACCCCTAGAGTGCCCATTATGAGGGGTCTCCACTATGGGGGAATTTTCATCTATTTTACACTATGGAGAATGTAACAGAAGGAGCAGGAAAACCCGAAATTCTCTGGTGAACCTGAACAGAGTGTGGAACTATGGCAGGGGAAATCTCACCGTTGGAGGATCGTAGACATATAGGAAGCCAGGGGCTTATTCGTTACCAGCCTCAACCTATAACAATAATATCACTCTGGAGTGGATGACCTTTAAACCTGATTGAACCTCAGCAGGGTTTGGGCATCTTCAGTAATTTCTAAAGGCTCTTCTATATATGTCTCCTGTGTACTTTGAACTGGTCTAAAATTAATATTTTACTCATCCGCAGCATGTCAGCCAGGGAAAACAAAACCCAGGGAGGCACTGCTTGCCTGTCTGCAAGGTAAGACCCTCTGTCAATATTTGCTCTGTACTAGATACATACTGGTTGAAATTTTAAAAAGTCGAAGTGGGTCATACCAGAACTATGGCTCTGCTGTGGCCCAGCTTAGTCCCTGATTCAATATTGGTTGTCTATTTCATCGTTACTGTACTGATGGAATCATCATCTTCATTATTATGTATTTATGAAAAGTGAACCAAGAACTCCTGCGCTGAAAGTTAGGATCTTTACCTGTTAAGCCAGGATGCTTTAACTCATATTTTTGTAGCTGAACTGCTGAGTACATAGCTTCACTGCTGAACTGTATAAATACATTCTCAGTATGCAGATGAAATGCATGCAGAATGCTCTTTTTTCACATATTACGCTGGCAAAATTGTGTCCACAGGTATTCTGTACCAGCGTTATAAATTGTCCTGCATGGCAGCAATATAAGGGGCCTATTTATAAAGAATGCCACTGTTTGATGAAAATACCATTTAGAATTCTAATGCCGCGTACACACGATCGGATTTTCCGACAACAAATGTTCGATGGGAGCTTGTTGTCCGAAATTCCAACCGTGTGTAGGCTCCATCGGACATTTTTTGTCAGAGTTTCCGACAACAAAAATTTGAGAGCTGGTTGTCAAATTTTCCGACAACAAAATCCGTTGTCGGAAATTTCCGATCGTGTGTACAAAATTCCATGCATGCTCGGAATCAAGCAGAAGAGCTGCACTGGCTATTAAACTTCATTTTTCTCGGCTCGTCGTACGTGTTGTACGTCACCGCGTTCTTGACATTCAAAATTTTCCGACAACATTTGTGTGACCGTATTTATGCAAGACAAGTTTGAGCCAACATCCGTCGGAAAAAAAATCCCAGGATGTCGTTGTCGGAATGTCCGATCGTGTGTACGCAGCATAAGTGTTGAGACTTCTGCATTACTATGAGTGACTCTTCAAACAAGATAGTAATCACCTATACAAAGACGTGGCAGGGGTTGCTGCTTGACACCAATATGTGTTCCCTACAAGAGAAAAGATGAAACGCTACTTCCCCAGAACGTGAAATAATATCTCACAACTCAAAAATAAACCAAAAATATATATATATATGTATACCTAAACAATAGTGGTGGTAACCCCCAAATAGCAACATGCCATAATTATAATACAAGTAATAATATAGTGACAATATTAAGCAATAAAGTTAGAACACACACTAGAATTCAAAACCAATTAAAGTGAAAGTGACAAATCTCCAGTCTCCAGTGACTCATAAATACCTTCAATGTAATTTTAAAGTATTAGAAATTGCATCAAGTCCATTCAATAGGTGAACAAGCAAGAGCATCCGTGGTAATCATCATGAACCAAGTATTACACTTCTGTGAATACTGTGTTCTTCACACATGGATATCAAGTGCCCTCCACCAGTCTAACTATGCCCTCACCTCCCAGGGAGACTCTGCAAAGGATCTATATACTCCTTTCCCTTGGGGATATAAATCCAGTGGTTGGCAGCTTCCCTGTTGGTCCTGGGACTCATATTCACCTTATGCAGTAAACGTGTAGAATATAGATAGGAGAAAACTGACATAGTGCTTGAACTGTACAAAAATCTTAAATTTATTTAAAATAAAAGAATCGCACTCACATTACTAGGTGCACTGCCTCCGGTGCACTCAGGTAGAACGCTATACATATAAGGGGTGCATGGTCCCCTTAAATGTCACTGCAACATCCCCAAGTACTCAGCTCACCAGTAGCTTCCAAATCTACTTCCTGGTGATGCATGATCACATCACAGGCTCTGCTCCGACGCGTTTCGTCACTGGTCATGTGACTTTCTCAAGAGGTCCGGGTAGTTTGACTGGTGGAGGGCACTTGTTATCCATGTGTGATATTTTGTTCATAACTATCATCACAGAGTTCTCTAATATGTTCACCTATTGAATGGACTTGATGCAATTTCTAATAATTTAAAGTTACACTGATGGCATTTATGTCTCACTGGAGAATGGTCACGTTTCACTTTAAATGATTTTGAATTCTAGTGTGTGTTCTAACTTTATTATTGTCACTATATTTTTACTTGTATTATAATTATCACGTGTTGCTATTTGGGGGTTACCACCACTATTGTTAAATTATATATGGTACATATCTTTGTTCTAATCTTTGAATTGGGAGTGTTGCTACTCTGGGGGGCACCACCACTATTGTTTAGGTATACACATACTTTTGATTTATTTTCGAACTGTGAGGTAGTTATTATTTCACGGTCTGGGGAAAGTAGTGCTTCATACCCTTTCTTGTACCATTAGACGTACTGTAATGATTCTGAACAGAAACAAGAGAACGATCATTAAAATGTGAAAATATAACCAGGACAAAAGAGCATGTACTCTTTCCTGCTAACCCAGCATTCATCACTGGCATGATAATAGATGCTGATGCCATCATTTTGTCATAGACATCAAGCTAGACCACTTAAGAAAATACCAAAAGAAACTGTGAAAATTGTAACCACCCCACTGCTGAAGGGTCCCAAAGGGAATCACAACCCTTCTTGTTTGTGTTTATCCAATATGGAAGTGGTTTAAAAAGGTGGAAACAGATTTGCCATATTATCTGTTAGAAAATTGCTTAAGGCCCCATGCATACTGATCCTTTAACCCCGGTGCGTGAGGCTCCAGCATTTAGCATCTCCAGGCTTTAACATATTAATGCGATTCCAAAATTTGTTCTTCAGTTTTTTTAAATCTGCCGCTTTAATTAGGGTAATACCTGGTGATCCCGCCACGATGGGTGTTGATCATAATGTTGCTGTGGCTGTCTTACCTGTATCTATTTCTCTAACTGACAGGTGACTGTGCATCTGGCCTTGGGCAGAATTACAGAGGGAGCATCAGTGTCACCAGATCTGGAACAGCGTGCCAGTACTGGGCCAGCAATTTTCCACACAAGACAAAGTGAGTGTAGATGTATCCTTCATTATTCTTTCTGTTGTTCTTAAAGCGATATTAAACCCAAAAGCAAACATTTATTATATTGCACCTTACCCATTTTTAGATGTGATGTCTGCATTTGTTTTCTTTTTAAGGCTTTCTTTCTTCTAATTTCATCTGGTGATCTGGCCAGATCTGGCCAGTAAGTCTTTTTTTTTTCAAAAGAACAAGCTCTCTTGCAGAATCTATAAGTTACAGGGATGAGACAAATTATTCACCACTGGCATGGGTGTTTAAAATGATCTGGAAAAAAAAACAGTTTACTGTAACTAATTATAAAGTGTTAGCTGGAGACTTTGATATGTTAGTGTATCTAAATCTGCTAGTCCATCTAACACTCCCCTTCCCCTGCAGACTCACAATGCTGAAGTCCAGATCTGCACTCTCTGCTCCTTCATCCAGAGTGGGGGCACTCTAATGCAGGAAGTGTGTTCCTGGTCAGATCACCAGGGGAAAAAGGCCTAAAAAGAAAACCAATGCAGCCACCACATCTAATGATTGGTAAGCTGTGGTATATAACATTTTTGTTATATAAACCTTAGAACCCTCCTAGGGAGGAGAACAGTCTGCTCAGGGCTCCTGCACTAGACATGCATTTTGTTTCATTCCGAATCATAATTTGGACCAATTTTTTGTTATTTGGAGATGCAGATGTATCCAAATTTCTGATTCACAATAGTAACGAAATTTCAACAAATCCAAAATAAAGTATAACAAAACTAAATAGCATAACAAATTTCAAAAATTTTAAAATGAATTCAAATTCAAAATGGAAACATATAAATACAGTAAGGTATAAAAGTGAAATACAATAATGATAAGAATAGAACAGAACAAGCATAGCTATCTGCCGAAATTCAAATCGATTAGAAAATAACGAATATAATAACTGAATATGGGGAAACGGGAGCTATTCCTGCACTACCAATTTGGAAAAAAATGTGTAGTAATCGTATAAGCTTCTAACTGCAATTCCAAAAGTATATAAACCATCTGCACCCGGACAGCTGCATGCACCAAAATCAGGGCCCAGACACAAGCCCGGAAAAGAATTAAAAAGAGAAAGGGAGGGGTGCTGCGCTAACCAGAGGGTCTATACTCATTAATTTCATATAATTGTGGGATCAAAGGCCTCAGTATAATAGAATAAATACACGTATAAAATCGCATAAAATCGCATGAGTTGGAGTATTTGAAACGTATAGGTGAAGGTGGTGTCTAAAACATGGGGGCAGGGGTAGTTGGTGATAGAAATATAAACAATATGTATAAAATGATCCAAACAGGTGATAAGTATAAACAATAAAACATGTGACTAAAAATCATTCAATCCAGTAATATCCAATATGTTAAAGTGCTGGTGCTCTCGTGCCTTAAATAAACTAAAATAATACAATGTAATACAGACCGATGGATATAATAAAGTGCATGAATAAAAAAATTGCACGAAAAAAAAATCAATATATCAAAATAAAAAATGAGAGAGGCATAATCGCCAAATCCTCGTGTTGCAACAAGTGCAAAGTGAAAACTCAGTGTGGATGATCCAGTGAATAAATGTAATACAATATACTTGCTAGTGTCCAAAAAAATTATATCAAGTGTCCAAAGAACAAAGTGCAACCAAGGGCAAATCTTATCAATGGTGCACAGAAAAAAGTGCTCAAACACAGCAATAAATAACAGTGGGGTGATGATATGCAGACAAAACACTCTGTGTCCTCTTCATGCAGCATGCGCTAGTGTAGGTAATGGCCCCTTACCTAGCGGTGCTAGGTCAACCGCATATAAGTTGTACAATCGCAAGGTCCTGGGTCTCTACTGCGTCTTTGTGTCCCCGCTTGCCGACTCTACAGGATCCTAATTGCAGGCTGGATGTATCTAGTTATGGTCCTGGGATAGTGCGGTTCCTAGCTCCTCCACATCTCATCTCAAGTGTATAAACATAGGTGAAGTATGTATTGTAAGAGTCACTTTATTCATATACACATATGGAAACAGTACTCACATTGAGCAGTTAGTATCACAGCGTTGTATCCTACGAGCGGCGAGCTCGTAATGCATTCAGCAGAGAAGAAAACGAAACAAGCCTATTCCGTCCCTACGCGTGACGTCACCGATCACGTGACTTCTTCAGGGGATAAACGAAATAGGCTAATGTAGGTCTTAAATAGTCTCTCCCATAGGAATAGATTGGCGGCCATTTTCTTGTAGCCGCGCCGGCCATAACTCAAATTTCGATGTGCGCGGCCATGTTTTAGGTTTGATACAGATTGAAATAGCTATATTCGATGGGAGGGAACCGAATTGTTTATATGTTTCTATGGTGATAAGGTAGCCAAACCTCAACACAGTCTCATGTCTTTCAGGAAAGGGCATTTCCATATCAGACTAAGAAGAGGCAGACTCTGTAAGCTGCAGAAATTCAAACTCGCTGGCATATAGCTCCAATATTACGCTGATGGTGGGCTACTGCTGTATATAAAATTAGAAAAAGATGTACATGTAAAATATGAGTTGCTATGAAAAAAAATTTTATTAAAAAATTTATTAAAATATTTATTAAAAATAATTTAAAAAATTATTATAGGTTTAGAAAGTAGATTAAGAAAACTTTAATAAATTGTCAAAAAATGTTCAATTGGTTAAAAGGAGATCAAATGGTTCTCTGTATAAAAGCATCTATAAAACTCCAGGGATATATAAATAGATGGAGAGGACTTACTTATGCAATAATCAAGAATTCTTTCATGATGACTGATCCAAAAGAGGATATATATATATAAAGCGTATATATATATATATATATATATATATATATATATAAGCCGGAGGACGATGATGTTAAATTGATTGACTAATCCACGGAGAGGTGACGGGATAGGCTTATTTCCTCATGTACCTCAGCATAAACAACACACACTTGAATCAGGGGGAGAGGAGGGGGGTAGGGAGGGGGGAGGGAGGGGGGGGGAGGGGGAAGGGGGGATGGAAGAGGTGGGGGGGCTGAGGTGGGGCAAAATCTGGTGTATAGATTGCATAAACTACAGGGTGAGAAGAGATTATCATGTACACTGCTTATTAAAAAATCGCATTAAAAATCGCTTATAAAACAGTTCAAATCGAACTCGATGTTCAAACCTCTAGGGGCAAAGGTGTCTAACGTATATATCCACTTAGATTCAAGCTGACTTAGGGTTCTTACTTTGTGACTTCCCCGCCATTGCCTAACGTACGGTTCAATTCCCCAAAATCTTAATTGTGTGGGGTCTCTGTTATGATGCAGCAGAAAGTGTTTTGAAACACTGTGTTTGTCGTACCCCTTCAGGATGTTATTCACGTCTTCCTTAATCCTGACTCTGAGGGGTCTCTTAGTGCGGCCTATGTATTGTAGGCCGCAACTACATTCTAGGGCGTATACTGCTCCCTCTGTGTTACAGCAGATGAAATCTTTAATCTCGTATGTCTCTCCGGTGCTGTTTGATGCAAAATGAAATTTCTTCTCATTTGGGCGCTTGGTTCTTAGACAGGCGAAACATCTTTTGCAGGGGAAAAAAACGTTTCGTGTAAAGAAAGAAATCGTTTTCTTTGGAGGGTCGATAACATTTTTTACAATTTTATCTTTGAGGGTGGGTGCTTTCTTGTATATAAATCTGGGGTTACGCGGGAGTTTATCCTGCAGGTCTTTATCCGCTAGGAGTATGTGCCAGTGTTTCTTAATGATTTTCTCTATTCTTTTATGTTGAACATTAAAATCCAAAATTAGTGGTGCTACCGCAGGTGCCATTTCTTTTCTGATTTTATCTCTGATCAGTTCGTTTCGATCCATTTCTTAGCTTCTAATATCGTGTTTCTTATAAATTGCTGGTCATATCCTTTGTTGGTAAATTTCTGTGCAATGTGCTCTGCCTGTTCTAAATAGGTGTTTAAGTGGGTGCAGTTCCCAAAGGTCAACTGATGAGGGTCAGACGGAACTGCACCCACTGCATCATAACAGAGACCCCACACAATTAAGATTTTGGGGAATTGAACTGTACGTTAGGCACTGGCGGGGAAGTCACAAAGTAAGAACCCTAAGTCAGCTTGAATCTAAGTGGATATATACGTTAGACACCTTTGCCCCTAGAGGTTTGAACATCGAGTTCGATTTGAACTGTTTTATAACCGATTTTTAATGCGATTTTTTAATAAGCAGTGTACATGATAATCTCTTCTCACCCTGTAGTTTATGCAATCTATACACCAGATTTTTTTTTTTTTTAATTATTTTCAATAAATATTTTAATAAATTTTTTAATAAAATTTTTTTTTCATAGCAACTCATATTTTACATGTGCATCTTTTTCTAATTTTATATACAGCAGTAGCCCACCATCAGCGTAATATTGGAGCTATATGCCAGCGAGTTTGAATTTCTGCAGCTTACAGAGTCTGCCTCTTCTTAGTCTGATATGGAAATGCCCTTTCCTGAAAGACATGAGACTGTGTTGAGGTTTGGCTACCTTATCACCATAGAAACATATAAACAATTCGGTTCCCTCCCATCGAATATAGCTATTTCAATCTGTATCAAACCTAAAACATGGCCGCGCACATCGAAATTTTAGTTATGGCCGGCGCGGCTACAAGAAAATGGCCGCCAATCTATTCCTATGGGAGAGACTATTTAAGACCTACATTAGCCTATTTTGTTTATCCCCTGAAGAAGTCACGTGATCGGTGACGTCACGCGTAGGGACGGAATAGGCTTGTTTCGTTTTCTTCTCTGCTGAATGCATTACGAGCTCGCCGCTCGTAGGATACAACGCTGTGATACTAACTGCTCAATGTGAGTACTGTTTCCATATGTGTATATGAATAAAGTGACTCTTACAATACATACTTCACTATTTGGGTACCTTGTCCTATGTTTATACACTTGAGATGAGATGTGGAGGAGCTTGGAACCGCACTATCCCAGGACCATAACTAGATACATCCAGCCTGCAATTAGGATCCTGTAGAGTCGGCAAGCGGGGACACAAAGACGCAGTAGAGACCCAGGACCTTGCGATTGTACAACTTATATGCGGTTGACCTAGCACCGCTAGGTAAGGGGCCATTACCTACACTAGCGCATGCTGCATGAAGAGGACACAGAGTGTTTTGTCTGCATATCATCACCCCACTGTTATTTATTGCTGTGTTTGAGCACTTTTTTCTGTGCACCATTGATAAGATTTGCCCTTGGTTGCACTTTGTTCTTTGGACACTTGATATAATTTTTTTGGACACTAGCAAGTATATTGTATTACATTTATTCACTGGATCATCCACACTGAGTTTTCACTTTGCACTTGTTGCAACACGAGGATTTGGCGATTATGCCTCTCTCATTTTTTATTTTGATATATTGATTTTTTTTTCGTGCAATTTTTTTATTCATGCACTTTATTATATCCATCGGTCTGTATTACATTGTATTATTTTAGTTTATTTAAGGCACGAGAGCACCAGCACTTTAACATATTGGATATTACTGGATTGAATGATTTTTAGTCACATGTTTTATTGTTTATACTTATCACCTGTTTGGATCATTTTATACATATTGTTTATATTTCTATCACCAACTACCCCTGCCCCCATGTTTTAGACACCACCTTCACCTATACGTTTCAAATACTCCAACTCATGCGATTTTATGCGATTTTATACGTGTATTTATTCTATTATACTGAGGCCTTTGATCCCACAATTATATGAAATTAATGAGTATAGACCCTCTGGTTAGCGCAGCACCCCTCCCTTTCTCTTTTTAATAACTGAATATGAATATACCAAACAAATCTGAATATAGGAAACAAATTCTGAAAATGAATCATTCTAACATAACGAATATGACGAAACAAAATGAATAACTTAAAGTAAGTTCAGAGTAAAACAAACTAATTAAAAATCTACTGGCAGCCACATTCTAAGACTAATCTATCTAACCCTGTAAAGCAAAATCGCTATACATACCTTTTTTGCAGCTGTTGCAGTCCGCTCTCCAGCAGCGGATGCTGTGGATGACTAGACAGCCGACAACGCCTGGGAAGTGACGTCACCCATAGAGTTACTATGGGGCTTCCGTTGTCAGCTCTTTTACACACGCCTACACAGAAAAGCCACCGCTGACAGCTCAGCGTTGGACTGGACCGAAGTGGCTGCAAAAAAAGTATGTATGCCGATTTTGCTTTACAGCAGTGGTTCTCAACCTCCTCGAGGGTCGAATGACGATTTGCCAGGGATCACTGAATCCTGGGCTGTTCCTGAAGCCCGCACCCCTCTCCAGCCTTTTTGCGGTCGCCCAGCAGGCGACAACCCACGCTACAAAAATAATTTTACTGTTAGGGGTCCCCAGAACTTGGGTCACAGCACTAGAAAGGTTGAGAACCACTGCTTTACAGGGTTACAGGGTTAGATAGGTTAGTCCTAGAATGTGGCTGCCAGTAGATTTAGAGTTAGTTTTAGGCTGAACTTCTACTCTAACAAACAAATCCAAAGTGAAGCTAAACTAAACTAATTTTTTCAACGTGCACATCTCTATCCTGCACATTTATCACCTCCCTAGCCACCTTCTGGATGTCCCCTCCAGGGATTGGCCAGGACATGATAGATTTTCAGCTGGTCATTTGAATCTCCCTCCCTATGCTCTGGAAACTTCTTCCAGAGGCAGTGAGAAGGACTCAAACTTTCAGCCAGTGAAACCCTGAACAGACCAGGACAGACAATCACTGCTACTTTGACTACAGAAGGAGCCAAAAATGAAATTTGCCTAGCATCCTACGCTAGGAGGGCACTGCACAACATTGAATAGGCAACAAACAAGGACAGCACATTGTCAATTTTGAAAACATAAAAGCAACATAATGGCAGTCATTACAGTATAGGGCAACATAAACAGGCAATTGTGACAATACCTGGTAACAAATAGGTAGTCATGGTAAGTCTTGGGCAAAAAAATGTACAGTCCTTTCAATGCATGGGTGACAAAGGGGCAATCATTACAAAGCATGGGCAGCTAAAAGGACAATAATGACAACACACAGGCAAAATCGGGTAATGGTAGCAATACATAGTCAATCAAAGACAGAGACCATAACTAGTACTCAGTCTGCCAGAGATGGCATGACAGGTGGGTAGTCCTAATACAACGGCAGAGCTAAATTCACAGATACAAGGGTTTATGAGTGGGTATGTAATTGGACCCATGATGACTGAATCACTATACCCTTCTGTAGCAAATGGTTGATTTTAAAGCAAGTTGTAAATAATTGTTTATTGTGTTAATATTAAGATGTCATCTTAGTCTTGGTCCACTTCTGTAAAACCAAGCCTGGATTGAGACCTCACCAGCCCTTTAAAGCCTATAAATTGCAAGGCATGGATGTAGATGTCCTAGAGCAGGAGGGTCATGGGTTACCTATGGATTTTGTAACTTGCGTGTGCACTATTTAACCACCTTTTTATCTCAGGGTAAATCCAAACACTCATTCCGATAAAAATCTGACAGAGAACTTTTGCCGAAACCCGGATGACAACCCACTCGGTCCATGGTGTTACACAAAAAACCCTGAGAAGGCCAGAGAGGAGTGCGCAGTGCCTGTATGTGGTAAGTGATGCCAGCACCGTCACATCCACGACCCAAAATGCAATTTTCTTTATCCTACATCATGGGACACAGAGCAGCCATAATAACTAACTGGGTTATACGCCACATACTGGTGAATGGACACTGGTAAATCAATCAAACAAGAAGTCCTCCCCAATATAACCCCTCCTACACAGGAAGTACCTCAGTTTTTTTGCCAGTGTCTGTTAGGTAGATGGTCACTGATGGACATGTGCTCTTGGAGCATACTTGGAGGTCTGGACGGTTCTATTAAGAATCATGGACTTCAATCGGATCCATTTGAAAAAGCTATCAGCCAAAATGGATGGTACCCAAGCCTCATTGGAAAGAGAGAAGATTCCTTGAGGTTTTGCCTGTAATGCAGCGTTACGGCGCTGGACCCTGCGTAATGGAACCCTGTGCAGTGTTTGTTCTGACCAAGGTGCTTTCCAGCAGGGTGCTATACAGGTCCAGGGGAGTGGACCCCAGATTAAGGGGGACCCAGTCTCTGAAGGTCTTTTATGACAAAGATTGCCGTGATGGGTGAAGATTGGTCTCCTGTTATGTTCAGAGTCCTGCAGCAGGAATGGTAAGTCTGCATTTTTTTGCAGTTTCTCTTTAAAAAAAAAAAAAAAAAAAAGAGCTGACTGTCTGTTCTCCCGGTGGTCACAGAGGGCAGTGTGCTGTTTAATCATGCTGTGTATTTTTTAGTCGTGCAGGCTGCTGTTTCTCCTCCAGCCACTAGAGGGTGTAGTCTCAGTATGGCCTATTTTCATATAGGCAGGAAGTGGAAGAAGAATGTGGTTAGCAGGGACTCTGGAGACATAACAGCAGGCCATGGATACTAACAAAGTGTGAGTACTTACTATGGGAGAACTGTGTGGCAGACAAGTCATGATTATATGCTGCATATTTACTGCTTATCTGGGGGAACTGTACAACTGTAAATCGATACACCCCTGGATGGATAACAGTTCACTTTAAAGTGTTGTTGACTGCTCGGAAGGCAGGTGCAGCGTAGTATACATGCTTGAAAACTTGTTGCTTAAATTCACGTTTAAATATACACATTTGGAAAAACATGAGCACAGGTGGCCCCGGGGGTGCCACTCAAACCCCCGCGGCCCCGACGAAGCGGGCGGTGCCCCCCTCCGCCCCCGGAACACAGCCCTCTCCCCCCCCGCAGAGGCTGGACCGAAGATGGACATGAGCCCAACTGCAGTTAAGCAGGTACATGCTTGCAAACTAGCTAAAACGCATGGTTGCTGAAATGCATGGTTGCTAAAGATACATGTTTTTACATATTTGCATTAATAAACATGGTTATACATGTTGGCATAACGATACATGATTGCATGAAGATACATGATTGCATAAAGATACATGGTGGTATAAAGATGCATGTTTATACATGTTTGCATAGATATGTGTTGCGTAATATAGGTTGCATAGACGCATGCTTGCTTATTGCGTAAATGCATGTTTCCAGGGGCCTGTATTGCATAAGTGTTAAGTGCATACGTTTTGCATAGTTTCATAAACACATGCTTCCATAAATGCATATTGCTTAAACACATACTGTCATGTTTTAATTTGTACTACATACATATATGCTTGTTTGCCTGGGATTACATGCACATGTGCTTGGTTGCCTGGGATTACATGCATATGGGCTTGTTTGCCTGGGACTACGTGCATATGTGCTTGTTTGCCTGGGACTACGTGCATATGTGCTTGTTTGCCTGGGACTACGTGCATATGTGCTTGTTTGCCTGGGACTACGTGCATATGTGCTTGTTTGCCTGGGACTACGTGCATATGTGCTTGTTTGCCTGGGATTATGTGCATATGTGCTTGTTTGCCTGTGAGTACATACATATGTGCTTATTTGCCTTGAGCTGCATACATAAATGCATGAATGGCAAGAATACTTGTATACCTGCATGTTTGCATACTTTGGTACCTACATAACGGCTTGCCTGGGTACCTGCATACTTACATGCGTAAGGGGTTGCATAGCAGTAAAACCAATATTGTTTTAGGCCTGCATCCTTGGAGGACTGTGTATTAGGTTGGCTAATATAGTTGCTACGGTTATACCAGTTAAATGGTTCCAGAAAGGAGAGACAGCCGGGGGAGGCAGGTGCACCGCTCTCAGGTTCAATGATCTGGCAGTGTCCACATCCCCCCGATGGACAGTGGACAGTGGTGTCAGATGCATCTGAGCCACTGTGTGGTTTGGCATTGCAGTATTTTTCTTATGCATTTATTTTTCATCAGATGGACTGTAGCCGCATCACCTTGATCATGCCTGATCTCTGTTGATTGAAGCCTAAGCAGGATCAAGCCTGATTAGTATATGAAGATGAGACTGCCAGGGAATACCAGATGCTGTAGGCTTTTCCCTACCTGTTTGTGGAAGGCATCTGAGGTTGCTGTGTTTTTGAGAGAATCTCAGGCCAGAAGATCTTAGGGCAGTCTTTGAGGTGTTTTTTTGCTCCATCTTCAGCCAGCAAAAGCTTGGCAGGTAGATATTCCTCTTTTGGCCTTCAGGGTCTGCCACGGAGTCATCAGTCTTTTTCCTTGCATTTTAGTCTTGGAGCAGAAGGTATGGGCTCATTATTAAAAAAAAACAAAAAAAAAACCCTCAACCGGTAGCAGTCCCAAAACCAAATGGGGACATAAGGTCTAGCTTGGAGCTTAAGCCACTGGACATCCTTCTGTTTCAGATAGGCTCTGTCCATTTAGTGTTAACCTCTGCAAGAGGTAGATTTCGGGGTCCATAGTCATCAATGATGCATATCTTCATGTGCTGTTTTTTCCAGGCTCATCAAGAGTCTTTATGCAAATTGCAGTGCAAAGTCGTCTTTTTTTTATTTTTGTGACTCTGCTCTTCGGTCTGACCACAGCTCTGAGGGTTCACAAAGCTCCCATCCCAGTACTGGACTTGCTGAAAACGCAGATGTGCCAATCTCAGTTTACCTCAATGATCTTTGTTCAGGAAACAGTCTGTTCCAGATTTTCCTTTGATACATTTCTGCAGGAGGAAGTTGTATCTAGATCAAGGCACGTTCCCTACGTACAGTCCTACTCCAGGTCTTTGGTAGAGGATCATCCACTCTGTCTGGAACATGAAGTTCCAGGCATTGGATTGCCAGAGGGCTCTGTTCCCAGGGTATTGCAGAGCTAAGGTTGCTGGTTGATGGTTCGAAATCCGGAGAAGGGATGGGAAGATAACCACTGATGCCAGCTTCTCCAGTTGGTTTGAAGGTGGCTATAGTTCAGTAGACTTGGTCTCCATAGGAGAAAATACTACCCATCAATATCTTGGATTTTTTGGCCAGTACGCCTTGCTCTGGATGTTGAGGGGAACCAGTTGTAGGTGTAATCCGGAAATTCCTCTGCAGGCATATATATCAACCACCAGGAGTCATGTGGCTCAGGAAGGTGAACCACATTATGTCTGAGACAGTACTAGTGCTGTCTCTATCACTACTGATTTTCATCTCAGTTACACTGTTCTTTGCGCTAACAGTTAATGATTCCATTATCACTAGTACATATTCCAGGTACAGAATAATGGCAAGGGGAACTCTGCAGGTGGATCTACTAGATTCCAAGTTCTACAACAAGTGGGAACAGGTTGTGTCTGGGACGAAAGAACCACCGACAATAGGGGCAGATGCACTGGTAACACCTTAGGTTACAAGGTCTCAGGTGTGAATGGGGAGCAGGTGTGTTAAATTTGGTGTTATCGCTCTCTCATACTGGTCACTGTAAGTTCAATGGCACCTCATGGCAAAGAACTCTCTGAGGATCTGAAAAAAAGAATTGTTGCTCTACATAAAGATGGCCTAGGCTATAAGAAGATTGCCAAGACCCTGAAACTGAGCTGCAGAACGGTGGCCAAGACTATACAGCGGTTTAACAGGACAGGTTACACTCAGAACAGGTCTCGCCATTATCAACCAAAGAAGTTGAGTGCAGGTGCTCAGCGTCATATCCAGAGGTTGTCTTTGGGAAATAGACTTATGAGTGCTGCCAGCATTGCTGCAGAGGTTGAAGGGGTGGGGGCAGGGGCGGGCTGGGCCGGGGGCCAAGGATGTAATTGCCCCCCCTGGCCGCTCTGATTCCCTGCAAAAAGGCTGATGTGCTGCCAGCTGGAAACTAAGCATGTGTGGTTCGCAGTTGGCCGAGTGTTACTGCTTGGGCGACTCCGGAGGGAGGCTGACAGGGCTGGATAACAGCCCAGAAGCGTGCAGCAACGTTCGTGCTGTGAGCGTTGTCTTGTCACAGTGCGGTTCCCTGCTTCTGACCTGACAGTCCGTGTCCATTCCATTCAGAGCACAGCTGAATGGAAGAGGGTGGATCAGCTCTGCCTCCTCCAGCCCCCTCTCTCACTGTGTCCGCCCACACTCCAGGCAGCCCCTTTGCTGAGTAGACATTTGCAATTCGTTTAGTTCCGAATTAGTTTTTTAATGAATTTTGACAAATTCATTCATTTCCGAATTTTTCAATTTCGGAAATTCGGAAATTTTAAAATTCGGAAATTTGAAAATTCAGAATTTGAAAATTCGGAAATTCGGAATTCTGAAATTCTTAAATTTGGAAATTCGGATTTCCGAATTTCCGAAAAAAGCAAGAACACGAATGAAACGAAAATAAACAATTTTTTTTGTCAGTGCACATGTCTAGTGCTGAGTCTGTGAATAGGACGTGTGGGTGGGAACGTTTAAACTGAGATCAGACGGTGTTCTGCATGGGCCGCTCTGGAAGCTGATGACCGAGCCAGTGAGCCTCCTGCTGGGTCCTTCCTTCCAAGTGAGTGAGCTGTGACCGGCCTCTCCCTACTCTGTGCCTTCCTGCTCCCTCAAATTCCTCTCCCACCCTCTCTGCAGCTAAGGAGGTTTCTTTCAGCAGCCTGTACAATACCTGGTCCTATGTACTATGATGTGGGCTCACACTGGTGTGCTGCAGTTTGGCTGCAGTGTTGGTGATCTCACTGTCTTCCTGCATGATCCTCTCCCCGTCCCATAGACTCCAATTAGTTTGCACATTTTTCCTGCATTTTCTGAAAGTGCACAAAAACGGCTGCATGCTGCATCTTTGGTGCACTATAAAAAAACTGCAGCAAAATTGCACAACCTAAAAGAAGCATATGGAACCGTGGCTAAGGAAAACTGTGTACATAAGCACTGTGGCTAAACCGCAGCACACCAGTGTGTGCCCAAAGGCTTGTACACAATTGCAGCAGGCACTGCCACTCCGCTGAAAAGTGATTCATGCTCAGATCACTTTTGCTCATGGTCAGCGGCTCCAACCAGACACCGCTCTGACAGAGTTTTTTTTTTTTTTGGGGGGGGGGGGGGGGTGCAAACAAACTGAAAAATACTGAAAAAAAACCCCATCAATTGCAGCCTCACTCTGCCATCAAATGCAGCCACTGTGTCATCAATTGCAGCCTCACTGTGCCCATCAAATGCAGCCACTGTGCCCATCAATTGCAGCCACTGTGCCCATCAAATGCAGCCACTGTGCCCATCAAATGCAGCCACTGTGCCCATCTATTGCAGCTACTGTGCCCATCTATTGCAGCCACTGTGCCCATCTATTGCAGCCACTGTGCCCATCCATTGCAGCCACTGTGCCCATCCATTGCAGCCACTGTGCCCATTAAATGCAGCCACTGTGCCATCAATTGCAGCCTCACTCTTCCCATCAAATGCAGCCACAGTGGCCATCAAATGCAGCCACTTTGACATCAATTGCAGCCTCACTGTGCCATCCATTACAAGGGGGCAGCGTCCAAGCGCCCCTAATGGACAGGCCGCCCCTGCTCTCTGTGCAGGGAAATGTGGAGCGGTGTCTCTCTCTCTCTGCAGGTAAATGTGGAGCAGTGTCTCTCTCTCTGCAGGGAAGTGTGGAGCGGGGTCTCTCTCTCTGCAGGGAAATGCCTCTATGGTCTGCACTGGTTGCCACTGTGCCCATCAAATGCAGCCACTGTGCCCATCCATTGCAGCCACTGTGCCCATCCATTGCAGCCACTGTGCCCATATATTGCAGCCACTGTGCCATCCATTGCAGCCTCACTCTTCCCATCAAATGCAGCCACTTTAACATCAATTGCATCCTCACTGTGCCATCAATTACAAGGGGGCAGCGCCCGAGCACCTCTAATGGACAGGCCACCCCTGCTCTCTGTGCAGGGAATGTGGAGTGGGGTCTCTCTCTGTGCAGGGAAATGTGGAGCGGTGTCTCTCTCTCTCTGCAGGGAAGTGTGGAGCAGGGTTTCTCTCTGTGCAGGGAAATGTGGAGCGGGGTCTCTCTCTGTGCAGGGAAATGTGGAGCGGTGTCTCTCTGTGCAGGGAAATGTGGAGCGGTGTCTCTCTGTGCAGGGAAATGTGGTGCGGTATCTCTCTCTCTGTGTAGGAAAATGTGGAGCGGGGTCTCTCTCTCTCTGTGCAGGGAAATGTGGAGCGGGGTCTCTCTCTGTGCAGGGAAATGTGGAGTGGTATCTCTCTCTCTCTGTGGCATAGTTTTACTTACAGAGTGACTTGGTCGGCCAAGACGCGTTTGTTCCACTGCTGGCCTCTATCGTCTGCACTGGTTGCTAGGATCGCCTGGTGTCTAGCAACCAGTGATGTCGCAGTCCCGAGGAGGAAAGCGAAGCTAAGGCACCAGAATTCAGAGCAGAGGAGGATCTTCCGCCTCCTCCACGTCTATTACTGTTTGGCTTCATCCAACTCCTCCCTCCATCTTCTCCTGTGCGGCGGCATGCACCTCGAAGCCTGCCTGTGGGAAGGGAACTGTCACTGACTGACTGTGAATGAATTAGAAAATATGTGTAATGTGGAGCATGTGTGTCATGGGAACATGAGCTCGCAGCAGAAGAGGAGATTACATAATAAAATTTCAGGCAGGGTTCATGCTGTGACACCCCAAAATTGAAGGACTACAGGTCCCAGCATGAACCCCTCAGAGCTCAGGATGTGACACACACCCCTGCCCCACCCCCAACTAGTGAAGGACTACAGGTCCCACTGTCCCTGCTTAAACCCCTCAGAGCTGAGGATGTGTCCCCCCCAGCTAGTGAAGGACTACAGGTCACAGCATGAACCCGTGGGATCTAAAAGGGGACACATCCTTAGATCTCAGGGATTCCTGCTGGGACTTGTAGTCTGTCACTAGTTGAGGGGTCACATCCTTAGATCTCAGGCATTAGTGCTTGGACTTGTAGTCCTTCACTAGTTGCGGAGGGATTTATACAGGGACTTGCTTGCACTTTAGTTCCTGGAGTCATGGCAGTACAAGTCCCCCACGGGCCCTGGAGGGCCACATTTTTTAGATTGTTTTCTCGATCCATCCCTTTGCCACCACCAGTTCTATGGGCCACTTGACTGGACTTGCCCCCCAGGCCTAAGGCTGCCAGCCCTCCCCTGGGTGGGGGGGTCAGCTTGTCAGTGCTCAGAGCGTACGCCGCACACTGCATCAAATTGGTCTGTATGGCTATCGTCCCCAGAAGGAAGCCTCTTCTAAAGATGATGCACAAGAAAGCCCGCAAACAGTTTGCTGAAGAGAAGTAGACTAAGGACATGGACTACTGGAACCATGTCCTGTGGTCTGATGAGACCAAAATAAACTTATTTGGTTCCGATGTGTGGCGGCAACCAGGTGAGGAGTACAAAGGCAAGTGTGTCTTGCCTACAGTCAAGCATGGCGGTGGGAGTGTCATGGTTTGGGGCTGCATGAGTGCTGCCGCCACTGGGGAGCTACCGTTCCTTGAGGGAACCATGAATGCCAACATGTACTGTGACATACTGAAGCAGAGCATGATCCCCTCCCTTCGGAGACTGGGCCGCAGGGCAATATTCCAACATGATAATGACCCCAAACACACCTACAAGACATGAAAAAGTCCTCCAAGAAGGTGATGGACTGGCCAAGCATGTCTCCAGACCTAAACCCTATTGAGCATCTGTGGGGCATCCTCAAACGGAAGGTGGAGAAGCACAAGGTCTCTAACATCCTCCAGCTCCGTGATGTCGTCATGGAGGAGTGGAAGAGGACTCCAGTGAAGCTCTGGTGAACTCCATGCCCAAGAGGGTTAAGGCAGTGCTGGAAAATAATGGTGGCCACACAAAATATTGACACTTTGGGCCCAATTTGGACATTTTCACTTAGGGGTGTACTCACTTTTGTTGCCAGCGCTTTAGACATTAGTGGCTGTGTGGTGAGTTATTTTGAGAGGACAGCAAATTTACACTGTTATACAAGCTGTACACTCACTACTTTAATTTCTTCAGTGTTGTCACATGAAAAGATATAATAAAATATTTACACAAATGTGAGGGGTGTACTCACTTTTGTGAGATACTGTATATAAAATTAAACAATATATCTTACTTCAGATTTTTAAATTTCTACTAATGAGATCTGTACCCACACCCACCATAACTGTTGGCCACCTTTACCATAAATAAAGTAAATAAATTTGATATGCGGGAAGAAAAAAGCAAGAGTCATGGTGCAGGAGGACAGGTCAAAAGCTGCAGACATGGTGCAGAAGGAGATGTTCAGAGGCTGCAAACATGGTGCAGGAGATGGTCAAAGGCTGCGGTCATGGTGCAGGAGGAGATGGTGAGAGGCTGCGGACATGGTGTAGAAGGAGATGGTCAGAGGCTGCGGACATGGTGCAGGGGGAGATGGTCAGAGGCTGCAGACATACTACAGGAGAACAACAACAAGAGGTAGTCAGAGGATGCAGAGGGGTCTTACCCGGCCGTTATAAGAGGCGCGCGCCACAGCCGAGACCTCACAGAGTGACACTGCTGCTTTACATTTAAAAATGGCGCCATTACATCACTGCGCATGTGCCCGCCTGCCCGAAAAGGGCCTGAGCGTGCACGGGCTTTTTGGCTTTCCCAAGCGGCAGTGGCACATGTGCAGTTGACATGTCGGCCCGGGCCCGCAGCCATATCTTTTACGGGCGTTGCTGCCCTCAAAGCAGCCCCAGGGCAGGCAACCTTGCCGGTATCCCGGTAGGCCAGTCCGGCCCTGACTGCTGCACCCGGTAAGTGACTCAGGGCTATGGGCCCCATATTCAGGGCTATAGCCCCAGAAGCCACCCCCTAGGGATGCCACTGCGTGTCTGTGAGATAGAGCCGAAATGGGCACAAAGCAGTCAGCAGGTGTCCATGAGGTCTGGGGTGAAGCAGGACAGGTTTATGAAGAAGAGCTGTGTGCTGTTCATTGCTGAGACATTGCTGGCTGTGGTAACCTTTTATGTGGACCTCAGAAGCAGGGGGGAAAATTTATAGCCCTGTTAAGCGATAAGCTTTACTGGCAGTAAGCCAAAGTTTTTTTTTTTGTCTGGGGTTTATGGACTTGTTTGTGTTTTTGTATGCTGAAATAAAGTCATTTTTGTTTGCTTGTTTTGGAAAAATAAAAGACTCTGCGTTTACAAAGTCGGCTGCCGGTAAAGAAGAACCAGAGAATATCACAAGACTTTGAGTTGGCCTCATATATCTGTTATCATGCGTCCCATATAAACAAAGCATACAATAGTATACATGATGTTAACAGACTATCAACTTAATAGCTTTCTCCTTGGAGGGCTCTGTGTGCATCCAGAATGTGGCCAAATTTGCTATTTGTCAAAATACTGTAAACTTTAAAATGTTTCTGTATTTGCAGGTACAAAAGAGACCACAGTGGAGCCAATTCTCATAGTAAAACAGGAACCAGAACAGACAGAGGAGGAACACTGCGAGCCAAACCGCGGAATAAAATACGAGGGCAATCTGGCAGTTACTGTATCAGGATTGCCATGCCTCCCCTGGGACTCAGTAGATGTGGAGCTGCATAGTCGCAAGGAATTTAATAAAGAGGTCGTATTGAAGGAGAATTTTTGCAGGAACCCAGATGGGGACGATGAGGGCGTGTGGTGCTATGTATCTCACACCAGCATGATGTTTGATTATTGTCAACTAAAATACTGTGGTAAGCACAGCTGATAATCACCATATATCTAACGTATTTCAGAAAACTACATGTATCATTTTCTTTTAAACCTGCAGCAATCTATTGCAAAACCAGACTTGACTGAAATATTTCTCCCTGGAAGGTCTGAAAGGTTTAATCTCTCCTAAATAGAGGCGACTAAGGCGGGAAATGATCGCCTGTATAAATACAAAAAGGGTCCATGTTGGAAATTTGGTGCAATATTGGTTAACCTTTAAAACCGAACTCCAGAAATTAGGCAAAAATCTAGACCCCCCACCCTCCACTACCACTGCAGAAGTTAAATGTTTGACTAGTGTAAGGGTGCTGGTATCTGGAACCTGCCGTACCTGAGGTTTAGGGTAAGTCATACATCCTATTTTCTGCACCCATAGATTAAATTAACATTTAAAGGAGAAGTATGGGTTTGGCTTTTTTCCCATATTCAAACTTACCTAGGTGGATGCAGCATGGGACCGATTCTGCATCTGTCCCTCGGCGTCTGCATTGAGAACTGAGCCATCTAACATCACCTATGGCTCGGTTCTCTCAGCTCCCCGAGAGGAGAGCTGCTGACTGTCAATCAGCAGCTCTCCTGCTCTGCTCCTCCACACTCACTGGAGCGCTGAGCTGTGGAGGGGCGGGGATCGGCCCTCTCAGCCTCTCACTGCCATTAGTCCAGGCACCTGGAGCATCCAGACCCCTGAAGTCAGGATGACGCGGTGCCAGGACTGATCTTGGTGACGCCAGCAGAGAGCGGACTTCAGAACTGAGCCTCCCTGCTGTACCGATCACCTCCTCAGGCTCTCTCCTTCCAGTTCTTGCAGATCTCCACATGAACATCTGGCAGTGTGCCTCTCTGAACCTGACAGGCATGCTGACAGTGGAGTCAATGAGGGCCGGTTACCTAGTAGGTGAAGTTGAAAAAAGACATCAAGTCCAACCTACAGTATGTAACAGTTAGGTTAGGGACAGCCAAAGGGCCAGATGTGGCCCTGGGGCTGCAATTCGCCCAGGTCTGCAGGGGACATTCCTCCATCCTCCTCATTTGTGTGGATGAAGGAATCAGTTTTTTTTTTTTTTTTTAATTTTTGCAGCCTGCAGGCTGAAAGAAAAAAAAACTAAATGTCTAGCCAGTGTGAGCACCGCAGCATCCCTCCTTAGCACCAATCTTGGAAGTTATGTTTATTCTTTTACTACAAGCCTGGAACTGCTACCATCATAGGTGTGCGCAGCTTATTGCATTAGGGTGTGCACCCCTAAGCTCAAACACACAAATGCGTGCGTGTGTGTGTGTGTGTATATATAAATATATATACTGTACATACACACACACTTATATAAAGAAATGTAAACATTTTTATTTTATTTTTTAAAGACACTTATCAATGTAAACAAATACTTACATTTTTTTTAACTTATCAAAAATATGGTGTGGAAGGTCAGTGGGCACTATGCGGTGTGGATAGTCAGTAGGCACTATGCGGTGTGGATAGTCAGTGGGCACTATGCAGTGTAGATAGTCAGTGGGCACTATGCGGTGTGGATAGTCAGTGGGCACTATGTAGTGGGAGCACTAGCAGTTTTCCAATTCTTTTTATGCAGTGTAAGGGTTGAAGCAACACAGATGGAACATGGAGGGAATTCCTGCAGGGAAAAGGTAAACCTCTCCCCATCAGCCACTTACAACATGGCTGGAGGTAGAAGACTCCCGGGCTACCATCTCTGCCCCACCTCCTTCCCAGTTTAAGCTGCTTGATCAGCCAGAACAGCCACCTGTAAGTGTGTATGAAGGAGAGTGTATGAAGCTGCACAGATTGATACTGAAGAGCTGAGAGAGAGTCCCTGCAGGCTGCAAGCTTCAGGATGCTGTGTGTAGTGCCCTAGAGGGGCACCTTGGCCTGAGTAGAAAGTCAAAGACAGCCCTTGCCGGCCTGGCAGCAGAGATGGTCGTAGAGATGGGGGTGAACCCAAGCTCCCCCCTGGTGCTGCCTCTGGATTAGGGTGTGCCCAGGCACACCTGGCACACCCTCTGCACTCGCCTATGGCTACCATATTGTGTGGAGTGTACTGAAGGCCCATGTCCGGGATCTAGCTTAACAACGGGGAGCCTTCCAATAAGAATGCTGCTAAGAAGGTGTCTTGCTTTCTCCGGGGAAGCAGCAATCTCTCTGCAGAAGCTTGACACACCTGTCCTGACCTATAGCTCTGAGCTCAGCCAAGTTCAGCACTCTAGCTATGATTTATCAGGGTGCTTGTCGGACTGTGACTCCTTTCCAAGGAAAACAATCTGTGAGACTTTTAACGTCTTTTAAATTGATGTACCTGCATTATATTCAGCTGATTTAATGTGTAGGATTTTAACAGTCAAGAAAAAAAAAAAACATATCAGCCAAGCACTGCATTGTTTTCAATGAGTCGGCCAACTCACAGATTTACCAATCAAAATTAGTATGCAATGAGCAAAGATAGCTGCCTTCTTGTACCTTTATCATTACAAGCACTACACAGAATTTACTTTGTTGAACATTTACGCTCATAGATGCCGTTATTTTCATCAAACTGCTGCCTTTCACACAGGTATCTAGAAATCATAAAAAGCACTTCTTTTAAGATGTTGTAAAGTATTAACTTTGCTCATACGTCACTTTCTCTTCTCCATTTATTCACTGATCATCGCATCTTGTCACTGGGACGACCCCCTGTCTCTGGCAGACAGCCCTGTTGATGAAGAAAAAGTCTCTGTCATTGGGGGACGCACAGACACTGTACAGCATCAGACCTTCTTTGATGAGAAAAGTTTTGGCAAGGGAGAGGCAGGTAAGGAAATGAATAATGTAATCGTTTTTTTTGTTTTGGAGATTTTATGGAGTGTATTTATTAAAAAATTAATAGAGTTTTTTTGTGCTGGGAAACTGCATGTATATTTGTTCTGTGTAATGGGAAAATCAAATGTTGCTAGACTAATTTCTCTGTGGGTTGAATGTTATTCATTTATACAGAATATAACGAATCAGGAAAATACCACATTAGGGCCACAAGATGGAGCAGAGCATAAGAAATAAATAATTATTTACTATAATCATCAGCTCCATCTATTGGTCATAATTTGGTATTACATTTTTTTTTTTTTTTTTTTTTTTTTTTACATTTTTCATACTTAATCATTTGAGTTGCAGAGAACATTGCATAATAACCTTGCATTTTGCCTCTAGCTGCACAGAATGAATATGCATGCAGTTTCACTTAATGAATAGCTCTGTGAATGTTTTTTTATTTTTTTATTTATTTAGAATTTTTTTATAAGTAAACCTCTTCTGTCAAAAAAAAGGGCTTTAGCTGTGTGCTGTCCACAGACTCCACAGAATAGACGGTTCCACAGCTGTCGTTGTTAATAATGTGGTTTGCTTTGTTCCTCCTCTACAGTGTGTGGACAGAGGCCTCTCTTTGAACAGAAGAAAGTGCAAGACAAAGGAGAGGATGAGCTAATATTGTCCATGCAGGGTCGTATTGTGAAGGGAGAGGATGCCGAGCGGGGCAGTGCGCCATGGTAAGAGCATGACGCATGATTTCCCTAGAATGGTGGCTTCTTGAGTGAATAGCGTAAGGAAGCCTTGACTGCTGGGAGCATGGCACCTTATGGGCTATGCAGTTTTTTTTATGTTAAAAATGTTTATGCTTAAAGCCCAACTTTAAAATTTTAAAGTTTAAAATATATACAAAATATATAAAAAACAATCCTGGATTTTTCTAAATTTTTGTTTTATTTTTAATAGATTTTATTGGGTACTTCAATTACATAAATAACATAATACAAGGTCAGACACAAAAAGGACAAGCTGTACATGTGTAACACACATAAATGTACTCATGTTTCTAAAATTTTCAATAATACTTCTACTGTTAAAAAAAAAAATCAAAAATCCATTGCAATTGGTTGTAACCCCTTACATAGACCCACTGAAGTGGCTAGCCCCAGGTGATACACAGAGATAAAACAAATCTATCTACATAAGTTGTACCTGTTTATCTACATCCTTCTTATCACTTTGACACACTTCCTGTGAGTTCAGGACACGCCTCCTGGAGGCACAGCATCGATTCACCCTGGGCCCAAAGGAGAAAGGTGCCATATCATTATGTAGGGGTCACTTACTTATCATTTCCTATAGGTTGTCAATGCTCCTCCCAAAAAGGACAAGGTGGGGAAGTACCTCACCTAAAAGGGATTACTAAGGTACTTCCCCACCTTGTCCTTTTTGTGTTTAACTCCTTGATTACCTGGATCACACCTTGACTGGTGAGTCAGCGACTTTAAGGGACGCTGTGCTTTCTCATACTTTGAGCTTTGCAGTCTTTATTTATACCGCCAGTCTTTTTGTTTTTTGTCACTGCTCCCTCCCCCCCATGTCTGATTGGTCTAGAATTTCATGAAGGCGAGGCAGTGGCAGCTGTCTAATCTATCATTCTGACTCAGCGATTCAGATGATGAGATTTCAGTTGGGATTTTCCAGTACAGGTTAGGAGACAAAGGTAAACATCCCATTGGATGGATTGGATTTTAGGCCACACCCATATATGAAGGGCGCTCACATAGCTCCCAACTGTCCCTGATTTCGAGGGACTGTCCCTGATTTGGAGCAATGTCCCTCTGTCCCTCTTTCCTCCTCATCTGTCCCTCATTTTGGTCTGATCCATATACTTGTATATAAAATGCACTTTTTATCTTTCAAAAAGTGTTTCTTAGTGCTAAACCTTTCATCCAATTTGTAAATTGTTGCATTTGTACATTTTAAAAGCCAATATAAAGGAATAGTAGTGGTAAAAAAAAAGCACTTGTGGATTTGATTAACCTTTTTTTTTGGGGGGGGGGTTCTCCTCTGAGGGGGTGTGGCAGGGGGCGTGTCCTATGCCTACAAAAGGTTGTTAGTAGGTGTCCCTCATTCCTATCTCAAAATGTTGGGAGGTATGCGTTCAAGTCAAACTGGGACTTTTCATTTTACAGGTATAAAAATGTAATGCTAGCATGGTGGCACTACACGCTGTCCTATTACTGATAGGCGGGGCACATGTTGCGGGCCAGTCCAGAGACCGTTAATTAAGATGGTAGGCAACAGTGTTAGTGCACGCATGGAACAGCATGTGGTGATTATGTTTCTTGTGAATGAAGGAGTAAAACCCACGGATATCTACAGAACACTTTAAGCACAGTAGGGTGATGAGACCAGCCGCTGTAAGACATTTGAATGGTGTAAATGTTTTAAAGATGGCCGTTCATCCATCAGTCACGATCTCGGCTGTGGTGGTTCCCAGCCCACGGCAGTCGTTCCTGTGAACATTCAGCGCGTGGAACGTCTGGTCCTGGATAATCAACGCATAACCTGTGGCAAAATAGCACAAAAGACGAACCTTTCTGTGGGAACGGTGAACACGATCATTCACGAACATTTGCATTTTCGAAAAGTTAGCTTGGTACCAAGACAGCTTTCTGCTTTTGACCCACACAGAAGAGTTGAAGTCTGTACTGCGTGCACATTACAGCAACTCGTCTGGGAGGTATTGTCACATCCCCCTTACAGCCAGGGGAGAGCTAGCAGCCTGGGGGGCAAGGCCATTCAAGTGGCCCCTTGAATCAACACAGCCTAATCAGTGCCCATAAACGCAGCCTCACTAGTGCCGACAGTGCCCATCAGTGCAGCCCAATTAGTGCCAATTAACGCAGCCTGATCAGTGCCCATCAACACAGCCTGATCAGTGCCCACCAGTGCAGACAGTGCCCATCAATGCAGCCTCACCAATGCAGTGCCCATCAGCGCAGCCTGATCAGTGCCCATGGGATGTGGGGGGTCAGCTGGGGGTGTCAGGGTCTGTCTCACCTCGGCAGGTCTTTGCACCGTGCACGGCCTCTTCCGGGGGGGGGGGGGGGGATTTGGGTGTTATGATGACAACTTCCAAGCTGCCTCTCTGCTCTGCTTGTCTCTTGTTCAAAGACTCTGGGAGTGTAATGTAGGGGTAAGCTCAGCTGCCTGCTCATCTCACTCAAAGTAGGCTGCAGTGCTGCTCTCTGTCACGTCTCCTCTCTCATTTAAGGGGGAAAATGATATTATCTAAAGAGAAAAATGAAAATGGAAAATGTTAGCGCATGTAGCCCACATTGCAGCCCCATACAACTAAACACCCTCTGTGTGTGTGGGTGCTACTGGAGGTCCCAAATTATTTTCCAATTGCCCATCAGTGCAGCCTGATCAGTGCCCATCAATGCAGCCTCACCAGTGCAGACAGTGCCCCTCAGTGCAGCCTGATCAGAGCCCATCAACGCAGCCTCACCAGTGCCCATCAGGGCAGCCTGATTAGTGCCCATCAGTGCAGCCTCACCAGTGCAGCCTGATCAGTGCCCATTAATGCAGCTTGATCAGTGCCCATCAATGCAGCCTCACCAGTGCAGACAGTGCTCACCAGTGCAGCCTGATCAGTGCCCATTAATGCAGCTTGATCAGTGCCCATCAATGCAGCCTCATCAGTGCAGACAGTGCTCATCAGTGTGGACTGATCAGTGCCCATTACAGCCCGGAACTCGCACCCAGTGATTTCCACCTCCTAAAAGAATTCCTCGGAGGTCGGCATTTCAGCACTGATGACAAAGTGGAGCAGGCTGTCCTAGGATGGTTCAGGCATACTGACAAATCTTTGTATGCCAAAGCTCTCCAGGCATTAGTTAACCACTTTCTTACTGGGCACTTAAACCCCCCTCCTGCCCAGACCAATTTTCAGCTTTCAGCGCTGACGCACTTTGAATGACAATTGCGCGGGCATACAACACTGTACCTAAATGAAATTTTTATCATTTTTTCCCCACAAATAGAGTTTTCTTTTGGTGGTATTTAATCACAGTTGGGATTTTTATTTTTTGCTAAACAAACAAAAAAAGATGGAAAATTTTGAAAAAAAAAAAAATCATGTTTCATAGTTTGTTATAAAATTTTGCAAACAGGTAATTTTTCTCCTTCATTGATATGCGCTGATGAGGCGGCACTGGTGGGCACTGATAGGCTGCACTGATGGGCACGGATAGGCACAGTTAAGGCGGCACTGATAGGCACAGTTAAGGCAGCACTGATGGCCACTGATGGGCCCTGATGGGTGGCACTGATAGGTGGCACTGATGGGCGGCACTGATAGGTGGCACTGATGGGCAGCACTGACGGGCAGTGATGGGTGGCACTGATGGGCACTGGTAGGTGACACTGATGGGCACTGATAGGTGGCGCTGGTGGGCACTGGCAGGCGGCACTGCTGCCTATTATTAGGTGGCACTGGCAGGGGGCACAGGTGGGCACTGGTGATCTGGCGGCAGATCTCCGTGATCGGGACTGATGTCCCTCTCACGGCCGCCGGTGATCGGCTTTTTTTTCCTCCTCATGCTGTGAGCGCGAGGAGAAAAAATAGCCGATTACCGGCTCTGTTGACATCACATGATCAGCTGTCATTGGCTCATGCCACGCGCGCCCTGCAGGGGGCGCGCAGGCCACTCGTGCACGGGACAACGTCAATGGACGTAGTCCCGGCAAAGCAGGTCCGCGCTGTAGCTTTCATTCGGCTATAGCGCGGATCTCTAGTGGTTAAATGTTGGAATAAGTGTATAAATGTAGCAGGGAATTATGTCAAAAAATAAATGCAGTTCCCACTCCTTGAAACTTGTTCTTTTATGATATAAACTCAAAAGTCCCGTTTTGACTTGAACGCCTTCGTATTTTTGGAATTTGGCTTTTTGTGAATGCCATGCTGACTGATCCTTTTTATTTCTGTACTAAGGCAGGTGATGATCTATAAAAGACAACCACAGGAGCTACTCTGCGGGGCCAGTCTTATTAGCGATACTTGGATACTCACGGCTGCTCACTGCATCTTCTACCCTCCTTGGGACAAGAACTTCACAGTAGATGACCTGATTGTGCGCATTGGAAAGCACAACCGATTAAAGTAAGACAATTCACCCATTTGTCCACTCAGTCCAAAAAAAAGAAACCTTGTGGTGCTGCAAACCCTGAAATTAGTGTCCACTGGGACAGGTGCAGTAGTCTATGCCAGTATATATGGTGTATACATAAAGAACGTTGGACTAAACATAGTGAAGTTTGGTTTGGTGTGTTAAGTTGATTGGCCCACAACCCTCATTAAGATGTAAGAACAAGAATGGCATTCATAAAAGAACAAAAAAGTGTACAGTGGCCCTAGAGGGGTGTGTTAGAAACATATATCAATACCACTATATAAAAAAAGGACAATTAACCAGTCCAATGGAAAATCATTAATATAGGAGGGTCAGGCAGCACCTGGTGATAAGTCAACACATAGTTATAACAGCATAATATAATAAATCAGTCCATGGAAGGAGTCCATAAAAATTGGTTTTCTGGAAGCACTTGGAGGAAGCCCCCTTAGAGCGAAGCAGGTAACTCTGTAAGTAAAAGCAGCAACAGAGGGGCGCCAGACTAAGTGCAGCATTAAAATCGGTGATTTATTATCAATAAAAACAATTGGCAACTCACAAGATAGATGAGTAATAAAAAAAAGTGTATAGTCTGGCGCCCCTCTGTTCCTGCTTTTAGTTAGAGTATGGCATTCATGTTTGTTAATGTCATTCCAGGTACGAAAGGCCAGACGAAAGAATTCTAAACCTTCGGCGCATTATCGTGCACCCAAAATACAACTGGAAGGAAAATCTTGACCGAGACATTGCACTTATGCAACTGAAAAGACCTCTGCTCTTCACCAGCTATATCCACCCTGTGTGCCTGCCCACCAAAGACATCGTACAATCGTAAGAAGCCTTCTTATATCAGCTTTGATTTGTCTGTCTGTTTGGCTGACCACACAAGGAAGATGTCTTCCTGACAGCTGTGGCTTGCAAGACATCTGCCTGGTCTCATATTCCTTACCCACTGCATTCATTTTTATGAATGCAGTGGTTGTGTGTTAAAGGTTTTGTCCACAGATTTGTGCACCAAGGAACACAAAGATTTTCCAGCATCTTGGAGGATCCCAAAGGAAGGTCCATGTAATTGAAGGGCTGTTATACTTACCTCTTTGTTGCCTTATGTCTCCTTCCTCCATTGCATTTAAAGCTGCAGCCTCTGTCATTCTATTCAGCATTCGACACTTCTAGGAGTGTCGGATGGCTGGGTCCTCCGCAGTCTGTTGCTATTCCTTCCTCCAACCCCTACATCACTGCTGAGTTCTGTAAGGACTTAGGGTCTTAGTATTGAAGGATGGAACCACAGAGCATGGTCGGGGATACAGGCACACGTTATCTTACAAATAAGCATGAACAAAACAGATTATAGATTCTTAAGGGAAATTATAATGGTTTTGGGTCCAATATCTATATACAGTGCCTTGGAAAAAGTATTCACACCCCTTGAAATTTTCCACATTTTGTCATGTTACAACCAAAAACATAAATGTATTTTATTGGGATTTTATGTGATAGACCAACACAAAGTGGCACATAATTGTGATGTGGAAGTAAAATGATAAATGGTTTTCCATTTTTTTTTACAAATAAAAATGTGAAAAGTGTGGGGTGCATTTGTATTCGGCCCCCCCTAAATCAATTTGCAGAACCACCTTTCACTGCAATTACAGCTGCAAGTCTTTTTGGGGATGTCTCTACCAGCTTTCCACATCTAGAGAGTGACATTTTTGCCCATTCTTCTTTGGCAAATAGCTCAAGCTCTGTCAGATTTGATGGAGAGAGTCTGTGAACAGCAATTTTCCAATCTTGCCACAGATTTTCAATTGGATTTAAGTCTGGACTTTGACTGGGACATTCTAACACATGAATATGCTTTGATTTAAACCATCAGATTGTAGCTCTGTCTGTATGTTTAGGGTTGTTGTCCTGCTGGAAGGTGAACCTTCGCCCCAGTCTCAAGTCTTTTGCAGACTCTAAGGCTCAGTTCACACTGGGGTGACTTGTCAGGTAATGACTTAGCCGCCTGACAAGTCACGCTCCATTCAGTGCAATGGAACCGTTCTAGAGTTAGAAAACGGTTCCTGCACTACTTGGGGGGCAACTCCGGGCGGCTTGCATTGACTTCTACTAAAGAAGTCGTTTGCAAGCTGCGCTGAAGTCGCGCTGTGTGGGGCGGCTTCAGAGTTGGGCGACTTTGAAGCTTCCCCAGTGTGAACAGAGCCCAACAGGTTTTCTTCTAAGATTGCCCTGTATTTGGCTCCATTCATCTTCCCATCAACTCTGACCAGCTTCCCTGTCCCTGCTGAAGAAAAGCATCCCTGCAACATGTTGCTGTCACCACCATGTTTCATGGTGGGGATGGTGTGTTCAGGATGATGTGCAGTATTCGTTTTCAACCACATATAGTTTTTGCTTTTAGGCCAAAAGTTAAATTTTGGTTTTATCTGACCAGATCACCTTCTTCCACATGTTTGCTGTGTCCCCCACATCGCTTTTCGCAAATGGGACTTTTTATGGCTTTGGCTTTCTTCTTGCCACTCTTCAATAAAGGCCAGATTTGTGAAGTGCAGGACTAACAGTTGTCCTGTGGACAGATTCTCCCACCGGATCTCTGCAGCTCCTCCAGAGATACCATGGGCCTCTTGGCTGCTTCTCTGATGTATGCTCTCCTTGCCCGGTCTGTCAGTTTAGATGGACGGCCATGTGTTGGTAGGTTTGCAGTTGTACCATACTCTTTCCATTTTCGGATGATGGATTGAACAGTGCTCTGTGAGATGTTCAAATCTTGAAATATTTATTTATAACCTAACCCTGCTTTAAACTTCTCCGCAACTTTATCCCTGACCTGTCTGGTGTGTTCCTTGGCTTTCATGATGCTGTTTGTTCACTAAGGTTCTCTAAAAAAAACTCTGAAGGTTTTACAGAACAGCTGTATTTTTACTGAGATTAAATTACACACTGGTGGACTGTATTTACTAATTAAGTGACTTCTGAAGACAATTGGTAGCACTAGATTTTAGTTAGGGGTATCAGAGTAAAGGGGGCTGAATACAAATGCACGGCACGTGTTTTAAATATTTATTTGTAAAAAAAAAAATTGAAAACCATTTATCATTTTCCTTTCTTTTTCACAATTATTTTCCACTTTGTGTTGGTCTATCACATAAAATCCCAATAAAACACATTTATGTTTTTGGTTGTAACATGACAAAATATGGAACATTTCAAGGGGTATGAATACTTTTTCAAGGCACTGTATAATATACAGTACTGTGCAAAAGTTTAAGACAGGTGTCAAAAAATGCTGTAAAGTAAGAACGCATTCAAAATATATATATATATATATAACGGAAAATTTATATCAAATACTTACCGTAATTTTCCTTTCCTGATGGACTCCATGGCAGCATACGTATGGGTTAATCCCGCCTCTCATACCTCATAGGACCCCACTCCCATAAATCTTTGCTTCTAGTCAGAGACCGTGTTCCGTAACTTAGCCTACTCCAGCAAATGGGAGGGAACTCCTGCTGCCATGGAGTCCATCAGGAAAGGAAAATTACGGTAAGTATTTGATATAAATTTTCAGTTTTCCTGACAGACTCCATGGCAGCATACGTATGGGAAATGACTAGCCATACACACCCGGGTGGGCAATTGCTGGTTAAAGAAAAAAAGGTTTAATTGGCACCATCAACAGATAATACGTGCAAACCAAAATTAACCGATGACAAGGAAGCCGGTTCTACACAATAGTGCGTCATAAAAGTGTTAATTGATGACCATGAGGCCGCTTTACAGATTACTTCCGGAGATACATGCCGGGATGCTGCCCACGATGTAGAAATGCTCCTGGTAGAATGAGCGGTCACTTGCCTCCGGAGGAGCCAAACCCTTAGACTTATAAGCCCACTTAATGGCCTAAACAAGCACGCTTTCCCTTGCTTTTACCGTGGAAGAGAACAGGTGATCAGATTGGCGAAAAGAAGCTGTGGCTTCTAAGTATTGCTTTAGAACTTCTCCGACATCTAGAGGATGAATATTAGAGTCCTCAGAAGACCTGAACGTAGGAAGAACAATTTCCTGATTTTCATGGAAGACAGTTGTTACTTTGGAATTTGAACCTAACATAGGAATCAGGACCACTCGATCAGGGAAGAAAGTAAGGAATGGTTCTTTGAATCCTAAGGAACCAATTTCGGAAACCCTCTTAGCCGATGTTATGGTTACTAAAAAGACCACTTTGAGGGAAAGTTCCTTAGTAGATGACTGGTCCACATGACGTATTTCTCTTCCTGCGAAGAAGTCCAAGACAAGAGGAAGATCCCATTTAGAAAATCTTGGTTTTCTTTGAGGTCTAAGTCTTATTGCTCCCCTGAAGAACTGTCTAGTAAGGGGGTGCCTGGCCCATGATACACCTGTGAAGGCGGAGATTGTAGAAACTTGGACTCGTAAGGAGCTAACCGAACAGGTCCAGGCCTGTTTGCAGAAAACCCAGAATATCCCGCATCCTTGGGTCAATACAGGAACCATTAGTGGAGGCCACATAGTCCGCAAACTTTGACCAAATTCTTTGATAGACTCTGTTGGTGCCCGCTCTTCTGGCATTCAACAATGTAGCAATCGCTGAACTTGGACATCCTAGTGCTTCCAGCCTTCCCCTCTCAACCACCAAGCCATCAGATGGAGATGAGATGGGCATGGGTGAAGAGACGCTCCTTGCGACAGGAGATCTGGTCTGGACGGGAGAGGGACCGGATCCCGGTAACTGAGCTGAACCAGGAGAGGAAACCATGGCCTGTTGGGCCAGAAAGGAACAATTGCCACTACTTCGACTTCTTCCCACCTAAGCCTCGATAGAAATCGGAGAATGACTGGTACCGGGGGAAAGGCATAGGCCTTGTGGAATCTCCACTGGTACGTCAGGGCATCCACTCCGAAGGCTTGGGGACAACGACACCTCGTGTAATATTTCTGCAGTTTGAAGTTGCAAGGGGATGCAAACAGATCTACTTCCGGAATCGCTCCCAGAGACAAGACCCAGTTGAACACTTCGGTGTGGAGAGACCATTCGTTGTTGTCCAGGGTGACCCTTGAAAGGAAGTCCGCTTGGACATTCCGGGGAGATAAACAGCCGATAAATTTGTCAAGTTCGCCTGGGCCCAGGACATGATCGGACTTACTTCTTTCAGTAAAGAGAGACTGCGGGTGCCCCCCTGCCTCTTGATGTAAGACACTGCAGTCGTATTGTCCAGTCTCAGGAGGACTGAGGCCCCTGATGTCAGGTGGGAAAAGGCTTGAAGCGCACGGAAGGCAGCTCGAAGCTCCAGGATATTTGAGACTATCCCTTGGGATGGGAAGTCCCATCTGCCTTGGGCTACCTCCGTCAGACAGAGAGCGCCCCAACCTCTGTTGCTTGCATCCGTTGTCACCGTGATCCAGGAGACAGGTGCTATGGAATGGCAATTGAGAAGATTCTTCCGTTGCAGCCACCAGAGGAGGCTCTCCCGCATGAAGGTGGTCTTCAAGATGGTCTCGATATCCTGGATCCCACTGTTGGAGAAACCCCTTCTGAAAGGGCCGCATCTTCCATTGCGCCCACCTCACCATGGGGGCTGTGGCTACCATGGTGCCGATTATCTTTATACATTGCGAGGCTCTGAGAAGAGATGATGACAATGCTAGACGAATTCTTTCCTGAATTACCGGAACTTTCTCCAGAGGCAGAGAGATGGTGCTCTCCACTGTGTTGAATTGGGCTCCAAGGAATATTAGAGACTGCGTTGGATCTAGATGACTTTTCTCCTTGTTCAACAGCCAACCGAACTCTGTTAGGGTAGAGATGACCTGATCTCGATGTGCCAACAGCTGATCCCTGTCTTGTGAAAGCAGAAGTAGGTTGTCCAAATAATGGTGTAACCGGATACCTTTGACCCTGATTAACGCTACCACAGCCAATAAGAGCTTCGAAAAACACTCAAGGCGATGTTGTAAGCCCGAATGGGAGACATGTGAATTGGAGATGCCTCTGATCTACTGCGAATCGGAGATACACCTGGAAATCTCTTGCAATCGGCACATGAAAGTAGGCATCTTTCAGGTCTATGGAGACAAGCCAATCTCCCGGTTGTATCGTCTGGCGTATTGTTAGCAGAGTCTCCATCTTGAATTTTTCCTTCTTGATGAAGGAGTTCAGATATGTCAAGTCGATTACAGGCCTCCAGGACCCATTCTTTTTGAGGACCATGAAAAGGGGGGAGTACACCCCTAGAAATCTTTCTTCTGTTGGTACTTGAATGGCGGCCCCCTGGGCTACTAGTGAATCTGTATATAACAGAAGAACCTGTTTCTTCTCCTCTAAGTGTGGAAGAGCTGTAGGAACAAACCGGTGTGTGGGTGGACTGCTGAACACCCAAGTATGACCCGAAGAGACAGTTTTGACGGTCCAGAAATCCCGAATCGAGGCTGCCCAGACGTGCTGGAAACGGAGTTAATGAGCCCCAACTCGCTCCGTCTGGACAGGCTCTAAATCAAAAGGAATTTGCAGCCTCACGTCTCCCAGAAGAGGCTGACTTTGAGGACTTCTGCCCTGAAGGTTGATTTCTCCTCCAGTTTTCTTCTGAAATCATGGCCAGGTCTGTAGCGACGTGCATCCCTCGCACGCTCCTGATCTTGTCTGGGATGAGTTTTTCTCTGACCAAAAAGACAGCGATCCTGGGGTAAGAACCCTGATTTACCCCCTGTAGCATGGGTAATGGCAGAGTCAAGTTTATTCCCAAAGAGGGAGGAGACCTCAAAGGGAATTTTACACCATGCCTGTTTAGAGGCAGGATCCGCAACCCACGGGCGCAACCACAAGGCGCACTTCATCGTGACTGAAGAAAGCATGACACATGCCACAAGGCGGATAATATCAAGGGATGCCTCCCCCAGAAAGGCTGATGCCAGCTTGAGCAACTCCTCAGAGATCTTTCCCAACACTGCATCCATGTCATCCGTCCATGCTTCCATAGCTTTAGACAAAGCTGCAAGAGCCAGGGCTGGTTTACAAGCCATGCCTGCCGTAATATAAATGCGTTTGAGGTCGGTGTCGATCTTCCTCTCCACACCATATTTGAAAGAAACGGTGTCTTCCAGAGGAAGCGTGACATGTTTCACTAACCTCATTAAAGCCGCATCAATGAGGGGTGCCGCTTCCAGATGCTTTACCTCCTCACCTTTGAATGGGTACATTTTCGCTATCTTGGAAATCAGCGAGTTTTTCCTCTCAACTTTACTCCATTCATCTGAAATAATTTCCCCAAGTTCACCCAGGAAGGGGAAGTTTAGGCATTCTTTCTTGAGCTGCTTGAAGTACTTCCTCTGTTTAGAGGGTGCTTCTACCGGCTCCTCCCATCTCAATGCGTTTTTAACCGCTTTAACTAACTGAGGAACCAAGGAAAAATCAAATCCTGTACTGGAGTCTTCCACCTCCGCTTCGCCGTCGGAGGAACCACTTAAAGAGAGACTTCGACGAGAGGGACCTGGAACCTCAGGGTCGACCCTGTCAGGAACTGGTGGTGGAGCAGCAGGAGGGCTGGATGTACGGATGCGATCTGTCCTGTTCAGAGATTCTTGAACCACTCTTCTAACCAGAGCTTCCACCTGTTGGTCTCCAGCTCCACGTTCCTTTACAGCTCAAAAATAGCATAACTCACAGAGAGATTTACCCTCTGGGACCTGAGCTTTACATCCCCAGCATGATCTCTTATTAGAGCGGCTGGAATGGCGGTGAGAATGACGACTAGACGTGGACCGTCTGGAAGATGATCTAGGGCGTCTGGAACTTGACGTTAAATGACGATTTTTGTCATTAGCTTCACGTGCCGAGGAACGGTGTTCAGACCTAGAAGGGCTGAGGGAAAGAAAGAGTTAACATGCACCTAACCACTAACCCAAAACAAACAGGCAGAGGAAAATCAATTCCATCCTACCTGCAGAGTAAGGGTTGGCCACTGGGGGGCGGTGACACATCCATGGCAAAAAGGAATCAAAACCACTGAAAGCAATCAATACAGCCTATTTGGAAAAGCAACAGATGGATGAGCAGGATAAGCATAGGCAAGTAGTGCAGCATAACCCCTTACCTTAAACAGCAGAGATATGCGCTCGGGGAAGCAGCTGCTGCAGCTTGTAAGGCAACCCAGAGAATAGCTGAATCTGACAGCTATTCGAATCTGCCGCCCCCCCGGATGATGTCATCGCGCATCAGCGTGCCTACGCCGTGCCAGACGCCACCCCATAGACCTCGCGCTCATGCGCGACCGCCGCCATCTTGCCCGGACTGCGCACGCGCAACCAAGCCTCGACCTGAATCGCGGCTCGCGCATGCGCAGATGGGTTAAAAGGCGGCGAACTGGGACGCAGATGCGTTCCAGCCGCCATGGCCAGACAAACAAACACGAAACTAGGAGACGCAACAATACAAATACAAAAACAGCTGCCATATACTTGATAAAGGAGCATTATACATTACCACCACGGCATTACTTCGATCCGGCCTGGGACTGGGAGCCATGTTGCTCATGCTGCACGACCAGGGCATTTCAATAAAGGGCCTCCCGCTAATAGCTGGGACGATTGGCCATGCTGCCGCTTGCCTGCCAATGGCTGGCTAGTAAGATCTTCAAGGCATCGCAATAACTGCCCATGTCCACCCTGCTAATAGCCAAGGTAAATGGACTCCAGAAAAAAACACCGCCAGGACGCCATCTTCACGTGCAAATCACCAGGACTGGACCGACACCATCATAAGGTAAGACTACCTTGGTCCTAGGAGGAGGACAAAAAAGAAACACGGTCTCTGACTAGAAGCAAAGATTTATGGGAGTGGGGTCCTATGAGGTATGAGAGGCGGGATTAACCCATACGTATGCTGCCATGGAGTCTGTCAGGATATATATATATATATATATATATATATATATATATATATACATATATTATCTGTTTGTTTTCATCAATTTACAAAATGCAAAGTAAGCAAACAGAAGAAAAATTTAAATCAAATCAATATTTGGTGTGACTACCCTTTGGGCTTCTAACCAGTATACATTTTTACACTTGCACACTTGGTACACTTGCACAATGTCAATGATTTTGTAGGATTAGAGTCAGGTTTGCGATTAACCAATTATACCAAGCAGGTGCTAATGATCATCAATTTCATATGTAGGTTATAACATAGTCATTACCAGAAACAGAGACAGATGTGTAGGAGGCTTAACGCTGGGTAAGGAACAGCCAAACTCTGCTACTAAGGTGAGGATGTAGAAGACAGTTTCATGTCACAGGCCATACACCATAGCAAGGCTGAGCACAGCAACAAGAAACCTTTTTTTTTTTCACTCACCTCGATCTCTGCAGCAGCTTCTTTGCAGAGGAATTCCGTCCCACCAAAACAGGAAGCACTAGGTTCTGCAGTGATGGACAGTGCACCCTGTGTACTTATTGGCTAAGGAGGCAGCAGGAGTCGGAGCAGCCCGCCTCCTGTTGCCTACTCAGCCAATGAGTAGCTGAAAGGCTGTTAAGTCCCTCCCTCATAACATCTCCCGAGTTCCAGTCCTGCCAGCTTACTGTGCTTAGCCTCCTGCGTCTTTCCTGCCCTATGTCTTCCCCCTACATGTGTATTGGCTGCCCCCCCCCCCGATGGCGGCCTTGGCCCTGATCTCAACATCATGGAGTCTGTCTGGGATTACATGAAGAAGCAGAAAGGATTTGAGGCAGCCTACATCCACAGAAGATCTGTGTTTTAGTTCTCTAAGATGTTTGGAACAACCTGCTGAATTCCTTCAAGAACTGTGTGTAAATGTACCCCGAAAAATTGATGCTGGTGTAAAGGCAAAGGGTGGTCTCATCAATATTTGATTTGGATTTCTCTGGATTTGGATTTCTCTGGCCCTAGGTGTGTTGACTTGTGCTACCATTCCTATACTGCCGCTTTAATTCAACACAAATAAATCACTAGTGCACTAAATTATTTTCCAAGTTTAAATAAATAGTTAAATAAAAATAACCTGTGTATAGTCTGAGAGTCTCACATGATTGTAGGAAGGTGAGATGCACAGCTTCTGGTGTGTTAGTATCAGGTCTTAGTGGATAAAATTGGCCATACACTAATAGAAATTTGTTAAAAACAAATGATTTCCAGAGCAATCGTTTGACTCTCTAATAGTTATTGGGATACAGTCATTTATAATTTTCAACCATAGTAATGAGAAAAATCAAAGGATGAAAATTTTTTCTCAAAGGAGCAAGATTCAAGCTGTGAATGTGGTTTTATGTTTGGGAAGAATTGCACTTATCTTAAAGCGTTCCACCCATTACTTCAAGTTTTTTGCAACACAATGCCCACCCATGGCAATTATGTAATGGCAATTATTTTATTTTATTTTTTCTAAATACCTTATTTTTCTTTTTGTAGTCTGCACTTCCAGTCCCGGCTGCTTAGCCAATTTTGTCAATAGGTGATTTGCTAGGTCTCCTGGGATATCTGCGTCATCTATCCCAGGAGTCTTTGAACCAAACTTGACTTCCAGGTCCTGTCTTGATTGACAGGTTGGCATAGCAAGGGGGCAGGAACTTCTGCTGACGCCACTATTGTTATGGCAACCTGTAAACAACACAGTGCGTCACACTGTCCCTACTGCGCAGCCGCAAGATCGGGACGTGCATGCTGGGTAGCCAGCCACACGGAATCCCGGAAGCAAGTAGGAGCGGGCTTTAAATGCCCACACTAATAATGACTGCTGCCTGTCTGCCGGGATCCTGTGATACAAATTTGATATTTAAGTAAGAAGAAGATATACACTTATAACAGTATCCTGTTTATATTGTGCAAATAAAGAGAATCACGGGGGTGCGTTTTGGAGAATACTGTCAAGGAGACTGGAACTCTGCTTTAATGCGGAAGTGCATCCCGAAATCCAATGTAGAATTCCAAACATTGGCATGGGAATGGATTAAACATTTTCAAGGTTTTCATATGAAATGTATCAAATGCTTGACAGATGGTATTTCTGAATGTTTGAATGAAATTCTACTGGTGTAAGGTGAGCTTAAAGCGTTTGTTAACCTGAATTAAAAAAAAAAAAAATAATGGATCCTGTCCCTTTAAAGCATGTTATACAGCACAGTACTTGAGCTGTGTAATTTGGCCCCCGTATCACCTGAAATACCTGGCTCATCCTGCCTGGCTATGCCCTCCCCTCTGTAAACTGACCACGGTTCATCATGACTCCTGACACCGTGGTCAGTTTACATGCCTCCATCATCCGTAGCTCTCCTGTCTGCTCTGCTCTTCCCCTCTCTCCTCCCTACCTGTCAGTGACAGTGCCCTCCCCCTCCTCTCCTGCTGCTGAAATAACAGAGTGGATATAATGAAAATAACATTGTGTCCTAATCCTGTGTTCCCCTGTGTGTGTGATTTATAAAAAAAAAATGCAGATTCTACCTAATTTAAGAGCACTGCTCAGCGCTCACATGACCGGCCGGTGTCTTGTCAAATACAGTCCCCTATCATATAGTGTCCTCCCTGTACTGCGCAGGCGCAGTACGGAGGACAAACGAGACGCCGAAAGTCTCCGAAGTTTAACAGCTGATCATCAGCTGTACACGGCGCCTGCGCTTTTATTCTCACCCTATGTCCAGGTTCATTCCCTACTATCCAAGTGGACATAGAGTGAGAATAAATAGTTGCCGAGCGCAGCGAGGCCGTGCCCGAAGCGTGGCGAGCGAAGCGAGCCCGCGAGGGGCCCTCTTACACAGCCATCGCTAAGAACTGCCGAAGCGCCGTGTACAGCTGATGGTCAGCTGATCAACTTCGGACATTTTCGGCATCTCCTTCCGCTCCGTACTGCGCAAGCGCTGCGCCTGCGCAGTACGGAGCGGACACTATCCGATAGGAGGACAGTATATGGCAGAACACCGGCTCTCTCCTCCAGAATGATGTCAGCAGGGGAATCTCGGCCTCGCCCACTGCAGCTGTCAGACGGGGAGAGGAAGGAGCCAGCCGGTCACGTGAGTGCTAAGGGGCGCTCCAAAATGAGGTATAATCTGCATTTTTTTAATAAATCACACACACGGGGGACACAGGATTAGGACAAAGAGGGAAAGGTATAAAGAAGTCAGAGTAGCTTAACAACCACTTTAAGACTGGAGATAGTATGCATAGAACGGTTATCCTTAGGGCGTTGCCAGTAGCAGCTTGATGCGATAGTGATAATAGAAAGCCATTGTTAACTAAACCTCACAAAACATCCTGCCTGCAAAGGTATGTGGGAGACTTTGTCAGCTGGGTAAGGTTCTATGGTCTAATGAGACCAAAATGAAACTTGCCAATTAGACCAAACACCATAAATCAAGCACTGTATATTCTCAAATACAACTGTGAAGCATAGTGGTGGCAGCATCAGGCTTTGCCGAGTCTTTTTTGCAGGAGTCCCTGAAAGGCCTGTGAGGGTACGGAGTAGAAGGAAATCCTAATTCAAGAAACATGAGATGCTGATTTCCAGCTAGGCCATCATGCATAAAGCCAACACTTTACAGGAATGGCTTAGAATGATAATATTAATGTCTTGGACGGTCCAGTTGGGGTCTTGATCTCTTTATAGAATTTTTGGTTGGACCTCAAAAAGATTGCTTACTATCGCCATGCAACCTGACAGAGATTGAACAGTTTTATGAAGAGGAATAGGGAAACAGTATTATGATGCAATTCTGATAGAGACCTATCTACATAGACTCAAGGTTGTAGCTGCTTGAAAAGTTTAATCGCCTCCAACACGAGGAGGTACCGTATACTATCTATCTATCTATCTATCTATCTATCTATCTATCTATCTATCTATCTATCTATCTATCTATCTATCTAATGCAGATTCTACCTAATTTCAGAGTGCTCCTCAGCGCTCACGTGACCGGCCGGCTCTTTCCTCCTGAATGATGTCAGCGGGGGAAGCTCTCAGCTCTGCCCCCGCCCGGTGATTTCAGATCTGAATCTCGCCTGGTGATTTTGTGTTTTTCACTGTAAATAATTGAAACTGCTTGGCACAGATCTGTTTTAATTTGTACGTAAAAGAGACAATTTCTTTTTATCCCTATCTGATTGAATACATAACACATACCGGTACTGTGCAAGAAGATGATTCTCTAAGGCCCCTTTCACATGGGGCAGATCCGCCCGAGTGGAATCCCCACTGAGCAGGCAGATGATAGGTCCGTGTCTGCTTCCCTATGCAAAGCGGGCTCGGACAGAGCCTGCTCTCCTCTATGGGGCGGTCGGATGGAAAGGGACGGCATGTTCGTTTCCATCTGATTGTCATGCGTTCTGACCCGCTGTACGGATGGCGAACGTATTGGCATACGTCTGTGTTCAGCGGATTTTGTCGGATCTGAATGCCTGGTGGGTGTCAGCGGACACATTTCCATTGACATCCGCCGCCCCATAGAGGACATTGGGTGGCCCGATCAGTCCGCTGGTGTGAAAGGGGCCTTACAAAAGTCAATATTATTCATTCTGAAAATGGTGTATAACATTATATGATCTCTCTACAGACTTTTTCAGGCAGATTACAAAGGTCGAGTGACAGGTTGGGGGAATCTTCAGGAAAACTGGAGCACCGGAGGTCCTAAGCAACCACAGATCCTACAGCAGATTAACCTTCCCATTGTGGAGCAGGAGAGGTGCAAATCCTCCACCAAGGTCAAAGTCACAGATAACATGTTCTGTGCAGGTAAGAAAGATGAATGTAGAGAACTAGAACAGCTGAGCTTCAAGGGGTAGAAAAAAATGCATGTCAATAAGGGCTTCTGTTCACACAAGCAGTTGGGGGGCAGTAAAACCCCATGGTTGACCTGCGCTTTTACACCCTTTAGTTGCAGAGGTAGCGGCTGGGGGTGTACACATACCGGGGCATCCATGCTTTGTTTCACGGCCACGGCAGGAATTATGCTGACTGTCACTTCAAGTGACTAGGGCTGCTCTGCAAGCACCCTGCAATGCACATGGTTGTGTCGTGATAGTGCGGGGTTCAAGCAGGCAGTGAGGAGGCGATACAATGCTTCTTCATCGCCTGACAAATGCATTCTGAAGAGCAATCCCAACACAGATCACTCTAAAGAGAACAAAGCAAGTGTGAACGAGCGCTTAAAGTGCAACCCAGACAAAACCTTTTTTTTAGTTTTGGATAGCATGGGAAATGTTTACAACCTGTGTGTGTGTGCGTGCATGCGTGCTGGCCACTTTATTAGCTAGTAGCAGGTTGGACCCCCTTTTGCCTTCAGAACTGCCTTACTTCTTCGTGGAATAGATTCAACAAGGTGTTGGAAACATTCCTCTGATATTTTGGTCCATATTGACATAATAGCATCACGCAGTTGCTGCAGATTTGTCGGCTGCACATCCATGATGCAAATCTCCCGTTCCACCACATCCCAAAGGTGATCTATTGGATGAGATCTGGTGACTGTGGAGGCCATTGGAGTACAGGGACCTCATTGTCATGTTCAAGAAACCAGTGGGGAGATGATTTGAGCTTTGTGACATGGTGCATTATCCTGCTGGATGGAACCATAAGAAGATGGGGACACTGTAGTCATAAAGGGATGGACGTGGTCAGCAACAATACTCAGGTAGGCCGTGGTGTTTAAACAATGCTCAATTGGTACTAAGGAGCCCAAAGTGTGCCAAGAAAATATCCCCCACACCATCACACCACCACCAGCCTGAACCATTGATACAAGGCAGGATGGATCCATGCTTTCATGTTTACGCCGAATTCTGACCCTACCATCCGAATGTTGCAGCTGAAATCCAGATTCGTTTTTCCAGTCTTCTATTGTAAAATTTTGGTGATCCTGTGCATTTGTAGCCTCAGTTTCCTGTTCTTAGCTGACAGGAGTGGCACCCAGTGTGGTCTTCTGCTGCTGTAGCCCATCTGCTTCAAGGTTGGATCTGTTGTACGTTCAGAGATGGTATTCTGCATACCTTGGCTGTAACGAGTGGTTATTTGAGTTACTGTTGCCTTTCCATCATCTCAAACCAGTCTGCCCATTCTCCTCTGACCTCAACAAGGGATTTTCCTCCACACAACTGCCGCTCACTGGATATTTTCTCTTTTTCGGACTATTCTCTGTAAACCCGAGAGATGGTTGTATGTGAAAATCCCAGTAGATCAGCTGTTTTTTAAATACTCAGACCAGCCTGTCTGGCACAAACAACCATGTCACGTTCAAAGCCACTAAAAAAAAAAAAAAAATATATATATATATATATATATATATATATATATATATATATATATATATATATATATATATATATATATATACACGGTATCTCACAAAAGTGAGTACACCCCTCACATTTTTGTAAATATTTTATTATATCTTTTCATGTGACAACACTGAAGAAATGACACTTTTGTATAACAGTGTCAATTTGCTGTCCCCTAAAAATAACTCAACACACAGCCATTAATGTCTGAACCGCTGGCAACAAAAGTGAGTACACCCCTAAGTGAAAATGTCCAAATTTTTGCAAAAAAGAAAATTGAGGTTCCCCGTGGGGTTTTTTAGCAGCAGTTATACTGTCCGATGTTGGAGAAAACCCCAACATCGGACAGTATAACTATAATTAATGTTATAGGTAGCATCACTGTATGTATACCTTTTACAACAATTTCTACATGATATTAACTTATTGTCTGATTTGTTACCCAATCCAATGTGTCTCGCTGTTTTTAAACACTTGTTTTGTATGGTCTATGTCTAGAGTATTTTGTTAATAAAATCAACTTTTTTAACAAAACCCTTTTTTTGATTTACAATTGCTGCTAAAAAACCCCACGGGGAACCTTAATTTTCTTTTTTGCAAACATGTGTTTCGGGGTGTTCAGCCCTATCAGACTCTTCTAAAGTGTCATCCTATGTTATAATTGGGCCCAATTTGCCATTTTCCCTCCACAATGTCATGTGACTCGTTAGTGTTACAAGGTCTCAGGTGTGAATAGGGAGCAGGTGTGTTAAATTTGGTGTTATCGCTCTCACTCACTCATACTGGTCACTGGAAGTTCAACATGGCAAAGAACTCTCTGAGGATTGGAAAAAAAAAAAAAAAAAAAAAAAAGAATTGTTGCTCTACATAAAGATGGCCTAGGCTGTAAGAAGATTGCCAAGACCCTGAGACTGAGCTGCAGCACGGTGGCCAAGACCATACAGCGGTTTAACAGGACAGATTCCACTCCGAACGGTCCTCGCCATGGTCGACCAAAGGAGATGAGTGCACGTGCTCAACGCCATATCCAGAGGTTATCTTTGTGAAACAGACTTATAAGTACTGCCAGCATTGCTGCAGAGGTTGAAGGGGTGGGGGGGGTCAGCCTGTCAGTGCTCAGACCATACGCCGCACACTGCATCAAATTAGTCTGCATGGCTGTCGTCCCAGAAGAAAGCCTCTTCTAAAGATGATGCACAAGAAAGCCCGCAAACAGTTTGCTGATGACAAGCAGACTAAGGACATGGATTACTGGAATCATGTCCTGTGGTCTGATGAGACCAAGATAAACTTATTTGGTGCAGATGGTGTCAAGCGTGTGTGGCGGCAACCAGGTGAGGAGGACAAAGACAAGTGTGTCTTGCCTACAGTCAAGCATGGTGGTGGGAGTGTCATGGTCTGGGGCTGCATGAGTGCTGCCGGAACTGGGGAGCTACAGTTCATTATACTGAAGCAGAGCATGATCCCCTCCCTTCCAACACTGGGCCGCAGGGCAGTATTCCAACATGATAACGACCCCAAACACACCTCCAAGATGACCACTGCCTTGCTAAAGAAGCTGAGGGTAATGGTGATGGACTGGCCAAGCATGTCTCCAGACCTAAACCCTATTCAGCATCTGTGGGGCATCCCCAAACGGAAGGTGGAGGAGCACAAGGTCTCTAACATCCACCAGCTCTGTGATGTCGTCATGGAGGAGTGGAGGAGGACTCCAGTGGCAACCTGTGAAGCTCTGGTGAACTCCATGCCCAAGAGGGTTAAGGCAGTGCTGGAAAATAATGGTGGTCGCACAAAATATTGACACTTTGGGCCTAAGTTGGACATTTTCACTTAGGGGTGTACTCACTTTTGTTGCCAGCGGTTTAGACATTAATGGCTGTGTGTTGAGTTATTTTGAGGGGACAGCAAATTGACACTGTTATACAAGCTGTACACTCACTACTTTACATTGTAGCAAAGTGTCATTTCTTCAGTGTTGTCACATGAAAAGATAGAAGAAAATATTTACAAAAATTTGAGGGGTGTACTCACTTTTGTGAGATACTGTGTATACAGGAGTGCCCCATCATATCATCAGTAATACTCAAAAAAGCATGCTGGGAAATTGAAACTGGAATAACAGGGCCAATACTAAGCGTACTTCCTACCAGTACAGTGGTCAGACTCTTTTTCTTGCTCATGTGTATATTTATATCTGCACAGATTACAGGAGAATTGACAGCAACACTTAATCGATTTTATTCATTTTTTTAATTTTTTTCAGGTTACAAGCCAGAAGACAACAAAAGAGGAGATGCATGTGAAGGGGACAGCGGTGGTCCCTTTACAATGAAGGTAAAGCTCACTAGAACTTTTACCAGAAGCATAAATACATCAACGTGTATTCAAATCCAAAAGTTTTTTTTATTTTGTTTATTGGTTCTTTCCAGTCCTTAGACGTGGTGGCTGCATTGGTTTTTCTTTTTATTCTCCTTATCAGTGGCGGCCCATCCATAAGGGGCACTGTCCCTTAATTCATGCATCCAGGCCCTAATCTACATGCCGGACGCATGGATTCCAATGTTTTTCTAAAAGGAATTGGCTTCAAAAAAGGGTGGGCACGGGGCGCAGAGCACTGCACCCTGTGCCCATCCAGTTGTGTGACAATAGCCAATTAATATTCGCTATTGTCTTCTTGATTCTCCTCCCAGCCAATCAGGAAGCAGGTCCTGAGACCCGACTGGCCAGGAGTCTCAGGACCTACTTCCTGTTCGGCTGGGAGAAGTAACGGCCCCTGGAGCGAGGTCTCCAGGGACGGCTCACCCGCAGCCACATCCAGTACTCCCCGGCTCGGACAGTGAAGGGAGGAGATGGGGAGATCACAGTGTCATCCTTGCCAGGACCACACACACATATCATTTTTTTAAATCGTCTGTCTTTTTTTGTTCAGAAAGGAATAAAAACCACAGAGGTGATCAAATACCACCAAAAGGAGGCTCTATTTGAGGGGGAAATAAGGACATACATTTTATTTGGGTACAATGTCACATGACCGCACAATTGTCAGTTAAAATGACGCAGTGCCGCATCGCAAAAAATGGCCTGGTCATGCGGAGGGGTAAATCTTCCGGAGCTAAAGTGGTTACATACGCTGGGCATAATAGCTTATGCAATGGGCATATTAGCACCTATAAAAAAGGGTTAACAACTATTATGCCCCGTACACACGGTCGGATTTTCCGACGGAAAATGTCCGATCGGAGCGTGTTGTCGGAAATTCCGACCGTGTGTGGGCTCCATCACACATTTTCCATCGGATTTTCCGACACACAAAGTTTGAGAGCAGGATATAAAATTTTCCGACCAAAAAATCCGTTGTCGGAAATTCTGATTGTGTGTACACAAATCCGACGGACAAAGTGCCACGCATGCTCAGAATAAATAAAGAGATGAAAGCTATTGGCCACTGCCCCGTTTATAGTCCCGATGTACGTGTTTTACGTCACCGCGTTCAGAACAATCGGATTTTCTGACAACTTTGTGTGACCGTGTGCATGCAAGACAAGTTTGAGCCAACATCCGTCGGAAAAAATCCTAGGATTTTGTTGTCGGAATGTCCGATCAATGTCCGACCGTGTGTACGCTCTATTAGGCTTCTTTCACACTGATCCACAGGTACAGCCCAGTACTACTGCGGGTTAGCTGCACTAAACCATAGGCTTCTATTATATCCTGAGGGTTTGGTGCGCTTTCTGAAAGTGCACCACACACGCAAGATGTAATAGTGGGCGAGCATCCAACTGGGGTTTGGTCCCATGGAAAATGATGATCCTGATTGTTTTTTAGAATTTTCATTATGCTATTCATAATATAAAAATTTTTTTTTTAATTCAGGACCATTTCATTTCATTGTGGCCCACGACTGGTTACCAAATCACTTAAGTGGCCCTCACTCTTCAAAAAGTTGGGCACCCCTGCTCTAGAAGCTGGAAGTCACCTCTTGGTTCTGGGTCTCATGCTGAGCGGCTGCCCTGCTGCACTCTAAACACAGTAGGTTGGCTGCTCAGCATGGGCAAGGTGGAGATTGTGACATCACTGCCCTAAAAAACAAGAAATGTAACTGGCGGGGATGAGCAACAACTTTACTTTTGCTCTTACTGTATATTTTCTAAATCGGTAGTGTTCAAACATCTCAGAGCCCTGACCTTTCCTAGAAATTAGTCTAACAAAGGGACACTTGTTATTACTACACTTTCTCATTTGGTTGGTTTATATGTAACTCTGTGTTTGAGCGCAGCATTGTTTTTACTTTTACTGAATTGCACTGCATAGTTGCTATTTGTTGTTCCACGTTATTCAAAGGCACACTTGTCATTGCCACACTTTTTCATTTTTCATCTGATTCACACTCAGCCCTTGTTCACAGTGCTGCAACTTCGAATCCAACATCCCTACGCGACTTAATCACGGCTCGCATACCACTTAACAGAGGTCAATGCAAGTCATGTTGAAGTCGCACCCAGTGGTGTATTTAGGTTTTGTGCTGCCCTAGGCCTGACTAAACACATGCACCCCCCTAATTTAAATACGACCCACCCCATCCTGCCGAGGCCACACCCCTTCCCATTGAAGACCCACCCTATCATCTGTAAACCACGCCCCTTCCTCTTTAGGCTTATTTGGCACCTTTCAGGGGGGAACGGGTACCTGTTTCTGACAGGTACCCTTCCCCCCTTCCGGGAGACTGCGCTGTCCCCTCTGAAGTTTGCCTCCCCTCTGAAGTTTGCCCCCCCTCCTCCTTCCTCCACTGGGCAATTCAGAAAGTGCAACGCGATTCGCACATGTGCAGTAGGGAACCGGTCGGTTTCCCTTACCATGAATGATAGTGGCAAAACCCGAGAGCCAATCTGAAAATCGGCTGAGGTGTCGACATCGCTGGATCCCTGGACAGGTAAGTGTTCTAATATTAAACGTAAGCAGCTACAGTATTTGTAGCTGCTGAGTTTTAATGCTATCACCAGGGGGGGGGGGGGTCTCACTGTGCCCATAAATTGCAGCCTCACTGTGCCCCATCAATTGCAGCCTCACTGTGCTCCATCAAACGCAGCCACTGTGCCCCATCAAACGCAGCCACTGTGCCCCATCAAACGCAGCCACTGTGCCCCATCAAACGCAGCCACTGTGCCATCAAACGCAGCCACTGTGCCATCAAATGCAGCCACTGTGCCATCAAATGCAGCCACTGTGCCATCAAATGCAGCCACTGTGCCCATCAAATGCAGCCACTGTGCCCATCAAATGCAGCCACTGTGCCATCAAACGCAGCCAGTGTGCCATCAAACGCAGCCACTGTGCCATCAAACGCAGCCACTGTGCCATCAAACGCAGCCACTGTGCCATCAAACGCAGCCACTGTGCCCATCAATTGCAGCCTCACTGTGCCCCATCAAACTCAGCCACTGTACCATCAAATGCAGCCACTGTGCCCATCAATTGCAGCCTCACTGTGCCCCATCAAACTCAGCCACTGTGCCATCAAACACAGCCACTGTGCCCCATCAAGCACAGCCACTGTGCCCATCAATTGTTGCCACTGTGCCCATCAAACGCAGCCACTGTGCCCATAAATTGCAGCCTCACTGTGCCCCATCAAACTCAGCCACTGTACCATCAAATGCAGCCACTGTGCCCATCAATTGCAGCCTCACTGTGCCCCATCAAACTCAGCCACTGTGCCATCAAACACAGCCACTGTGCCCCATCAAGCACAGCCACTGTGCCCATCAATTGTTGCCACTGTGCCCATCAAATGCAGCCACTGTGCCATCAAACGCAGCCACTGTGCCCATAAATTGCAGCCTCACTGTGCCCCATCAAACGCAGCCACTGTGCCCCATCAAACACAGCCACTGTGCCCATCAATTGCAGCCACTGTGCCCTCAAACGCAGCCACTGTGCCCTCAAACGCAGCCACTGTACCCATCAAATGCTGCCACTGTGCCCATCAATTGCAGCCACTGTGCCCATCAAATGCTGCCACTGTGCCCATCAAATGCTGCCACTGTGCCCATCAAATGCTGCCACTGTGCCCATCAAATGCTGCCACTGTGCCCATCAAACATAGCCACTGTGTCCATCAAATGCTGCCACTGTGCCCATCAAATGCTGCCACTGTGCCCATCAAACGTAGCCACTGTGCCCATCAAATGCTGCCACTGTGCCCATCAAACGTAGCCACTGTGCCCATCAAACGTAGCCACTGTGCCCATCAAATGCTGCCACTGTGCCCATCAAACGTAGCCACTGTACCCATCAAATGCTGCCACTGTGCCCATCAATTGCAGCCACTGTGCCCATCAATTGCAGCCACTGTGCCCATCAATTGCAGCCACTGTGCCCATCAAATGCTGCCACTGTGCCCATCACACGTAGCCACTGTGCCCATCAAATGCTGCCACTGTGCCCATCAAATGCTGCCACTGTGCCCATCAAATGCTGCCACTGTGCCCATCAAATGTAGCCACTGTGCCCATCAAACGTAGCCACTGTACCCATCAAATGCTGCCACTGTGCCCATCAATTGCAGCCACTGTGCCCATCAATTGCAGCCACTGTGCCCATCAAATGCTGCCACTGTGCCCATCACACGTAGCCACTGTGCCCATCAAATGCTGCCACTGTGCCCATCAAATGCTGCCACTGTGCCCATCAAACGTAGCCACTGTGCCCATCAAATGCTGCCACTGTGCCCATCAAATGCTGCCACTGTGCCCATCAAACGTAGCCACTGTGCCCATCAAATGTTGCCACTGTGCCCATCAAACGTAGCCACTGTACCCATCAAATGCTGCCACTGTGCCCATCAATTGCAGCCACTGTGCCCATCAATTGCAGCCACTGTGCCCATCAATTGCAGCCACTGTGCCCATCAAATGCTGCCACTGTGCCCATCACACGTAGCCACTGTGCCCATCAAATGCTGCCACTGTGCCCAAACGTAGCCACTGTGCCCATCAAATGCTGCCACTGTGCCCATCAAATGCTGCCACTGTGCCCATCAAATGCTGCCACTGTGCCCATCAAATGCAGCCACTGTGCCCATCAAATGCTGCCACTTTTCCCATCAAACGTAGCCACTGTGCCCATTAAATGCTAACACTGTGCCCATCAAATGCTGCCACTGCCAGTGCCCATAACACTGATATAATTTTTTCAATCATTGTACCTGCTGTCCTGGGGGTTTCCCACGTGCTCCTCTCTCTCCTCCTCCTGACGTCACAGCCAGATCCCGCCCCAGGGCCGAGGAGACGATTCACTGCAGGAAAGCAGTGCAGGGGAGGGTAGGCGGAGCTTAAGGCTCCACCTGTCACCTGCTGCTAATGGGGGCGCGAGTGACACACGCCGCCCCCCCGCATGAGAAAAAGCCCCCCCACCCGTCTTGCCGATTCCCGGCTCCCGCTGCCGCCTCCCGCACACATGCAGCCCACGGCGGCCGGCTTTCTGTAGCGGCGCCGCGGTGTATGGGCGTGCTTGTCAGAGAGTGGGGGGCGTGAGATACACGCCCCCACCCTCTGCCAAGCACGCCCATACACAGTGGCGCTGCTACAGAAAGCCGGTGTCTTGCCGAGAGCAGAACACCGGCCGCCGTGGGCTGCATGTGTGCGGGAGGCGGCAGCGGGAGCCGGGAATCGGCAAGATGGGTGGGGGGCTTTTTCTCATGCGGGGGGGCGGCCCTCTTTGCCGCCCCCCGCAAAGTGCTGCCATAGGCCTAGGCCAAAACACAGCCCTGGTCGCACCAAAGTAGTGCAGGAACCCTTGTCTGTTGGAGAGACTTTAGTCACATCGATTAGAACGGTTCCATTGTCGTTAATAGGGCTCGACTTGTCATGCGACTTTGAACTCTCAAGTCGCACGATAAGTCGTGGCAGTGTGAACCGGGGCTTACTGGCAATACATAGGTCGAATTCTGAACAACTTTTCTTTTGAAAATCGTAATTAAAAGTCTTTGCACCATTAGTGGGCTGCAGCGACGGCTGATTTTTTTTTTTTTTTTTACGCGCCCATCAAATTTGAGTGGCATGTTGGAAATTTTTTGAAAAATGAACAAATTTCTTATCAACGATGGGAGAATCGTGAGAGAAAAATAATCGAAAAAGAAATGCGCATGAGCAGTGACCTGGAAAGAAAGGAGGATTCCTGGCCACAAAATTTCTTTTTTGTAGCAACATAAGGTGTAATTGAAGGCTTGGTTGGTCAAATTTCAAAATCAATGGTGGCACCATCACAAAACAAAATTTCAGATTTTCAAAAGAAAATTTGTTTGGAATTTGACCAGTGGCGGTGCGTCCATAAAGGGCACAGGAGCGCCGCCCCCTCTATCCTGGCACCGCTCTATCACCTTAGATAGAATCATGCATTGCATGAATCTATGGGTGGGTGTTTTTTTGGAAGCACCCGATTAGAGCCATAGGCTCTACTAGTCGCCCAAAAAGGTGAACAGTGGGCGCAACGCCGTGCGTTTACTATTCGCTCAGCTGTGTGTTAGCAAAGTGAATTCCTTCGCTTTGCTAACACTCAACCGCCTCTCAGCCAATCAGGTGCTCGGGTCTGTTACCTGTCACCTGATTGGCTGAAACGTCAGGCGCTGTGATTGGATGACTGAGAGAGGAGGGAAGGAGACAATGAGGAGCGTGCAGGACACCGCCAATGACCCGCTGCGAGACAGGTAAATGACAGGCGATGCACACTGGCAGCATTTGATGGGGCACAGTAGCAGCAATTGATGGGCACACTGGCAGCAATTGATGGGCACACTGGCAGCAATTGATGGGAACAGTAGCTGCGTTTGATGGCAGTGGCTGCACTTGATGGGGCACAGTAGCAGCAATTGATGGGCACACTGGCAGCAATTGATGGGCACACTGGCAGCAATTGATGGGCACACTGGCAGCAATTGATGGGAACAGTAGCTGCGTTTGATGGGCAGTGGCTGCACTTGATGGGCACACTGGCAGCAATTGATGGGCACACTGGCAGCAATTGATGGGAACAGTAGCTGCGTTTGATGGCAGTGGCTGCACTTGATGGGGCACAGTAGCAGCAATTGATGGGCACAGTGGCTGCAATTGATGTTTTTTTTTTCAGTTTGTTTGCGCCCCCCCCCCCCCCAAAAAAATTTTGAACACTAGCCACCACTGAATTTGACCCATGTATGGCCTGCATAAGACAAGCCTGATGTCCCTGATCATATCAAGAGCATAGACACGCTCATTCATATCACCTGAGCATACATGTCTGTGGGCTGTCCAAGACATCCTTGATATATTATGACCTCATATTACAAATACCATCTCAGGTTTATTGCAAAAAGTGCATGCTAAAGCAGCAATAGAGGCTCTTAGTGCATATAGCTGTGAAGGCCTACCAAAGTCAGCGTAGTCACATTCAGCTGGATTTGATCTGTAATGTTGACTGCTCATCAAAGTAGAATAAAAAGGGCTCAGCGCCATACCGTCAGCCAAAACCAGGCTATGGGCTTAGGGGAAAAAAAAAAAAAGTATCCTGCAGCAGTAAATTGTCCAAGGAGACTTGACTGAGGATTGCAGAACAAACGTGTGCACAGCGCAATGAAAAACATTTGTCCTGATAGCCTGCAAGACATAAAAGATCCCAGTGATATGCTTGAGTCACATTGGTTGATTGGGCACACACACACATATATATATATACAAGTCCATAACCTGACCAATCAAACAATTCAATGGTCAATTATGGCTGGTGAGCTTGTGGTGTAATGCCAACAATTCCAGTACAATAATAGTGAGATATGGGTCAATGGATAAGTAATATAGTCTAAACTGTTTGGACTACAGTTTTTTAATAAACATGTCAAAGACAGATATAAACCTGGATAACAGGGCAACACTTAGGCTGTGCCCTCCTTGGCCGGGGACTCAATATTTCTAGTTTTTCTTGATTTGGAGCTGACCCATATCCAGATTACAAAAGAAAAAAAAAAAAAAAAAATTTAAAACCCACTCGAGGCAACTCCTATCTACATTATGGTTGTTGCCACCATCCTAGATGAAAACAGGTTGCGGCCGCTGCCTCCACAGCTTAAGTCTAGAACACACATGGCGATAGCCAGGCGACATCAGCCGGTTCATTAAAAACTGGCTGACATTCTGCCCGTGTGTATGGCAGTATGTCTGACAGAAGCTGAAAGTTCGTCCGGCTTCTGGCGGACATACATGCTGGAAAAACAGCGGCCAACAACCAGAGTGTTCTGGTCCCCGCTGCCAGAAAAGCTCAGCAAGGGAAATCGTTGTACTAACATCGGATTGTTGGTACAGCAGCTCCGACCTGAGCTGCCAGGCTTTAGACTCCTGTCACAGCCAGATTCATCTCTTCAATGATGGCCGGCTCTGCTGTGGTTCCATCCTCCACACGGCATTTGAATATTCTCAGCTTTCCTTATTCCACTGGCTGGCCTCCCCACGGTGTCAAGCCCAGCGGGAAGCGAGCTTGTTGGCTCCCCGGTGTCCACCTACTCTGACAGCTAGACCAGGCGCTGTCCTGTATCCAGTGGCTTGAGTTCCTCCCCGCAGATTCCCAACCACCCCCCCTGGCAATGGGAGGGGTGGGGGGTGGGGGGGGGGCGGGGCAATAGGGGACCCATCTATCCAGGTCTGTCCCTCCACACAGCTGGCTGTGTTTTGATTTGTGTATCTTTTAGCGTTGCCCTGCTATCCAGGTTTACATATCTGTCTTTGGACTACAGGTTTTTAAGAAATGTGTCAAACAACTTACTTATCCATTAACACATATGTCACTATTATTGCACTGGAATTGTTGGCATTACAACACAAGCCATAATTGAATAGTGAGTGGTCCGATTATAGACTTAGGTGTGCCCAATCAACCAATGTAGAATGGAGTTTAACAAGACTCGTGGCCACTCATTAAAATTAGAAAAAAAGAGGTTTAACCTTAAAGTGGTGTTCCACCCATAAAACAAAAATGCTTGACTGTGCTGGAAATCAATCATAAATAATGAATTGGATAAAAAAAACAAAAATTTTACTTACCTTGTTTTCCCTGTTGCTATGCGGTCCCTCGAAATCTGCCTCTTCCAGTGCCTGGGCTGAAGGCGTCACTCCCCCCTCGGCACAGGAAGGACTCGGCTCCGTTCCCTCCCACTTGTCAATCATCTGGGACCCATTACAGGTCCCAGGTGACTGAGCGGGCAATCACGGCGCGACGCCGCTCGCACATGCGCAGTGGGTGCCAGGCTGTGAAGCCATAGCCCTGACTTTTTTTATTTTTTTTTTAATGGGCCCTCCTCTTTAAACTACGTAAAGGGTTCTTTACTGTAAGAGCGGCAAGGATGTGAAATTCCCTTCCACAGGCCTCTCAGCAGGGAGCATCGATAGTTTCAAGAAACTATTAGATAAGCACCTGAACGACCGACTGCAACATACAGGGATATACAATGTAATACTGACATATAATCACACACATAGGTTGGACTTGATGGACTTTTTTCAACCTCACCAACAATGTAAAGTGACTCAAGCATCTCACTGGGATCTTTTATGTCTTACAGGCTATCAGTACAAAGGTTTTTCATTGCACTGTACATGTTTGTTCTGCTCATTGAAGTAGCTTCCTTAGTTTTAAGAACTGAAGAAGCAGCTTGGAGAAAAAGTCTTCAACTTTGCAGATCAAGTGCAGCTGAATGTGACAAAGTACTATGAGCAATCAGCTCATATACTCCCTTTTCTTTACCCACTGGCCTATTCAGCCACCAGTAGGGAAGTAAATTCACAGTATTTTTGGGTATGGAGGACCATACAACTTGCTCCCCTTCTTCTCATGTGCTTGCTGATTGGTTCAGTGTTGTCACCTGGAGCAGGGGGTGATGGTCTTCAGCCCTATGTAAAATGCTTGTCTAGAGCCTCTCTTAACTTATATAGAGCTCTCTTTCTCTGCCTGAATGGAGGAGAGCGAAGGCAAGATGAGTGAAAACAGGAGGAGCTTTCTTACTATTTCCTGTCCTGATGAAGGGGGTCAGGAGGTATCTACTCCGGGACAAACAAATGCAAAAACTTTGCAATTGGAAATGGTTCCCCAAAGCTAGACCTTGCAAAAAAAGGCATTTCATGCAGGGCTTTACATTACACACCAGGGTGGTCCAGAGCATTCCAGCAGTTTTGGTGTGATCTCCTGCCTGATACTTGTATAGTGCTGGTGACAGCATATAGCAACACAGGTAAGTCCCACTGAACACCACACTGGTGCATACTTTCAGAATCATGCCAACGATGGGGGGTGAGATTTCAAAATTCTACCGACCATCAATGCTGGACGTTTCTCCCCCCAACTCAACACCTGTGATTGGGCACCTTCCTTACCACTGACGTTAAGGCTTTTTTTTTTTTTTAACTTCTACTGGCAGCAGTTAGACACCTGTCACAGAGAGTGTACTGGCCCTTTAAAAAGTTTGAGGAACACTTGGTTAGAACATCTGGTAGGACAGAATTGTTGTTTGCATCTTCCTGTCCTGAAGACCCCTTTTCCCCTCATTTATTGTCCTGATGTCACCCCAGACATTGCTAGGTCTTCCTTGGGAAAAATGTCTAAAACAAGTAAAACCTGATTGATGTGGTTACACAATTATCCAGTTACTTTTCATTCCAACATTTGAGATTTTTTTCAGAAGGGATGGCTGTGATGGAGATATGTATACAAAGTTTAGGACGCGTATTTTGTTTTGGAGTTTTTTGTTTTTTTCCTGACAACACTGTGTAAGCAGGAGTTCTCATTTACATGTTCACAAGTGACTAAATGTTTTTGTATCATGTTATCTCATTTTTCATTCAGGACCCAGTCAGCAATCGCTGGTACCAAATGGGAATAGTCTCCTGGGGTGAAGGCTGTGACCGGGATAACAAGTATGGCTTCTACACACATGTGCACCGCTTGCGGAAATGGGTCATGAAGATTGTGGAACAAAATGCCCTTTCTTAGAGCACCCATATTTAATAAAAGTCAAATCTTCCAGGATCCTTTACTGAACTGTGTAAGGAAAAAAAAAAAAAAAAAAAAAACACTGATTTACAGGGCACCACCTTGTGCATTCTCAGCATATAGCAGCTCAACATATCCAATAGTATATTTGTGCATGTCAATAAAGTGATTTAAACACCTCCTCAAAGATTGTGTGCAGGGTCTGTATTCTTCTAGGAGGAAATGTCACTTTCATCATTTCTAAATTCAGTTTTACATTAGTACTGTGAAGTTTCAGGGTTGCTTCCCAGCCTTAACTAAAGCTTGACAGTTTTTTTCCCCCCTCCTTCCTCCCAGGATTGGAACAACCAATCCTGGGAGAGCTGGAGAAGGAGGGGATGTGAAGTACACAGAATGCCTCTCACACTTGTGCATGAGATAAGGAAATCACCTGTCAGTAGGGCTTTTTTTTCCAGGGGGAACTTGGTGCAACTCAGTTCCACCACCTCTGGCTCAGACCCTTTGGTGCCTGCTCACCACAATCACTTGTAAACACAGAAGTCTGGTTTCTGTGTTTAAAAGTGACAGCTCTGCACTCTCTATGTAATGCAATCCTGGTATTTAATGCCCCTTTAAGACCCTCCTCCTGTTTGTGAAATTTGACTGAACAAACCCACTATTTGATGTGATTTGGAGGGTGTGTGTAGGGGGAGGGGTTTTATGGGGCCATGGTTAAGTTCCAGCACCTATTGTTTGAGGAAAAAAAGCCCTGCCTGTCAGTCACAGCAAGGGGGAAGGACACCCATTTCTCTGTTTTTATCTTACTGAAGAAAGATAAGTTACCTATAAGTGAAACTTTAACTTTCCCACAGCGTCTTTCAGGACAGCCACCTATGAGGATAAGCGAGCACTTGCCCTTAGGGTGGGGCTACAGCTTGCATGCCCTGTGTCCAAAAGCCTGATCCTAACAGGTCCAACCTATAGTGCCAGACAAAATGTGGTAAAGCTGGACCACATTACCGCCCTACAAATCTGCTCCGGCGTAGCATGAGCCTTTCCTGCCTGAGGAGTAGACCCAATGGGTTTACTTCCGCTTTGTTTCCCTGCAAAGGTAAAGCATAATGGGCTACTATGCATCGCATAGTAGCCCATTATGTGTCACTTACCTAACACAGGAGCCTGCGATGTCACCACTGTCCCCTCTACTACGGAGCATCCATCTTCTTTCCGGGTATCATGACTCTGGCGCTGTGATTGGCCGGAGCCGCAATGATGTCACTCCCACGCATGTGCACAGGAGCCGCCACTAACGGCACATCGCCGTTAGCAGCGGCATGCTCAGTGCGCCTGCTTGCCGCTGTCTACAGTGCATGCACCATAGACAGCGGTGCCTGTCTTTCTGCAAATATCTCCTAAACCATGTAGGTTTAAGAGATATTTCTTGCACCTACAGGTAAGCCTTAATCTAGGCTTACCTGTAGGTCAAAGTGGTCTGTAAGGGTTTACAACCACTTTAAATATAGTTTGAACCTGAAAACCTTTTTAACAGGAGCCCAAACCATATGCCTAGAACACAACCACCCTTCTAATGCAGGTAAAGTGAGTTTTTTTGCGATGGTTTTGGCTTTGGCATCCACATTCTCCAAGGTCAATCAATCTGTCTAAATTCAAAATGCTGCACAGAACCTTTTTGGCTTAAATGCTATTCACAGAAGTTAACGTGAGAATCCACTACTCGGCATGCTCTTCTGTTTCCTACTTCAGGAGGTCTCTGTGAAGAAGTCCTTCCTTAACAGCTCAAGGGCATCCTGATTTGAGGTTGCTTAGTATTTGTTATACAAAACCATATACTTCAAAAGAATTGTACTGCAAAGTTTCCCCACCAGAGTGTTTTATCAGTTTCTACAATTCCTTTGTGGCTTTCAAGAATCCCCTCGTTTGCTCCCTCCCAAAACAAGGCTGCTGTGGAGGCAACAGACATGCTTCTTAACTGTCATTGGTTGTTAAGATGGCAGTGTCTAGAAAATGGTGCCTAATGAAAACCCATAGGCTTTGTGTAACTAAAAGGCAGGCTTCATCTATAGGCTGGCTTGTATACAATTTTTGATTTTTTTTTTTTTTAGCATTTTGCTGAGGCACACCCATCGAAAAAGGCTGACTTGAGCAAACATTTAGACCTGCAAGTGTCGCCTCAATCGTTGGCCTCTCAACCTTTATGGAGTAGTGTCCCTTACTTGTCTGTCAGCTCTACATGTGGTGTTCCCTTTTGGTGGTTGGAGGGGGACATGGGACCTGGTGGTTCCATGTGCTCTCTTGGGGACGACGACAATTCTGGCTGGAGGGAGGGGGAAGGTTCCAGGGCAGGTGCTCATGGCTTGTATGGAGCAAAGCCATAGAAAAGTCCAGACCTTCTCACTTTCAGCTGAAGCACTGTTGGTGGGGTTGTAAATCCAACAGCCTCAGACAGTGCCTCTGCCAGCGGAGCAGGGTACCGTGCCTTTGTCGGTCGTTCCCTTGGGGGGGGGGGGGGGGTTCCCGAAGACCAGTTGGGCAGCATAGTGGCTTAACAGGTAGCACTGGGGCCATGTGGTTCTAATCCCAACCATGACAGAGTTCTGCAGGTTTTTCCCAAGTATGTACATGGGGGGGGGAAGCTATGGCCGGTGAAGATGGGCTATAAAAAGCTGTGGAGGCATATGGTGCTGCTTCAGGCTCTCAGGCAAAATCGGAGGGAGAAGGCCTGGACGGTGAATACTGTAGGCCTCCTCACAAGCTTTCCCTTGAAGAGGTGGGTGTGAGCCATACCAATTTGTGCATCCAGGTGGAGAAGAAACCACTCTTCCTCCTGGCCCCGATATCTTGGTCATGGAGCAAGAGGAGGAACGTGTTCCCAGTCCATGAGGTCTTGGTGGAAGCCGTAGATTTAGTGGAAGGGTCCCGAAAGGAAATCTTTTGTTTCTGGCAGGCACTGGAATGTAGGTTCCTTTTTTTAGAAGATGCTGCGTCAGTATGCATTGAGAATCCGAAGATGGACAGTTTTTTTTTTCCTGCATGTCCTGACGTGTGGACCAGATCTTGGGAGACTGGGCATTTTTGGATTCTGTGGTCAAGAGAATGAACTCTTCTGAAAAGGACCTGGGATAGAAGCAGGGGGAGGGAAGAGGCCCACAGCCACATCACCCTGAATGCGCCTAAATCTCATCTGATCTTGGAGGCTAAGCAGGGTCGGGGCCTGGTTACTACTTGGATGGGAGACCAGTGGGTCCGCATGTCCGCCAGGTCTGCAGCCTTGGCCAATTTGGCAAGGAGGGCTTTTTGGCTCAAGACATGGCAGGGGAACAGCGTGTCCAAGGTTGTTGTGCAGTATCCCTCTCACAGGACCTGCTTTGGGTCCTGGGCTGGAGGAGATACTGGATTGCCCTTGAAATGCAAGTTATTGGATTTGAGAGATACCCATCTGCACATTTCGATTGCAGAGAACTTTGTTTCTCAGATTAGCAGTAAAAACAGGGGGAGGAGACAATCTACTTGCAGTTTAGGGCACTTCCCTCTTGGGCTTACCTCCTCTCAACGGATCTTTACCATGGTCAGGGCGGAGGATGGGGTTTTTCTGCCCCTAAAGGGGGGTCTCAGTAGTTGCCTACCTGAACAACCTGCACCTTGCTTTAGGGCAGGTAACCCCAGGATCTTGAGTTGATGAGGAATTTTCCAGAAGGCCTAGGGTGGCTCATAAACTAAGGAAAATCCAACTTGGTTCCCTCCCAGCGGGTCTGGAACTTGGGTTACGTCTCTAACTCGACAGAGCAAAAAGTATTTCTTCCGCAGGAGAAGATCCAGAAAAGACAAGGCTGTGAGGCTTCTGTGGAGCAACCATCTGGTGTCTGTGAAACAGGCCATGTCGACATAAGGGGTTGTTGATTTACCATCCCAGTGGTGCAGTTAGTGGGTCTATACTTCCATCAGCAGTTTTTCATCCAGGGAGTGTGGGACCAGTCAAAGCTCCTTGGAATAGTTCAGTGATAATTGGGGCAGCACAGTGTCTAAGTGGTAAGCACTTCTGCCTAGCAGCTCTAGGGTCGTTGGTTCATTAGGGAGGGGGGTGGTGGCAGCTGTGTGGACCTTTTTCGCTTCCAGCGAGTACGTGAAGAAGGCTCTCGGGTGTATACCCTCACTCAGAGCTGGAATTTCTCCAGGTGCTAGGCTGCCCTCCCCCCCTGCACACTTACCGGTTGTTCTAAGGGAGTTAGAGCAGAGACCACTTCCCTCATTCTCATTGTGAGGCACACTGGCCCAAAAGGCCATTTTTTTTATCCTGAGGGCACCGGGCATTGCTGCCAGGTGGAGAGGTGGAACCTAGTGCCCTGAGGAATAGTTGCTAAGGGTTTCTAAGAGTAATATCCACACTGTGGTGTAGGGGGGTAAAAAGGGAGACCGCCTCCATTTACCTCAAGGTTTGGAAGTGTTACAACAGCTGGACCAGTTAAAGCAGGGGTCTTCAAACTATGGCCCTCCAGTTGTTCAGGAACTACAATGCCCATCATGCCTAGTCATGTCTGTGAATGTCAGAGTTTTACAATGCCTCATGGGATGTGTAGTTCCACAACAGCTGGAGGGCCGTAGTTTGAAGATTCCTGAGTTAAAGGTTTCCCAAATGGGACTGATTTTTTTTTTTAGTTTTGCAGGCCCTCGTGGGAGCCCCTTCTTTTTGATGTGTCTAAGGTGCTCCTTTCCGTGCGTAGAAAGGACAGAATTATTTGGAAAAACTGATTCCTGCCTTTATTTTGTTGCAGGGGCTAAAGAAGGTGATAGAGCCTCTTGGCGTACCTTGGCGAGATGGCTTAAGCTAGCCATTGGACAACCTTATATGTTAGGGGGTATGGTGATCCCAAAGGGCATAAAGGGTCACTCCATCAGGGTTTACTTCCTCTAACTAACTAAAAGTTGCCATCACTTTGAGAGATTAACAGAACACCAAAGAAAAAACAAAATGCAGTAAAACCATCTTAAAAAGTGTTCCGCCTCCATGCAATAATACACTATAAACTCCCAAACCTCTATTTCATGCTAGTTTCGGAACAAGCAGTGTACATTATAGCAGTGCATATGACAACTAGCCACCCAATTTCTTTGGTCCTTCTCGCGAGTGAACAGGGGAGGGTGGCTACGTTCCTACATACATTGGGCCCATGGAGAACAAATGTAGTCATCAGCCAATAGAAAATCAGTTCATAGAAGGTACATTTTTTAGTTAAGTATGTATTCTTAACCAGAGTTTGTCACTTTACCCTTTCTGGCTAAACAAATCACACACAAAAAAAAAAGGCAGATATTGGGGTTAGGAATCAATAATAGAGAAGCCTGTTCTCTTTCCATTGTCTTCAAGGAGGTGTGACATATTACCCAATTTTACCAGTTTTAAATGATAAAAAAGTGGGTCTATAATTACTTACATTTTAGTCGTTTATTTTAAACTTTATTTACAAAAACATCATGCCATGCCTTACGATTCCATACAGAATCAGCGATCCACTGCTTTATGTTAAATTAAAAGCAAGTCAATAAACAGCCACAGAGCTACAAAGATAAGAGCCATGAATACGGACCAATAGAACCAGACAAAAGATCTAGATAGCCGAGGATTATGTATAGGACAAGAGGGTAGTCTGTACACTAAAACACACAGGAGGAGTTAGAACAGCAACGTATGTACAAATACTCAGCCACGGTAAATGTTGCTCTCCCTCCCCAGGATCAAAGAAAATACACATATGATACATAAAATGATAGTTTACAATAGGCCTAGAAGGAGCCACAGAGCTAGACGAGAGGCTCCTACAGGTAAAAAATAAAATAAAAAATAAGACTGCAGCGCTGGGCTGAAGAGTTACTATTTTCGACTACTCTTAATTCTCTCCAGTCTCTTTTTTAAGTCATCTATGTTGTTAGCAGAGGTGGCCGAGGATGTATTGGATGAGGTGGTGGTGCTGGCATGCGTCTGGTTGGAGTCGACATCTAAGTGCTGGAACTGCTCTCGAGATTCCCGGAGCTGAGAAAGCTTGCTGTGCAGCATGTCTGTGGAGGACAGCACTCCTGGGGCAGAGGACTTGGACAGCAAGTTGCTCAGTGGAGGCCTCTCATCCTGCTAAAAGAGAAGAAAGAGAGATGACTAACACTTACTAAAACCCAACATGCAAGACAGCTTGTAGATTCTCAAACCACCTTTTCATTTTCCATAGTTAAAAAAAAAAAAAAAAAAAGTATATAAAGCCTAAACTTTAGTTTTGGGTAGACCACTAACATATTCCATTTCCTCCCATTCTGTGACAATGGTCAGCAGGACAAAACAAAGAGGGGTTAATCTACCCAACAGGCAACTTGACAAGAGACAATGAAGAGGCTAACCCTTATGTGAGGCACATAACTTTGAAAGTACTAGGGGCTTGCCTCCTACCCACTGATTATGGCCCATGGGGAGTGCAGATCATTCTCCATTGATGGACAACATTGTGATGAACACAGAGCGATTAATTCTGGAATGGATGGAAAGTTTAATAATCTTGTACAGGGTAATGATCAGAGAGAATATGGTGGCCCGTCTGCACTGTCTTGGAGAGGTCCCTTCACTTGGGACAGAAATATTTAACAATCTCCCTCAAGAAATCTATGAAGATAAATTACATTTTAATTTATCAGACTGCTGGAACATTGTTTTTCTTCTGACTTGTCTAGTGGACAAAATACACAAGTTTGTGTGTCTCCCATTGTGTGCCTCCTAGGTGTGCATTCCCATTGTTCATAGTGTTAGAGTCAATTGAGTCACCTATTGTTTGTCTATTTCTGCGAATCTGGCTAACTCTTGGAGGTTATTGTCACTCCCATCAGTTATTATGATGGGATTAGCCTTGTGTCAACTTAAGCTCATTATCTAAACCATTGTATGATGATGTTTTGGGCAAATATTTGGTTTTATTGTTGATCTGGTGACTGACCTCATTTTGAAGTGTATAAAAACCTGTATTTCTGTTGAACAGTCATTGCTTTGGATTTTACCTCAACATCTTGTCTGTGTACGATTCTTGGGGTAAAAGGGCTAGTATTAGCCCTTGTTCTGCTGGAATGGTTTTGAGGGTACCTAGGCTAGTGCCAGGCATTCGTCACACCTTACTCATGTAAAAAAAAAAAAACAAAAACAAAAAAAAAAAACAATTAAAAAGCCTGACGTCAGCCAGTCCAGGCTTGGGAAAGACCCCCCAACTTTTCAGTCAGGATCCACTCGGATGCCTGAACCCGCAGCTCGATGAACCTTTCAAACCACTGAGAGATTGGGCCAGCCACTCCCACCCCCTGTACAGTGAGCCAGTGACTGACAGTCATCGGCTTTTTGCTCAGTGAAGACAGAAAACTGAGCAATCAGCTGTCTGATCTCTCAGTTCCCAGTCTTAGAAGTGGCAAGTGGCAGGGGACAGATGCAGCATGGGATCGAGGGGAGTGTAGCTTTATTATTTTGTGAAACCTGAATTTCTTTAACTTTGAGGGATAAAAACGAAGTACTGAAAATGCAAAAAATTACATTTGGGCAAAATAATTTCTCCAGAAGGGAACAATTAGACAATGTAAACTCTAATCCTTCCGATCAGATCATGTAAACAAGGTCAAACCTTTTGGTAATGGAGCAGCACTTGAGGAAACCTAGAGCAGGATTTTACTGGAAATCTTATTTTCCATTTATACATACAGGCCACACTGTTGTAGGAAATCTTTACTCCATGATATATGAAGGCCACACATCCAAGGAAAGGTAAACTGCAGCAATACATTTTTATTCTTGGGTTAACATACATTTTAAGCATCTTTCTCCAACATTTACAACTTCCACATACTATGGCTCTATATTACCTTGGCATTATCAAGACCACATCTCTGGCGCAGGATTTTCAGTCTCTCCAAGTAAACAGAGGGTCCTACCTCCTCCCCATTAGTAGTGTTTATAGTGGGTTGGGTCACACTGGTGACTGATGGGAGAGGGTTAGTCTCAGTCGCATGTGGAGAGATACCTGCGAGCCAAGAAAAAAAAAAAGTTTAGACCTGGGCCTCGATATACAGCTGAATGAAGCAGACAGGACAGGATATTCACCTGTAGATGCAATACGGCCTTTCCCTTCTCTCTCCATCTCGATAAGCCTAAGGCCTCGCTCTACATAACTCTGGAAGAACTGCGAGGAGTTTTTGAGGAAGGGTTCCAAGTCCGCATCAGAGTATTTCTTCTTGTACTCGTACAGCTCAGCAAGGCCCTACCGAGAAAGTTATTTATAATCAAATCAGCTAAAATGACAGCACTACATGGGATTATACTCCTGTACATTTGTCACCAACACAAAGTTGTAAAAGAGGAGATGTGTAGTCAGACAAATTGTAAACACAACCTAAAAAAGTAGGGTGTTACCACAAAGGGGTTGAATCCTACAGTCTAGTAGTAGTCATCAACTGGACACGTGTTGAATACATTTCTACAATTACCTTACAATTCTTTCTTTCTATATATAAATTATATACACAATATCATATACTTTAGTTCTGAGGTAAGAACATACTCCAGCATTTATATCAACAGATAGCAAAGCCACCCATATTCAACCACCATGGAATATGTCAAGGCAGGTGTTAATTGTCCAAGAGCAGAATGGGAGGGTAAAAGTTGTGGAACCACCCTGTTCCCGTTACATAATTTCATCCTTTGGCATGGTCTGCATAGGTGACAATCCTTTGAATTACATGGCTGAAGGTGTGAATTGTCATATTGCCAGGGTAGCAGTATTAAGAAAATGGTGGTTATGACACCCTCTGAGTATAGAGGGGAGTGAGTAGCGCATTATTTACTTCTGGGATGACAAGCCAATAAAAGGCATATGTAATCATATTTTTGAGGTGAAAGTACAAATTTGATAGGCTACCGTTATTTCATTTGTGTATGCTGCTGATAAGATGGTGGCGTAGCAGAAGTGTATACTACATAATCTTCAATATACCTTTAAAAAATGTTTTAAATTTTTGTGCATTTTTGGAAAAACAAAAAATGTCAAATACAGAGATCCGTGCACACTGACCTCTTTTGTATTTTCTTTTGATCCAATCTTCTTGAAAATCTCTGCCAGGTAATCTCCAACATTTTGTTTTGACCCCTTTTCCTTCATGGGGAAAAAAAAAAAAAAAAAAAAAAAAAAACCCCACAGTTAACTTAAGATACAAACATTTCACGTATATAACATTTTCTGCAGATAAAGTGCAAGTTTATAGGCCCAGGATTATTGCAGATACAAGGATCCTAAAATCCTATAAGAAGGATATCATATGGAGACTATTTATTCATTTAAGAAAACAGAAAAGCCAAGAACAGGTTGATGGTCCTACAAACATCATTTTGTAGTGAGGTTGGCAGGCAGCTGTCAGAAGGTTATTTAATCACTTCAGCGCCGGAAGGTTTTATCCCTCATGAACAGGCCATTTTGTTATTCAGCACTGCGCTAATTTAACCGCTTCAGCCCCGGAAGATTTGGCTGCTGAATGACCAGGCCAAATTATTTTTTTTACTAGTAAAGGCAGCAATCTGATTTTTATCATGACTGCGACATTATGGCGGACACATTGGACAATTTTGACACATTTTTGGGACCATTGGAATTTAAACAGCGATCAGTGCTATAAAAATGCATTGATTACTGTAAAAATGTCACTGGCAGTGAAGGGGTTAACACTAGAGGGCAATCAAGGGGTTGTGTTGCCTCTCTGTGTTCTAACTGAAGGGGGGATGGGACTTGCTAGGGGAGGAGATAGATCGGTGTTCATACTTTGTACAAATACGATCTGTCTCTTCTCCCTTCAGTTTACACACACAGATCCCGGTTCTCGCCGTGTCACGAGCGATCGCGGGAGCCAGGCGGGAACTCACAACGGCTCTGGGGGGGGGGGGGGGAGCAGCGGGTGCATGCCCCTAGTGGCCACAAACAGAAGAGACGTAACATGACGGCGAATCGCGCAGCCGAGCCATGTTGCCGAAGTACAACTGCGGCGGCTAGTCGGCAAGCAGTTAAAGTGTATATTGACTGGGTTGCATGAAAGTTAGGGTCTACAAACTATGGGATATATACTGGAATTTACAAGAGAAGGTAAATCTCCCTGTATTTTTGTACCTATAGGCAAGCCCTTGCACCGTTTAGGACAGTGGTTCTCAACCATGTCCTCAAGTACCATGTTTTTTTAAATTGGAAAAAGCCAACTTTATGTGGATAAGATTCATTTTACAAAGCAATCACTTGGATACAATAATAAATACTACATTACAAACATTTTGTGCGAGTTTCATTGTACAAACATTATAAGGCACAAGTTTGCGAAAGTAAATGCATCAACTGTATAGGAGATATCCTTCGGTTCTGTTACCAGTATATTTCCGAATGAGGATTTCCATGTTAATACCTTCATAAGACATTCTATTGCCATTTTTATCTAGGCAGGCTTGTCTGTGGGATTCGGGGGATTTTCAGGTACAAGTTTCCCCATCTTCCAGCCACCTATCCCACACTTTTGAGTTCTTATGAGCACAACCTCTATGTGCATAGACTAGTTTTATATGGTAGTGCATCATTAACATCTTTCTTCCATTGACGTATGGAGGGGGGCAAAGCCTGCATCCATAGCTTGGCTATTACCTTACGTGCCATAAACAAAGTTTCATTTAAAAATGTAGTTTCGTATTTGTCAATTTCTATGTCTGGTAGAAGTCCCAGAAGGCATATAGTTTGGGGTCTGATACTACTGGGGATCCCATATTGTCATGTAAGAATCAGACGATCTGTGTCCAATATGTCTGAATAATTGGCCAACTCCATATGAGATGGAAGAACATGCCTGGTGCTGCGTGGAATAAATGGCATGTCGGGTCGTATGTACGAAGGAATTTTGCTTTTTGCAAAGGTGTTAGATAAGCTTTGTGCAGAATGTACAGCTGTATAAATCTGTCAGATAACTTGGGGGACGTCAGTCTAATTCCTCCCATTATTTCATTGCAGTCTCTCCTCTATGGGGCCTGTGTCCTGTTCCCATTCCACTTTTGCCTTTTGCGCAATGGCCATTGACCTACGATTTCTAATTGTTCGATACAGGTTCGAGATGAGTTTACAGGGTTCTTCTCTTATTATGCTTAGAGCTGAAGGAGAGTCTGACACTACCTCTATATTTGGTAATTGTGTTTTTATGGCATGGCAGAGTTGTAAATGCTTAAAAGCCATCTGTTTAGGGAGTGTATATTCTTCCTCCAGTGTTTGAAACTGCTTGAGTCTGGAATTAGATAACACTTGATGGAAATACATTATGCCGTGTGTATTCCATACTGTCAAGTCTGGAATGGATTCTAGCTCAGGTAGGTGTTTGTTAAACCATAGTGGGGGTGTGAATTTTCCCAGTGTTATGCTTTTTCAGCGTAAATTTCCCATACTCTGATGATGAAGTAGCATTCCCATATTATACCTTGGGTTTTTTTTTTGTTATTAGTTTCCCTCGGAGGATAGCTTGGAGTGGGGTGAATGCTGGGTGACCCGGTTTATTACACACTAAGGCTCTATATCTCTGCATTTCCACTTTGTTGAAGTGGTATATATGGGAGAGTTGAGCTGCCAAGTAGTAATCTTGCAGATCAGGGAGGGACACTCCCCCCATATCCGTAGGGTTCCACAAGTACCATGTTTTGAGAATCTCTCTTAGATAAAATAGCAGTCCAAAACACCAAGCCATCGACTGATTTAAAGCACCTGTGCAAGATAAGAAAACCTGCAAACACGGCCTGTTGGGGGTACTTGAAGACAGGGTTGAGAACCATGGATTTAGGAGATACTTATATGCCGCTGATTAAGTCATTGGCGCATGCACTCTGAAGGGACGGCCACCCATGTGCTGGGACCGGCGGCTCGGCCCAAGATCTGATTGATAGCAGCGGGAGCCATTGACCACCCCTGCGATCAATCTGCCCAGTGAGCAGAGAGAGAGACACACACAGACACTGCTCCTGTGCACAATACTGGATCGAGATTGGGTCAGAAAAGCATATGTTGGGGGGATCCTCTGGCACAGAAGATTTACCTCGAAAATCATAGAATGCATCAAGGTAAAAAAACTTTTAGGGTTCAGACTCATACAAAGTGCCATTTGTTTTTACTGACCAGGGACAAAGAGTTTACAAGATAACACTGAGAAATGCTCAGCATTTTTCACAGCTAATTGTCAGCTGTATGAAATATGAATGCAGGAAACTCACTGTGCGGGATGCTCCCTTCTCAGTCTCCTTGTCAATTTTGGAGCCCATTCCGTCCATAGAGTGCTTCATAACCCTCAGCAGGTGAGCCTCCAGCTCAGACTCATTCTTGTTCTCAATCATCCCCAGGTGATCCATGATCTGAAAGGTTCATCACATCAGTTATTCGCTGTGATTACCAAAAGTTTTTAGAAGTTAAAAATTGCTATCAAACTATGCTGTAAACAAGGCAAACCATCAACTTTTGACTATAATGCAACTATTTGGTGCCTCATACTGCCACAATACAGTTCTACAAATCAGCCACCGCCTCTCCCATCTGGTCACCTTTGCTCCCTTGAGCTTGCAGAGAGTGTGCAGAAGGGTCTTCAGAGTCCTCATAGGCAGCTCACTCTTGTGTGCTTTCAGCTTCTCCTTAGGAAGGACCCTCATAAAATTATGGATGTCCAACAGAATTCGGTCTAGATTGAGGTTATTGATGCATTCTGGGAGAAGCCGTATCATTCGCCACAAACACTAAAGTCAAAAAGGAAAACAATTATAGTGAAGTTAACAGGAGACTGAATTCACCAAATCCATCAAGCGAACACTGCCAGAATTTTGAAAAACCTATAGAATTGTACATCCCAAAAAGGTAGAAAATGTTATACAGCAATTAGAGTTTACAATAAAATATAATACCCACACTTAGACAACTCTGAACGCAAGATGCAGGTGTAAAAAGTATTCCAAACATACTGTCATTTGGCAGAACTTTGCCTATCCAAAGAAGCTATCTAGATTGGAAAAACCTGTGAAAGTTTTCTAGTTATTAACCACTTGCCCATCAGGCACTTAGACCCCGTTCCTGCCCAAGCCATTTTTCAGCTTTCAGCGCTGTTGCACTTTGAATGTCAATTGCGCGGTCGTGCTACACTGTACCCAAATTTTGTATCATTTTCTTCACACAAATAGAGCTCTTTTGGTGGTATTTAAGCACTGCTGGGTTTAAGTTATTTTTTTTGTATAAGAAGGCCAAAAATTTTGAAAAAAGGTTTTACTTTTTTTTCCTGTCAGTACATTTTGTAACCAAGTAATTTTTCACCTTCACTAATGTGCGCTGATGAGGCGGCACTAATAGGCTGAACTGGTGGAAATTGATGAGGTGGCACTTATGGGCACTGATTGACAGCAGTGATGGGCAGCCCTGATAGGTGGCACTGTTTGCCAGCACTGACTGGCATCGCTAATGGGCACTGATTGCTGCCACTGGTGGGCACTGATAGCTGGCATTGGTGGCAATGTTGGGCACCGATTGGTGACAGTGTATTGCACTATTGTAATTAGGGCACTGGATCATCAGTGCCCTGATTATATTCCTACATGTCCCCCTGTGAGGAGATGCCGCTGATCGGCTCTCCTCACACCATCAGAGAGAGGAGAGTCGATTGCCGGCACTTCCTTGTTTACATGTGACCGGCTGTGATTGGACACAGCCAATCACATGGTTAAAGAGCCGCAGGCGCGGCCCTTTACAGTGATCGGGGTCACGCCGTGTCCTAGCAATGCTGCACGCCCCCACGAGAGCAGCAGTTCTGGGACGCCGTCATATGATGTCGTCCCAGAACGAGAGCTGCACTGCCCCGCCATCATTTGGACGGTGGGCGGCAGCAAGCAGTTAAGGAAAGAAAAATGGTATAATATTTCATTCTGAAAGACATTGTTTTACCTTCATGACAAGCTCAGAAAACTTGGGTGAGCTGGCTGTAGCAAGAAGACTGTCTTGAAGCAGCACCAGAAGAGCGCTGTGGAACAGGGCACAGGTTAGGACATGTAGAGCAATCTGTAGCAGAGTTACCTAAAAGCCACAAAGCCTTACCTAAGAATGTTGGTCTGATCAGATCGCTCCAACACTTTCACCACAAGGAGGTTGACTGAGCGCACCACTTGCTGGCCTTCTTCAAGATCCTCCACTCTGGAGTCCAGCATGAGGGTAATGAGGCCATGCATCAGATCCTTTAGTACACCAGTGGAAGCTTCCCGAGCAAGGCTTTCCATCTGAAAGAGCTGTGAGCATATTTCAGATATCATTCACTTGTGCAGAAATATGGAGACCTGGTCAAGGCACACCATCCCCACTCTTATCTTAAATGTATTCAGGAGGAACTGTACAAAATGCATGAGATCACAGCAAGAATTAAGTGCATTCTGATATTTGGAAGTCAAAAGGCGTGCTAAAGACTTAACGCTACATAGCAGCAGGAGTGAGGAGTTTGCCGCAGGGAGGTGCTAAACAGAGACCAAGCTCCTAACAAATATTAACACCAAAATGACTGAAGAATACAGTCTGGTAACCCTAAGACAGAGGGTTGATTGGATTCAGACTAATTAAGTAACGGAGTCAGGACAGTTTTTCCGCAATTAAAATCTACCAGTTTACTAAAAAGAAACGTACCGAGATCATGTTGCCAATGATGCAGCTGTACAAACGTACAATATCATCTTTGTCAAGCCGTTCATCTGCCATGTGGGTATTGTATATCAGACGCAATTGCATAATGGTGGCAATTAAGAACTGGTCTATGTGTCCAGACATGGCCTCTGCCTTATCTTCCTGGCGCAAAACTTCATCAATCTGAAAGAAATCAAGCACAGCAAACTCAATCACCAGACCAGATCACGACCTCTGAATGAAACATAGTAGACTTCAATCTTACCTGAGCTAGGGCCTGTATACTGGTGTTTATGTCCCCACTGGCAACTTGGGAGATGACAAAGTTTATGGTGGAGGCTGTGTTGCTGTGCATGTCATCAAAGTGTGGGGAGACAGCTCGGATCCTATGGACAAATATATCAAATAAAACATGGTTATACCTCATAGGGACTTTAGAAGCTACAGAATTGTTCCCCATTTGGTACCGAGACCAAAAGAGAAAATCTACCAGCATGCCTCATTTTTGAAGCAAAACAGTACTGAGAGAGCATTATAAAAAGGGGAGGAACCTGTGCCCTTCAACTGAGTTTAGGAAAATGCTCTAATCCTTTGACAGACACAGGTAGACAACTTTAAGGGCGTCCAAAAGCAGAACAACTGATCGATGATCCATTGCAAAACAATCGCCAACAAGGTCAAGAAAACCAAACAGAGCTGCAAGCAGGCCCCAAAGAGTGGCATGAAGGACCTTAACGTGGAAGTTGGCAAAAGAATTACATGGTAGAACTTCGAAAACATGTTGACAACCAGGTGGCAGCATTGCAAATCTGAGAAAGTGATGCTTGATGTCTCAAGCCCAAGAAGCACTCACTGATCTATTCGAGTATGCCTTGACAGGAAAGGGTGGAACCTGGTCCATGAGGCCAAAACCTTGAATATGATCTGTCTAAATCAACCTACAAATTGAATGAGAAGCCAGGGGACTATCCAGGGATGACAAAAAGTCAAAGAAGCAGTAGCTTCCAACAGGGAAATTTGCTTTTGGTGAACTGAAACCAGACGGAGGGACAGCAGAACAATGTCCTGGTTGAGGTGAAAAGGCAGAAGTTACTTTAGGCAGGAAGACATCCTGCTTCCCACCATCTTGTCCTTGTGCAAAACCAAAAGTTTTTTTGCAAGAACCTCTCAGAAGCAATGGCTGCAAGAAAGTCAGAGGAATGTCTCTTAATGGATTCAAACAGCGGTTTCTGAAGCAGAGCGAACCAAATTCAGAGCTCACCGCAGACTGTAATGTAAAGTGCTGGCCAGGACAGAATCCACTCTACCTCTTGCCACAGAGGGACTTCAGCTTCCTCCCTGGTGCCCGATGCACAAGCTATGGTTTTTGTCCGACTAAATGCATATTGGGTGACCCATTGGCAGGATGGTCCAACAACGCAGACACTTTCAAAATCTTCCTAAGCTCCAGGTGTTTATCAATAGACAAGATTCCTCTGATGGCCAAGTCCTTGCACTGTCGGACAGGCTGAGGTCAGTATTTTAAAAATATGGAAACATAAGAGGAATCTACTTGCACAGATGGTGGTAATGTAACAGAATTTGATCATTCTGCAAACAACTCTTTCAAATATAATTAAAATCTATGATGAGTCTCACATCCCTTCTCCTAAGATCGCACTTATCTACTTTGCAGGGCCCTACTAAAGCTCAAATATCTTAATATCTCGTCTCCTCAGATTCTTTTTAACAGCTTATTTCCAGGTTCTAGAAATCAAATACTACACCCAATATATAGGTGGATTTAATAAAATTACATCATGCTCATGGGAGAAGAAGCACACTATGGAACTAGATGCATGGGAAAAACAAATTCGGATAAACTCCAAAAAGGAAGAATTTCCACTAAAGTCTTACTAAACTTAAAAAATGTTTGCCTTAAAAATGCATTGTTTGCATTAAGGTAAAAAACCTTTTCAGTCTCCCTGTGCCCCCTTTCCCGTGTGAAGGGGAAGAGATCAGCACTGTGCACGGCTGCATCCATTCTCCCCGCTTTTCCTCTTCACAGCATTCTAGAAGCAGCAGGAGCCCTTGGCTCTTGCTGCTGTCAAATGCAGTGAGGAAGTGGGGGCGGGCCAAGTCCCGCTGTGTATGGAGTCTATGGAGCATGGGGACTAAGCTCTCCCCATAGCCAGCGGCTGGCTATGGTTGTCCCCAAGAGCCAAGATTGGCCCAGATCCTCCTCAGGTCCCTGGTGGCGCTCTGAGCAATACCACTGCACACTTCATTTTAAAAAAATTGCCTTTAGTAACACTTTAATCAGTATGGGAATTCTAACCCCCCCCCCCCCCCCCAATCCTTCTCAATTTTTTCTACTTGTACAATGTTCATATGATGTGGTTCATTGTAACCTGTGACCTATGACATGCCCTCTTTTGAATCTGTATACGTTTGATGGTTACATTTTCCTTCCCTTTTATTCTGTACATTCTGTATGTTTTGCTACATCGAATTGTTGAAAAAAATTTATAAAAATATGGAAGGAAAAAAAAAAAAAAAAAAAAAAAAAAGGACAGATGGGAGTCCTGACACCTAGACCTGCCTTGCTTGGTGGCTAACAAGTTGGTCTTTACAGAGATCAGAACCACCACCACCAGAATGCTGCAGATGCCTGAAGTCAAACTGGACAAATAGGGACTGCCTTGAAGGAAGCTACCATCAGGGTCAGGACTTATGTGCAAGAGAAGAGTCAGATGACATTTTGACTAGAGGGTTCAAACCTGACCTAAGAGTATGAAGTTTCTACTGGGGAAGACCACTAAACTTGCCTGAGGCTTGTCCAGGACTAGATCCAGATATTTCCAAAGCGGGGTCTGTTCCAGCAATGATTCCTCAGAGTTTACGATACACCCACATGGCTGTAACATCTGGATAGTCAAGACATGACTTAACAGTTCACCGATTGTCCCCTCAACAAGAGGTTGCCCAAGTATATCACAATAGATATACCATGAGATTGCAACCCCAGAATGCTTGTTGGAAATCTGCAAGTCTGTGTGGTGACAAAGCAAGGTTGGAGGTGAAAAACCACAAAGCCCAGGGATACCACCACCTGCAAAGTAGAGATGCATGTTCAAGCCTCTGCAAGACGCCCCACCACTCTGCAAAGTGGGGATGAGTGCCTGCCCGTGAAAACTAAAAAACACATTACAAATTAAAATGACAGTAATTAAAAAAGGATATGCAGGTGTTTATATTAACTAGTTCAGCGCTTGATCCCTACATTCTAAAATTCTACAAAGTACGGCTAAACCAACAGCAACACATCTGCAATAATTGAAGGGACACTTACTTTGGTTCTGGGAGTAAGACTGGTTCAAAAATCTCATCCAGTTTGTGCTGAACCAAAGCTGGCATCTCACATCTCACAGTACCATTGTCATTCTCGATTTCATCCAAATCCAACTGAAATTCTCGTGGAACGGTATTATGTGCAGGCTCAGAATGTCCTCCCATGTTACGGGCTTGGCTGTGTGGAACACAAAACTTCTTGACAATCAAAATAGCCTAAAGATTTTCTGGTATTAAACTGTAGAATAAAAAGGGAAGCACTAACACTTTCAAAGCCCATCCCAGAGCAACCCTTTCCCAAATTTGGAGGGCCCACTCCCATTGACCCATAATGCGAGACCTAAATGTCAGACCTACTGTGGTCTAATGCAGTGGTTATCAACCTCAGTCCTCAAGTACCCCCAACGGACCACTTTTCCAGGTTATCTTATTTTTCACAGGTGCCTTAAATCAGAGTCAATGGCTTGGTATTTTGGACAGCTATATTATCTAGGAGATATTCCCAAAACATGGCCTGTTGGGAGTACTTGGACTGAGGTTGAGAACCACTGGTCTAATAGGCAGTAGCCCTAATGCACTGCCATGGCAAAACTATCACACCTCTTGCAGAGGCCTGGTCATCTAATGGAGCACAAGGGGGGGAGGGGTGCACAAGTCAAAAACCAAGTCATCTGTGAGCCCAGTTCCAAAAAGTTATATGAGTTCACCTTTCCATTATCCAGTGAGCCGTGTCCCTGGTGAAAACACAGGGTGACCCCCATTTCTGTATACTACTAGGAATAAATGGTGTAAAACCACCTACAACATACAAAACATGTCCATGAAAAGTGTAAAAGAGAAATACCTAGTCTTGGACTACTCTATTGCAAATCATATTTCTCAGTGATCCATGTTGTAAAGCATTTAGGCCTGTTTCACATGAGCTTCAACTTCTATAAGAGCAGTGTGAACAGCAGGCTTTTAACAAAGCATTTGCAGTGGTTTCAGCAAGCTTTGCTGAAGGCTTTTACAGTACCAGTCAGCTCCAGTTTGTAAATGTAAAAAAACACTGGGGTTTTACTAAAGATGGAGAGCGCAAAATCAGGCTTCACTTCTGAAAAGAAACCAATCAGCTTCCAGGTTTTATTGCCAAAGCTTAACCACCTAAGGACCGAGCCCCTTTCTGAGATTTGGTGTTTACAAGTTAAAAACAGTTTTTTGGACTTAGAAAAAAATATATATATGTTTGGGGGCTCTAACACCCTATAGAATAAAATGGCGGTCGTTGCAATACTTTGTCATGCCGTATTTGCGCAGCGGTCTTACAAGCACACTTTTTTGAATTAAAAAATGTGACCGTAAAGTTAGCCACTTTTTTTATATTGTTAAAGAGAATGTTACGCCAAGTAAATTGATACCCAACATGTCCCGCTTCAAAATTGCACCCGCTCGTGGAATGGTGACAAACTTTTACACTTAAAAATTCTACAGGTAGCATGTTTTGAGTTACAGAGGAGGTCTAGGGTTAGAATTATTGCTCTCACTCTTGCTTTGCAAGTTGCTTTAAGAGCTATGGGGGGAGTGACGTTTTTACGTCGCTTCCGCCCTGCAATGGTATGGAGACAGGTGGGGGCCATCTTCTCCTCACTTGTCTCCATACCTAGCCAGGAAGAGGACCCGATTCACCTCCACCGCTACTGACGGCTCCGGTAAGCGGCGGAGGGCACCGGAGAGCGGCGGGAAGGCACTCTCCCGTCGTCGATAAAAGTGATCTTGCGCCGCAGAGACCACTTTTATCTGAAACCGGACTGCTCACTGAAGGAGGATACTGGGGTTATGGCAGCTAGCTGCAGCCATAACGATATTTCTCTTCAAAGTGCCGACATATATTGGCATGAGTCGGTCCGGAAGTGGTTAATTGAACAAGCTGAGGTTAGAAGCCGATTGGTTTCTATGCTTCCAGCTTTGGTAAAATAAACCCTACAGATCCTAATGGGAGTGCCGATTGCCCACTTCAAAACAAGCCATTAACAGGCACTACCTGAAGCTGGTTGAAACCCCGATGAAGCCTGCTAGCAGCTTGTTTAAAGTGACAATTAGCACTTAAGATCTGTGTATAAAGTTTCAAAGTGGGCGCTGAAGGGGGGTTTTAAGTCTGAGAGAAAGCTGCTTGAAGCTTTATGAAAGTTTCATAAAAAGCTTGCTTGCACAATAGATATATTTTTTTTTAATATTCTATATCTATATCTCTCACACGGGATTTTTTTTTTACAATGCATTTTTTTTTTCTACTGCACAACAAATTGGGATGGCATTCACAATAAAACTACTGTTAGTAAATGGGCAGGATGTAGATCTGCTAACAGGATCACCCCTGCATTTTCAAACTTATTGGCTTATTGTTCTAAGGATGGCTATTTCACCGATCTTTTTGTGCAAATAACACACTGTTCTATAAGAAAAACATGACTTGTGAGCGCTACAAAATATCCAGGCATAACTTTAGATCACTGAAAACAGACAGGTGCTCCAACTTCATAGTGCAAAAATGACTAGTGAAATAGAAGAGATAGATGAAAAAGGAAAAGTAGAAAAGGTTACTTACATTCTATAAGTGCGATACATAATTCTGTCCCAAGAGAAGCAGTGATAGAAGAACAGAGTATTTAGAGGCATGCAACTAAAAACCCAAGGGCTTAGCAAAACATAGGATGC